>CM050167.1:189002466-189017466 GCA_027410445.1 Discoglossus pictus | reverse complement strand
GCTACTAATATCTCTCACCTATTTATAGGACACAGTGGAGGAAAAATGGCCTAATGGAGGGCTTGGCAAGATAAGTCCTGGAAAAATATGTATATACCAGTATTGGAGAATGTTCCTACTGTGTACAGGTGAATCAGTAAGAATGATTGAGATAGTGATTGGTTCACTGGTGTAGATAAAACCTGAAATATATGTGAATATATGAAATGCTGGAGACCTCTTGGACAACCTCCCCAGACTTTTACTTCCTTTTCTCTATTTTTTTTTAGAGTTAATGGACCCTTTTTAAATGCAACAGTCAAGCGACTTTGTGGCAAACCTTATGCTCCTTTGCAACAGGTTCTGGTCCTCCCAAATATATAATGACAGAAAGTGGGCCCCAGCAGACCACTGATGAAACCATTACTCTGCCTATTTTGGAATTGATGCTTACTGTATGCCCATCCCTGGCCAAACCATCAGCAGTTTCACAGTAATGGTGTGGTCTGTAAAACTGCATTGGTTAAGCGAACTCACTAGTGTCTAAGATATGCCAGTTGCAAGAGCTAGGGGTTGGGGAGGTAACTGCAATAATACATGCTGGGTTCAAGTGCAATTTGCATTGTTTTTTTCTTCAGTTTTCTCATGTTTTGAGGGCAGGTCGCTTTCACAAAGATACTAGACAAAAAAGTTGACATAATATAGATGTTGACAATATGGCCACCAGCATGGAAGTCCATCCACCTTCCTTTTAAAAGGAAATCTGTTTAGATACAGTACCTTGCCAAAGTATTCACCCCCTTGACATTTTTCATGTTTTGTTGCCTCACAACCTGGAATTAACATGGAGTGTTTGAGAATTTGCATCATTTAATTTACAGAACATGCCGACAACTTTGAATTATTATTTTTTTTTATTGTGAAGCAAACAACAAATAGGACAAAATAACAGAAAAAGTCAATGTGCATAACTATTCACCCCCCTAAAGTCAATACTTTGTAGAGCCATCTTTTGCGGCAGTCACAGTTTCAAGTCGCTTTGGATAAGTCTCTATGAGCTTGCTACATCTTACCACTGGGATTTTTGCACAGTCCTCCTTGCAAAACTGCTCCAGCTCCATCAAGTTGGATGGTTTGACTTGTGAACAGCAATCTTTTAAGTCTGACCACAGATTTTCTATTGGATTGAGGTCTGGGCTTTGATTAGGCCATTCCAACACATTTACATGTTTCCCCTTAAACCACTCAAGTGTTGCTTTAGCAGTGTGTTTGGGGTCATTGTCCTGCTGGAAGGTGAATCTCCGTCCTAGCCTCAAATCATGCACAGATGTTTTGTTCAAGAATATCCCTATATTTAGCACCATCTTTCCCTCAACTCTGACAAGTTTCCCAGTCCCGGGTGCTGAAAAACATCCCCACAGCATGATGCTGCCACCACCATGTTTCACTGTGGAAATGGTGTTCTTTGGGTGATGTGATGTGTTGGGCTTGTGCAAGACATAGCGTTTTCTTTGGCCGAAAAAAATTTTTTTAGTCTCATCAGACCAGAGCACCTTCCTCCATACATTATGAGAGTCTCCAACAAGCCTTTTCACAAACTCAAAACATGCAATTTTTGTTTTTTGCTGAAAGTAATGGCTTTCTTCTGGCCACTCTGCCATAAAGACCAACTCTGTGGAGCGTACAGCTTATTGTCGTCATATGTACAGATACTCCAGTCTCTGCTGTGGAACTCTGCAGCTCCTCCAGGGTTACCTTAGGTCTCTGTGCTGCCTCTCTGATTAATGCCCTCCTTGCACGGTCCGTGAGTTTAGGTGTGTGGCCGTCTCTTGGCAGGTTTGCTGTTGTGCCATGTTCTTTCCATTTGGTTATGATAGATTTGATAATGCTCTTGTGGATCATCAATGATTTGGATATTTTTTTTATAACCTAACCCTGACTTGTACTTCTCAACAACATTGTTCTTGACTTGTGTGGAGAGTTCCTTGGACTTTATGGCAGTGTTTGGTTAGTGGTGCCTCTTGCTTAGGTGTTGCAGCCTCTGGGGCCTTTAAAAAAAGGTGTTTATATGTAATGACAGATCATGTGACACTTAGATTGCACACAGGTGGACATCATTTCACTAATTATGTGACTTCTGAAGGTAATTGGTTGCACCAGAGCTTTTTATGGGCTTCATAACAAAGGGGGTGAATACATATGCACATGCCAATTTTCTGTTTTGAATTTCTAAAAAATAGTTTTATGTATATATTTTTCTCATTTCACTTCACCAACGTAGACTATTGTGTTCTGATCCATTGGAGAAAATTCAGATTAACAAAACATTGAACTTAAGCCTGTAATGTAACAAAATAGGTAAAAAGTCAAGGATATGAATACTTTTACAAGGCACTGTATGTTGACTTTCTGGAGTTTATTCTCATATGATGTATAGCTACCTTGCAGACCAAGCTGCATTTAGCTAGCAACAGTGAGAAAAGTGTGGTAAGGGAGGGGTGGTACTACACCAACAGCTTTTAAAATTTAACATAAAGGATCATTTATTGCTCTGGGAATCTGTTCAAGGTTACAAAGGTGCTGATTGTAAGACCATACCATTTTCTTCTCCTCTTTGTGTTTTTATACTTGCTTTATTATAATAAGAAGCATTTGAGAGACTTCTGGTGGGATAATGGAAAATCATATGAAGGACAAGCTCCAAGATGGGAATCAAAAATGAGTGAAATATTACGGAGTACTATAGGCATCCACCCTCATGTTGTACATAGGGATATAGACTGATTTAAAGAATCCAACACATTTATTATTGTGCCCCAGAAATCCAACAAAAGAGCTGCAACCTAGCAAGTGACTTTCCCCTTCATGTCAGCTATGTCAGGGCTCTCCGATGTCATCAACATGCCTCTCCTACCTTTTGACATAGATCCCATGGATAAACGGTTTCATTAACTCTTGAGTAATGCCACTGAGTCCTTGGTCAAAGCTTTTACTAAATCAGAACGAATTGAAATTTGTCCGACAAAAAACCTACTCACCAATCGTGAGTTCTTAACAATTTAGATAACATTTGGAGAGATTAAAGTAATGCCGTCAAGCACTCCAATGCATGAAAACTAAGATGAGTTACGTCACATTTGTCAGTAGAAAAAACTTTAAATCTGAGACTTCATTTGACCTTTTAAACAAGGTGTGTGCTAGTAACTATATCTGCAGGTGTAATATAGGCTCCTCGGATACATTTTCATGATTCTAATTTTCTATCCAGAAAAGTTCAAAACTTTCTTTGGGTAAATGGCAAAAACTGCCTTAGATAATTATTCTATAATTTTACATTGAAGCTCTGGAAAACCGTGGCAGCAATTTTAATCAATTGAAACTTATTATTAAATTTGCATTTTGGTTCATGTCTCAGGCTTGTAATTTTAAAATAAAGGTGTAACAAGATGAAATGCTGGAGACCTCTTGGACAACCTCCCCAGTTCTTATGTTATCCTACATTCCATGGTTACTAAAAAGTGAGATCTTTTTGATTGTTCCTCTTCGTAATAGTTTTATTCATGTAAATACTGGTGTGTCTCTGCTTAGGCCTACAAGGCCCAGGCCTAGGTGAACATTTTATGGGGAAGGAAATGATAGGTAATTTAAAATTTAAATGAAAAGATAAGATTGCATACATTTATTTCCCTTGAGTTTCTTCCACTTGGGCACCTACTGATTTTTGCTCTTCCCGGATTGGGTGCTGGAAAATCCTGAATGGCATCACCATGAAGTGGTAAAGTCCAAACTGGGTGATAAAAGTAGATTTCTCCTTAGCAGACTTTACTATCAGGATCTGTCAATAGCCCTTTGACAAATCCAGGGTAGTCAAGTAGATGGCTCCCCCTAGGCAATATAACAATTCATCTACCTGCTGGATGGGATAATAATCTGTTACTATTTAGTCTTTGAGCTTGTGGTAGTCTCTACAGAAACAGGTAATACCATCCTACTTTAGAACCAACACTACTGGGGAATTCCACAGACTACACTAAGACGTCATTTTTTAGTTGTTCAATTGTGTCTGACTCTTGATGACCCTATTGACCGCAGCACGTCAGGCACATCTGTCAGCCACTGCCCCTACAAGCTCCATCAAGCTCATGTTCATTGTTTCAAATACCTCATCTATCCACCGCTGCCTCTGCTGTCCCCTTCTTTGTCTGCATTCAATCTTTCCTACCACCAGAGCCTTCTCTAGGGAATACTCTCTTCTCATGATATGGCCATAATCTTTGAGCTTTGGACTCCTGTACATACCTTCCAGTGAGCAGTTTGGCTTGATTTTTTTTGATTGGATCTTCATGCAGTACAAATAACTCTTAGTAGTTTTCTCCCCACAATTCAAATGTATCAATTCTATGAAGCTCAGTCTCCTTTGTATGATCCAGCTCTCGTAAAATTATAGTTCTAACATGAAAACCTTTGTTGATAATTTAATATATTTTTCTTTTTAATAGCTTGTTCAGACGGTTTCCTTTTCCTATCCATCGACATTGTAAGAACGGAGGGGGGCAGTACCGGAAATGGACTGTGCACTGGCGCGAGTATGAGCTGGTGGTAGGAGAGCTGGGAGGTCATGTATAATAGTCACTCCTGAACTAGATAATTTTAATGTGTTGCAACCCAAGTAATGACTAGCCAAAGCTCAAAGTTTTCTCCTATATTATTCGTCTCCTCCCATACTCTAATACCCTAAATACTATAGGTATATGGTGGAATACCTTATACAGGCACATCAGAGGTAATGGATATTGATAGTCTGCTGGTGGATTGAGGATAGACGTGGGAGGTGCCGGCGCTGAGCTCTCTGATCGCATGGTGTGCTCCCAGAGGCTGAATCGGTAATCCAGCGAGAAGACGCAACAGATGAGAGTTTGTGGGAGTCAGTGAGCAGGACGCCGGTTCCGGCAAGAATCCAGAGCAGGACGTGATTCTGGGGACAGAGACAGCGGTATCGTGAGAGGACTCATCTGATGTGAGTAGGCGGAAGCCTGAAGGTGAGACGCCAGGTCCAGCTGGTACTCGAGGCAGCCACTATAAACAGGAAAATTCGAAGAAGAGGACGCTGGACTGACAGCTGGACCCCAAACAAAGCTAAGTCCCGTTATGAGTATAAGCTTATAAGACTATGTGTGCTAAATATGAGCCTAACCTGGAAAACGCTCAACTAAACTAATAATTGGAATAAAGGCCAAGAAACTTTTGCCCCTATAGGATTTGACAGAGCTGAGGAGATAATTGGCAACCAGCTCAATTTTCATCTTAAAGCGTCCCCTATGAATGCTACTACAAATGAAATAAATGGAACAATAAATGAAAGCAAAAGAGGAGCTAAAGAAGGTTGAAGCAAAGTGAACCAGAGTAATTCACTGAAATACCTATAGATATAGAGGGGGCACGATGGCCAATAGAAAACCCTCAAAAGCTATTAAAATAAAAAACAAAGAAAAGAAAAATCAAAAACTAACCAGTTCTTCTCACCCAAAAACAAAATGAATTCCTTAGAAATAAATGAAGCAGAATCCTCTTTTTTAGAACAATCCCCAAGTGGATCTCCGGGAATCTCATCGCAGTCCTCCACAGAGGGACTAGAAAACTTTCAAGAAGAACATTTAAATTGCTCTAAAATGAAAGGTCTTTTGCACGACTTTCAAGTTAAGATCACATCCAAACTAAGAAAACAGAATACAGAAAATACAAAATCAATTAATGAAACAAATAAAAAAATCAATGATCGAGCAAAAATGTGATAAATTAATCACAGACAATAATTCACTTTTAAAATATACATACAACCTCAAATATAAAATAGAATAATTAAATAATAAAATCTGTAATATGGAGGATAGGTCAAGGAAAAATAATTTAAGAATCCGAGGGATAAATGAAAATATACCAGACAAGGATTTCAATAAATTCACAGAGGATATGCTACATAATCTAATACCCCAATTTCCTAAAGAAGATTAAAAAATTTAGATTATCCATAGGATCCCTCTACCTAGAGGATTAGATAAATCCATACCTAGAGACGTTCTAGCAAGGCTCCACTACTTACCATTTAAGGAAGCCATACTAAAAGCTAAATACATGAAAAAATCTTTGGATCCTCCATATGAAAAAATAAGGAAAGGATTAGCAATAAGGAAAGAATATTCTGCTATAACGCAAAGTTTAAGAAAAGAAGAAATAAAATATAGATGGAAATCTCCCTCTGGCCTTTTCATTTTGAAATATACCATCTGGCATATAATTCATTTGGTTAAAGAAGGACAGTC
Organism: Discoglossus pictus; assembly: GCA_027410445.1. NCBI lineage: Eukaryota > Metazoa > Chordata > Amphibia > Anura > Alytidae > Discoglossus > Discoglossus pictus. The sequence continues at coordinate 189,011,167 of CM050167.1, read as the reverse complement.
CTTGTTACAAAAATGGAATATCGAAGTAGAACCTTCCATTCACAAAGATAGACCTCTAGAACTAATATTAAAGAGACCTGAATGGGATTTGATAAAGTGACGTTCAAGGGAGGAAAAGAGAAGGAAGAGCTAAGGAGCAACAGAATGATCCCTTTTTTTTCTTCCTTTTCCCTCCTTCTCTCTTTTTGTACAAGGACTGTAGTCCACGCACTTTTTATACTGCTTTTTTCCTTTAAATAATATGTTGTTGTTTTTTTTAGAGAATGCTAATATTGCTATATCACTTTTTTGGGGGGTATTTTTTCTCACATAATATCATTTATTAGAATAGTTGAGACATTGAGGATAGATGACTGCTTAATATAAAATTTCCACATGATTTGCACTTTAATATCACATTAATTATAAAACACGGTAGTGTTTAATTTTATTGGGAATATATATCTAATGCACTTTATTTGATATATTTATGATTCAGAATTATATTTAAAAGATTAATTCCAATATTTTTTTTTCTTAAAATATTGAGCTTGCACAATTTTATAAACGTATATAAGATTGGCACGTTAGTCTTTTAGAGAATACTAGACTCACCTTTTATAGAGATATGTCGTTTTATTAGTAAAGATTCTAAGCACTTTATAAATCTGCACTTTAAGCATATAGTTCATCAATCAATCAGATATTAATGTGATCTTAAAATATGGGAAATATAGTAAGTTATGTATTTTTTTAAATGTTTTTAGAATTAAGTAGATATGATAATATGACTTTTTAAATGACATGGGTACATGGGTACTTATCGGACGGACGGGTGGGATAATATGGGTGTAGGATGGGCCCGCGCCCCATACCCCGGCAGCACTTGGATGGGGTGCTGAGGGGTGGGACGTTGGCTTACCCCCAATTGTTGACCTTATAGGGATCACTCCGCTAGGATTTTTTATATTTTTTGAGTGTTAGAGGACATGTTTGGTGGTTATTTCTGTAGTAGTCCACTATTTTCTAATAGCTACAATCATATTTATCTTATTTGCTAGTTTTCTATATTTATTGTAGGCCTATTATAATAAAAGGAGATAGAATATAACATTAAATATATTGATATATATGATTAGAGAAAGAAGGGTTTATAAAGAAAAGAGGGAAGGAGGGGGGAGGATGTGGAAGAAAGGAAAGAGAAAAAAGGAGGAAAGGAGAGGGAAGTAAGGAAAGGGGTAAGAGGTGGTAAGAAGTAAAAGGAAAGGAAGGGGACTAAGAGGAAACTTAAACTACAATAAATACTTATCTAGTTTAATAACAAGTTATATAGCATGGGATATAAGGAGAGAAGTGGAAAGGAAAAAAGAAAGGGGAAACAGATAAGAGAAGAGGAAGGTAAAGGAAGAGGATAGGAAAAGGTTTGAAATCTAGGGAGAAAACTAGAAGAGGAAAAAGAAAAAAAATGACCTCCCAACTAACCAGGAAGTTTTTAAATCCTCCTAACATTTCCTAAAATCGGCATAAAGGCCCTAAAATCCGAGTTGGACCTAAAATCAAGTCCAACGCAGAATATGTTTAACAGGTGTATGAATGTGAGAATGAAAGTGCTTCCCAATAATCAGAGGTATTCAAGTAAAACAACAAGAAAGAATATGTCAGAAATACTAGTGAGAAATAAGGAAATTGGCTATACTAAATGAGGATCAAGATAGAAATGTATAGTTTTAATGGGAAAATTCTTCGACTAAGAGGAATGATAGACCTAAAAATATACTAAAAGTAAAGTAGAAATTTATAAGCAAGTAAAGATTATAAGTAAGGTCATTCAATTATGATCAAAATAATAACCCATAATGTAAATGGATTGAATTCGCCAGCAAAGAGGAGAATTGCCTTCAATAATTATACAAAAATTAAAGCTGATGTCCTATTACTACAGGAGACACATTGGAGCAAAGACTCATTACAATATATATCCAACCAAAATTACAATATTAAGATTGACTCGACATATACCAAAAAATCATGAGGAGTTTCAATTCTTTTTAGTTATAAGTTAAAAGTCTATGAGGAAGTAAAAATCATAGATCCCTTAGGAAGATTTATAATATGGTGTGGCTCTATTAATGAGAAACTTATGACAATAGTTAATCTATATTTGCCAAATGTCAACCAAATTAGATTTCTGAAGAAAATAATCCAAGAAACAAAATTAAAAAAAAAATCTTACAATATCAGGCAGATTCTTTGGTTTGGAGATTTCAGTAGTCCCACTTCCTACTGGGAAATAAAACAAGCAAATATCTGGCAAACAAATTAAAGAAGCAAAAAAATCAGAATAAAATTCTTAGCATCAGGGTTATGGACAATACCATTTATACTCATCCAGATAAGATTGGGGAAATTATGATGGAATTTTATAGTTCATTATATAACCTCAATAGTAACCCAACATTTAAAAAATCTAGTACCAGACGAAATAAATACATTTTTGGGTAAAGTCAATCTCCCTAGACTAGATGAAGAGGATCAAAGCTCAATAAATAAAGATATTACTCTGGATGAAATAGATGAGATAATTAAAAAAGCAAAATCGAACAAAGCTCCAGGCCCAGATGGGTTTGATCATTTATGAGTTTTTCCTAAAAGAAATTAGGGAACACTTACATGTTGAATGAGATTAAAAATACAGGGAAAATAGTACCAGAACTAGTTGAGGCTAAAATAATCAACATCTTAAAACCTGGGAAAAACCCAAAGGAATTACTAGTTATCGTCCCATCTCACTTATTAACATTGATCTAAAAACATATGCAAAAATCATGGGCATTAGGCTAAATAATATTATACCTAAATTATTACATCTAGATCAGTCAGGATTTGTCGGGGGCCGTCAGGCCTCTGACAATACCAGACGCTTAATGGATTTGATGTTTATTGTAAAAAAAAGAAAGAACTCCCACACTGATCCTGTCACTTGATGCAGAGAAAGCATTTGACAGGGTCAGTTGGGAGTTTCTAGAGGCAGTGCTGCTGAAGTTTGGCTTTGCTGACTTTGAATTAAAAACAATGAAAGCCATGTATAATGAATCTTCAGCTTATGTTGCTGGTCCAAATTTTGAGACAGAGAAATTTGCAATAAGTAATGGGACCCGTCAAGGGTGTCCCCTTTCTCCATTGTTATTTTTGCTATTAATGGAGCCTCTAGCCGCAATAATAAGGGCATCAGAAAATATTAAAGGAATAAAAGTCGGCAATAATGATTATAAAATAATGTTATTTGCGGACGATATTATAGTGGCTTAACGGACCCAATAAATTATTGCGCCAATTTACAACATCATCTGGCAGAATTTGGTAGAGTATCATACTTTTAGAATAAACTCTTTGAAATCTGATATTAAATGTGGAAATCCTAAATACATTAAAGGAAGCACATACATTTAATTGGCATTCTAAAGTTATTACTCATTTGGGATAAGATTTAGTTTTTACAATAAGAAAATAATAATAGATAACATAACAGAAATATTAAAACAAATTAGAATGCTACTTTGACTGGAGTACAATAAGATTCTCATAGTCGGCTAGAATTGCCATTGTCAAAATGAGTATTGTTCCCAAAATTACCTATTTATTTAGATGTATTCCAGAAAAAGTACAAGTTTATATTATTAAATCCATTCAGAAAACAATAGATAAATGTAAATATTTAGATAAAAAAGTGAGAGTTAAAAAAATAATTGCTAATAAAAAATTTGAGCTAGGAGGTTTTGGAACTCCTGATATAAAAGAAATATGCGAAAACATTGCCATATCTCATATAATTAATATGAATAATCACCATAGGACAACTTGATGGAAAACAATTGAGGAAGATCTTACAGGAGCTATGCCAATTAGAACAATACTAGGAAAACATAAAGAGGAGGATGGAATTTGGGATAGACTACCAGAAGGGATAAGGTCCCTAATAAAATTTTGGGGGAAAAATCTAATCAAATCGGAGCTATTTCATATTCCATCTTTGTCTGTGCCCATAGATATATTAAGGGAGGAGTCATATAAATTAGAAGTGGACCTACTGAAGATAGCCAAAATACAATTTATTTCTGACCTATATTCAGAAGGGTTCTTAATAAAACAAGGGGAGCTCCATAGTAATTATGGCTTAAAAAAATGATCATGGTTGAAATATATAGATCACTGGTGGAAAAATTAAAGCAAAAGGGATATGTATCCTCAAAAATGGAAAAAATGTACGAATTAGAAGAAATCTTGATCAAAGGGCCAGTCACACATCTTATTTCAAAGATTAGTAAAATAAGAACAAAATCCATGAAATTTACAAAATCGAAGAGTATAAAAGATTGGGAAAGTAATTTTAATTTAATCTATGATGACCAAGTTTGGTCAAGAGCTCTAAGGTTAAAAAGGAAATCCTCCATAAATAAAACATATAGGAAGCTATACTTTAAGCTAACGCAAAAATGTTATCTAGTCCCTGTAATTATGAATAAGATAGATCCTCAAATTTCTCCATTATGCTGGAAAGGATGTGTTAAAGAAGGTACCACCCATCATATTTGGTGGGAATGTTGTATATTTAAAACATTTGTGGAAGAATGCTGTGGACATCTAACCTCAATGTCAGGGGTATATTGACTGTGTACCCCAGGAGTAATTTTATTTCATCTAGAGTTAGATAAAATATTACCTAAAGACAAACTATTGATATCACATATATTATTGATCATCAAATCATTATAATTTAAAAAATGGAATAAATTGATAATTCCTTTTTGGAAAGAAGTTGTTAATAAAATAAACTATAATAGAGATTTGATGAAGGAAGATTACGTATGGGGTCCTAAAAGAAAGAGATCTATTAATTGGAATATCTGGGATCAATATATGGAAAAATACAGTGAGACTTAATACATTTTAGGGGGTATACGATTGTTAGGAAAAGTTGCTTTTTAATTCACTCACTATCTTGATTATGTTGCTGTATTACTTTTTTGATCACCAAAACTATATTCATATGATGTGTATTATGTGGGAAGATTGTGTGTAGTGCTTTATATGTTATGTTTGTTCTCACTCCTTTCCCGATCTTAAACCATTCTGTTGTTCCGTGTTTGGTTCTGACTGTGGTTGCTTGGTCCACATACAGATTCATCAGGAGGCATATGAGGTTGTCTGGTCTCACCAAACCTTTTTAGATCTTGCAACATTTTGTTATGATCCACACAGTCAAAGGCTTTAGAATAATCTATTAAGCAAATGTAAATGTTTTTCTGGAACTCTCTTACTTTCTCTATTATCCAGCAGACATTGGCACTTTGATCTCTTGTGCCTCTTCTTCTGTGGAACCCGGCTTGTTTAACAATTGGAGCACTCTTTGGCACTGGCTATTTTTTTTTTTTTTGGGGGGGGGGGGGGGGGGGGAGATTGGGATATACTCTGTCTTTTTTCCAATCTACTGGCCATTAAAGCAAGGGGAGGGGGGGGGGGGGGTGGAGGCAGAAATCTGATTGGACCCAGGTAAGCATAAAGGCTTAATTAACTCATGCATGTTATTATAATTTTAACATGGTTGATAAAGAGGACCCAAATCAATTTGTTGTGAGTTGGCCTTACGATAATATGTATAGGTTTTAAATATTGCATAAGCGTGGTAAGATGTCCCTATAATATACGTTATTCTTGAGAACACAGTATACTATTCATTATAAACAGTTCATTCCTGATAAAGAGTTTCTGTAGCCTGGAAAGCTTATGCACCAACAAGCTCATTGTTAAGAATTTTCCATAATATACCAATAGGTGTTCTTGCCAAGAAAATTGTTTATGCATAATAACAACACAAAGGTAAGCAATTGACATTGCATTCATTTACAACTTCTATTCATTTGTACTATACTTGGATCTAGATAATATTGACTGATGGAGACCCATTCTACATAGTTTATAGAAATTCACCCAAATTATTTATCCCTTTATTTCTATAGCTCCTCCTGTTGTTTTCCCTCCGTGTTTTGGCAATGATAGTAGCCTGGAGTGTGTCTGCTCTATAGAATATATATCAGTGTAGAGCAGTGTGCTTATTTTAGTCAGAATTCAATTATTGTGTAAAATGTACAGTTTGCTTAATGTTAACAAGCCAACAAACTGCTTGTCTGCTTCTGGAACCAACTTTCTCTCAGTACACTCTCCTGCATGCTACCATCTTGCACACTGCATTGTGGGTGCAAGTCTAAGCTAAGGCCACACCCAGCAGGACAGGACTCACATTTGCAGTGTCTGAAGTTGCACAATGACTAAAACAATTAATTCTGAGGATAAAATATTGAGATATGTAAATGCTAATTTTCATATTCTAAACCTGCAATATTTTATTAGGATAAATAATTAAATGATTTTAACCAAAAATGTGGTATTATAATTGGAAATACAAAATGGTCTCAAATTATCGCCTCACGGTTTGGTTATAATTCTTTCATTATCTTCTATTTAAAGCACTGGAAGTACAGAATGTAAAAAAAAAAGAACATTTATATACCTCCACATTTTCTCTTCCAAATTCCTTAATTGTTTAACACATAACCTTGCCCATATAATCTGTAGTTTGAAAGCACTAGTGGGGTGAAGCTACGCTTCCGGGGATGTCGCCTTATCTTAGCACCCAAAATGCATTGTGCCAGGTCATAGATTTGAAAGATGGCAACATGCAGGAGAGCATACAAGTTCAGGGTCCAGCTACTAGTTTGTTGGCTTACTGAGAGGAAAACGTAATATTCATGTAAATAAAAAACATTGTAAGAGCCTGTTAAAGATTTTACTTCAGACACACAATATAGTACAGATGCTTTGCTGGTTAATTACAATGCCCTTCAATGTTGATGACTCACATTCAGAAGGTGTCAGGCAAGTTGAATGCTTCATAAAGAAAGCAGAAGAATCACAAACCGCTTTCAAACAAACGGCCAAATAATACAAATGGATTAACCACTGACTGTAAAACTCAAAGTAAAGTGTCTGCAATTCTCAGAATTCATAATTGTTCTAATTTTCCATCAAAATTCTTGCTGTTTACTATTCAAATTAATATGAAATATACAGTCTGCAGTATGTGCATATTTATATGTATGCAAAAGGATACGTTTCTTACAAGTTTTACTAACTTACAAACCTTAATAGTCCTGTGGCTAATTAGCGATCATTGGTAATAGTCCTTTATCAGAACAAGATAAGACTAAACATGGTGGGTGGATCAGAATATGCTGATTGAAAGGTAAAACTCATGCAAATGTAAAATTACTGTTAGGAAACATTTTAAAACCTTTAATGATTACTTTAAATTATACCATGTTTAGAATCTCTGTTCTTTAACTTGCAAGTTGAAAAAGTTGAGAACTGAATGTCTTTCAACAGATCTTCCTATGAATTGGATACTTTTAGTCTGATGTTTGTACATTTAAAGAACTTACTTTAATAATGATCAAAATGTATTTAGCAATTTACTAAAATAAGCACAACCTCTAATTTTATTTACCTGTATTTACCATCATCTACTTTGTAAACAATGAGGGGGCTATAAAGACCATTGAGATTTCCCCCTGTCTTACTGAAAGCATTGCCACTAAGGAATGCCACATGTCAATAGAAGCAGCCATGGCCTTCCCATTAAGTTGTAGAAACAGATAAACAATGGTGGGTCCAACTATGATTCCAATAAACTAAAACATGGTTGTGCTTTGTTGTTGGCTATTATCAATTACATTTTTCAAAAAATATTATTATTATTATATGGTTCCAATGCTCCTTTTTATAGTGTAGAGTGAACAGACATCCCTCTCTTCAGGGGACAGACCCCTGATAAAAAGCTTAATTTTCTGATATCTGCCCATGGGGAAAAGATACAGATTGGCACAATGGGGCAACAGAGAATTCAATTTGCAGATCTTACAAAGTTTTTATGCATTTGTGGTATTTTAATGGTTTATTGTGTAAAACTTTTATTCTATAGAATTTAGAAATTATATTCCTACAGTGTCACACTGGGCTGCTGTCTTCCCCCCAAAAAAAGCTCAAGTAAACACATCACATTCTTTACAAACATTGGTACAATTTGTGATTTTATGCCAATGAAGAAGTTACGCACCAAACCCAAGTATGTGAGAACTGTACAGTTCATGACCATATAATTTAATGTTGTGAATTGTGATTATTTAAGTTGGCCATATATGTATAAAATATTTTTACAACCTGCCGCTTGCATCACCTGTCCTGTAACAATAAAAAAAAAGAAAAAAAAGCTCTTGAATTTCATTAAAAATTGATGAGGAATGTGGGCCCAGACCTAACTGTAGGATAGCACGCAAGGGGTTAACATTGAATGTGTTCAGGCAGTAGGTCAGGTTACGAGCATTCATGTTCACAGAATTTCACTGTTCCCTGTTTCTAATTTTGAGACAGTGAGAGGGGTGAGTTGCTCATATTGGTTGCAATACAGCGGGCTGTGCTTTGTTGCATGAGTATACTTTTGTGTGGGAGAAGGAATAAGTTACTCAAACTAGAAGGAGCATTCGTATTCAGTCCCTTGGAGTTCAGCACACTGCTTCTCTGTCCTGAAGGAGGAAAATTATTAGAGAGAAAAAGAAAACTTTTTCAATCCTTGCTGTCCCTGATGGAGCAGAGCAAGCAGCTTCTCTGA
>CM050167.1:188562466-188999966 GCA_027410445.1 Discoglossus pictus | reverse complement strand
TGGCCCTCCAACGTATTTCCTTCTTTCTGATTCTAACACCTCTCTTAAACCTTTCTCTAATCACTGACATGCTTCTGTTACTCTTCATGAAGGTACACCTCAAACCTGTTAAATCTCTCGCTTGCCTCAGTGGCTAACTACTATTTCATGTCTCCATTCCCTTTGCTTCTCCACTACTTAAACAACTAGACAATTCATTGCATGCCCTATAGCTCTGTATTTCAAACCCATCAGTCTTGATTCTGTCTCGGATCTGTAATCCGCCAACTTACAACTGGCGGATAAAGAGGCTACTTCTTATTCTACTTCATCTTTTACAGCTATTGCACATGGTTGTCTCTCTGACCATTCATTTGTTTTTCTGTAACCTTTTAATTTATGCTACCCGTCTCTTTGAGATGCTCACCTTGTCATGGGACCTAGTAATAAGTACATTTTGGTTCTAGCACAATTTCTGTACTAATGATATCCAAATGTATCTTTCCAATTTTTCTAATAAAATGAGATTTACAGTCTATTTGGTACATTTTCATGCATAGATATCTGTAGCTAAATCTTATATTTTAAAATATTCATCACACAATCCCAATGTCCTAAATCTACCTCACTGTTGAGCATTCTGTAATCACACCAACATCCCATTCCCACTGCCTATATATTATACACACTCTGCTCTCTCCTTAAGAGGTTTTCAAATTTTGTCCTTTCTCAAACAGGACACAGCTAAAATTGCTCTGTCATGTTTTTTACACCTGTAACTTTTTTAGAACCAGATTTGTCAATGAAGGATTCACCATTCCACCCAACCAGCTAAAGTATGACTTCCTAAATCCTCCACAATCACATTATCAGAAATCTAATATTCATCTCCCTCAACTATACTACACCCCTATATCACTTTTCTTCTATCACCTACACCTCTTCAAAATTCCGTCTAAAATGTTTTTCCTCTGGAATTTCTTACCCCTCTCTGTCCTTTTTCCTCCAATATTCAGTGAGTTTAAACTTTTTGTTTGAAATTATCATTTATTTCCTTGTGAAGTACAGTAGTCAAGGTTTCCCCTGTTTTCTCCAACTTGAGCATTGACTATTGCTCCTCGGGTATAATGGGAATGCTACCCTTTCATGTGACTTCCAGTGATGGAATAAGAAGACTTCTGAGTTGGATTTGGATATACCTGGCTGTTATATACAAAGGGATAAGTTAGCTACAACAGATTCGGAGAGGTCTATCTGTGATCTAGGAGTTTATATCAAGCCTTGATCTTAGCAGTGGTTCCACAGTTGTAATGTTTTTCACCAGTTTCTCCAACTCTACTTAGAATTATAGATCTTGATCATCTAACATGGTCACAATCCATTTTTGCTTAAGTTTTCAGAATACAAAATAATAGCTTGTGCAAGCTGAATAAGTAGGGAGTGATAACAAAGCAATTGAGGAGAAAAGAACCATGGAGTTTAGACTAGTGAGGTACAATGTACACATTGAGAAGAAATATAGCTCATATGGGACTTTTAACACTGATATGTGGAAGTTGGGGCATGCAGCAGGTTTACAATCTGACTATGGTTACCTGTAATTTGTGAGCATTTTAAATATGTTACCCAAAATAGTTGCTATACTCCTTGATCATTAATATTGGAATTATTAAATTGCAATTCGGCAAATTGAAAAGGGCTCTATTTAAGCACATAGCATAGTTTTTTACAGAAGTGTTTTTAGTTAGTGAAGACCTTGCTTTTGGAGAGAAGTTCACTGACTAAAAACTTCTTTAAAAAAAATATGCTGTGTGCTTAAATAGAGCTCTATTACATTTGCCGAATCACAATTTAATAAGGCTGCAAATGTCTTTTCCCAAGATTGTCAAAAGAGAGTTCTGCAACTTGAAAAGGCATCATAGAATGATATGAGAATTAGAGACCTCATGTCAGCAGTGAATGCATCTTAGTGATATAGCTTGTTGTCTCTTCTAGTGCCAAACAGGATATATTAAATAATAGAAGACGCAAATTAACACTTTTTTCATTTTATATCGTTGAAAGATAAAGGATTAATAGGGTTAGTCCAGAAACAAACTTTCTAAACAAGGATGGAAGAAATTATATCTTGAAAATGATTCATGATCGCATCGCACTGTAAATATTTATTTAAAGACAAGAGAGAACTACTTCTATGTATGAAAACGGTAATATAGTATTAGATTTATGTTCTCCTGAGATACTCATTTTTACGACATAGACTGTGTCTGATCTTTGCACTACTGGTGACAGCACACTCTGATTTTAAGCTGTGTACAGCAACACTTCTTGGCAATCCCACATGCACAAACTATTATTTATTACTCAGACAGATTTATTCCATGTGAACCATAGTAACATATAACTGCATTCTGTGCCATTGGTTGGCTGGTCCACATATGTACTGCCCATTCTCTAAAGTAATACTTTTGCATGGCACCCTATGGCTCTATTGTTATCTTTTTTTATATTTTGGATAGCCAAATGTGAATCCCACTTTACCTAATATTTTACCTTCTATGTAGGCTTGTAGTTAACTTAAGGGGACACAAACCAAAAGTATGTCCTGTGGGCAGCACATCTCCTGACCGTCTTGAAACATGTAGATATACTAAGGACTTTTTCCTTTCTTAACGTTACAATCAACAATCGGTCAACGATCGCAGAGCTAATGCATGTAGGGCTCCAGTGCAAAATAATTTAGGGACCCCTCTTGCAATTTTCTGTACATCTCAGGGAGGTCAATAAAAAAGCCAAAAATGTATGTAGATGATTTGACTACTAATACTGTGATCAGTTCACCTTTCTATAAAAAATAATTAATCTGCCACCCTCCCCTAATACATTAAGAGTCTGCTCTTACTCCAGGTCTCTGCCAGTAGCAGAGGATCTCTCCTATGCTCCCCAGTGCTGAACCAGCAGTAGCTCCACTTCTGGTTGTTAATCATTTTCATAACAGTGGGTATTAAACTTTCTGAAAGGTTATTATCCTTTCTTTCTTTCCCTCTTTTGTTGTACTTCGCAAATGTGGAAATACAGCATTTCAATGGTGCTGGTCTAGTCTTCTAGATAACTTTATGAGGGTGTGTCAAGGCACTGTATAAGATTGGCTATGGGGCTCTATAGAGAAATCAATTCTGTAGCTTATAGTAGGTTCTATATAGTAGATGTATATTCCTGACTTGCTTTCTTAGACCTGAATAGATAGTTTTCTGTATACAATTAGTTTGTCATGGCTATAATCTCTATTTGAACAAAAAATTTATTCTATTAAAGCGCCACTATAAAATGTAATTCATTCTATAAATTCTAATGCCTCTGTTAGACCCTGGAAGGATCCATGTTGTTTATATTTCTGGAGAACTATGCTTGGATATATTGATGCAAGCAGTCTGCTTTCCAACAGATTGTATTAGCCAGTGAGCTGGTGGACCGGATTTATATTTTCGAGTGAGCTAGTGGGCTGGGTTAAAATAATAATAATAAAAAAAAATGTGTATATATAAATCAATATATTTTATTTGAATTAACTATACATTTGTGTATTTATATTACATTCCAAGTGTTTAAATTGTCTCTACAAAAGCAAATATGAGTGCCGTAGCAGCACAGTAAATCCTACATAGCTATTTTAATCCCCCATCCCTAAAACATTGCGAGCAAACTGCTACGGGTCACCACAACAAAGCTGAAAAGCAAGTCAAAAATCTCCATAGATTTTTGCACTGACAATAAATTACAAGTAACTCCCTGACACTCTGACACCAAAACCCTATGCTAATAAGATTTTATGGATAACTCACAAAGAAGGGCAAAAAGCAGAAGAGCGATCTATGGGTACCAAAGTAGTTTTCAAACCCATACTGAGTCCCCCAGTAGCATTTAAGGTGATAATATAACACAAAATGCACTACAAAATGATAAAATTTCAACATTATTTGACACTTAACAATCCAATATCAACACATGTGTAATTTAAAAATATGATATGTTCGTATTAAGCCAGTTTTATAATACAAAATCCAGTACAACAATGGGTTAATACATGTCACAAAACCCCATTGCTTAGGAACACATTCTCTAATGCATTGTCTATAAATATATCATATTTTAAAACAAAATAAACACATCTTTATTTATTAAAGCTATAAATACAATTGCCACATCTTTTTCATATCAAAATATATTAAAACATAAACTATTTTTTTATATATATCTCTAATGTTTATCTGTCGCGACCTAGTTATAGCACTTGTAATGGCACTTCCCACTCATTATAATAATTATGAAATTCACATTTCGTATTGGTTCCTAGAGCCCTTTCTCATCTGTAAACCTTGGTTTGGCTACTCCCTACGCAGAAATCTGTTGCACCTAAGGCAGAATTTACAGCTGTGCGCTGAGTGCCCTAACCTGGGGGAGCAAAATATTTACATTAGTGTAAAACTTAGGAAAACAAAGCCCCCGTAGCCAATTTACGGCAGTTCCCTAATTTAGAGCACTTGATTTACATGGAGGCCATTGTTCGTAAGTTACATAGTTCACACACAAGGGTTGTTTTTCTTGAAGCAAAGCAGTTACCGTAGTTCTTCAAGCTAACAAAGATAATAATCACTGATAGGGTAATGTGCATTTATACAAAGCACAAACCTAGTACGGAGCTGAGTGAGCAGAGTTAAAATGAGTATTGCAAGGAAACTAGTGAGATCTAAGATAACAATTCAAAAGAGTAGGAAACCATAATGAGACAAGGAAACGGAGGTTAAAAGAGAAGAGAAAGCGATCAATTGTTAAGTAGGGTAAAAATAGAAAAACAATTTAACTGGGTTTAGAAGCAAGAAAATGTGAGTGTTGTTATTGTGAGACCGTGTTTAGCCAAATGCAATTATAAAGCTTCTTTCTATCTTAACTGTAGATTTCTTTAAATTGCTGAAACAGGGTTCTGAAGGTGTGTTCATATGCAGCGAAATTTTCTGATATACTGTAGATATACAGTACATAAGCCCACATACATGTGTGTATATATACTGTATATGTTCCCAGGTTAATACCTGGGTTTGTGGGAGGGGCCCTCTCTTGCTACACCTCTTTCTGTGGGAGCGGTCTCCTTCAGCCTTTATATGCACTTCCTGTTCTCCTCTCCCTTGCACACCTCCGTTCTTTTCTGAGCCTGTGCCTGCAGGGTGTTTCTCTGCACTCTCTTGTCTTTCAACTTTTCAAGCCTCATGTGGGAAAGTTCTTCACTGTCTTTTGGCCCTTCTTCAAGTCTCCAAGGGCATTCCGATCGCTGGAAAGCTACCTCTCATGAATTTCCCACCTCGACCGTTGAGAGTGGGACCCAACCACAAATATATATATATATATATATATATATATATATATATATATATATATATATATATATATACATACATATAAAATTGTACATTTGTGTTCACATTTGAACATGTAAAACAAGTTTTAAAAAACTTGTTTCCTGCTCAGAATTTCGACAAATACAGTTATTGCACTGCATTCTGGGAACCTGGGCAGGGATATGCAGATGTGCCTACAACAGCTGTATAAAGTGATCATCTTGAGATGAGGGCATAACAACAAGAGACTTCACATGTCATTGAATAACAAGCTTACTGTATTCCTATATTTAAATTATATCCTTGTGAAGAACAGCACTTCAAATGTGGAAACTTATTTTTTCACGTCTTCGTTTTTTTACATTTTATATGCAATTTTACTGCAGTGCAATCTATTATTTTTTTTATTTCTTCTGATCTGCTTCCTACAGTGGGAGGAGATCTAGACTGCAGAAAGGCAATGCCAGTCTACATAATGGAAAAGTGAGTGCTACAACTGCCAATGTTCTCTTTAATATTAGAAAGCTCAGTAGTCTACCAGAGCAAACCCTCATGGAAAAGTAAGAGAGATTCAAATAAGTAAACAATAATTACATCTAAAAGTAAAAATAAAGTAATGTTTCTTTTGCTTTCTAAAACATGTACCCATTATCAAGTTTAGTAACTTAAAAGAACATTCAGAAAAAAAGTTTGTTGTCCTTGAAATGTATCTGTGTCATTTTCTGTACTGTGTGAGCCAGATTCATGTCATGAAGCATTACGCATCCCCACCCTGTCTTGGCACAGCACATTTCCCAGGGTCTGAGATACATAATACATGAGCCTTAACCTGGCCTGAACCTCTTGATCTTGTGCATGAGTATCCAGTGTTTCATGCCTAGTAAACTCACAGGACATGAGTAGCGCTCACCCCGTGGTTATGCTGATTACTCACACCCAGGATCCACATGCTCTGTTCCATATGGCTGCAGTTTTATGGTTGTACTGAGATTTAGCATATTTAGTCTTTGGGGGATTTTTTTTTATCTTCTGTATACAGGAATGTTAATAAGGACTGTATGGGTTTAGGAAAAGGATATTTTGCTTTCAGAAAGACAATAATTGGCAACCATGCACATGTGAAAAACACATTTAATCAGGCTGATATTTGTTTCTCAAATTAGCAAATACTTTATGTAAAACCCTTAGATTGACAATTTGCAAACATAAGAACATGCTAAACTGATCACATCAGCAATATGTCCCAATCTAATCTCCTCTGTCATTAAAAACTTGGCATTATAGAGCAGCATTATAGAGGTAGACAAACAAAAACATCCCCATCTAATCACTGATTGGGCACTGAAGGAAGTAATCTTAAAAGTAGAACACGTTTTTGCTGTGGATGGTTCCCCAACTCTGGACCAGGCAGTGGACACCAGCAGAGGCAGAGACTGAATGAGCCAGAGCTGTGATCCTGTTTATACTAAGCAGGCATTGTGATGTCCACTGTGCACATTTTGATGTAAGCAGAGATGATTGGTGGCTCAAAAGGCAACCCTGCATATTGGATGACCGTTCTCAATCCTTGACCAGCCAGAACAGTTTAATGCAAACCTTCTGTCCCTTCAGAAATGGTACTTGTAGAGACTTCTTTACATATATACCCATATTAAAGTCTATTACACTACTTCACTTAAAATCAATAAAAAAAATATTATTGATTTTCAGTGTATAACAGTGTAAAATTTGCTGTCCCCTCAAAATAACTCCACACACAGCCATTAATGTCTAAACTGTTGGCAACAAAAGTGAGTATACCCCTGGAAATGTCCAAATTGGGCCCAAAGTGTTAATTTTTTGTGTGGCCACCATTATTTTCCAGCACCCTTAACCCTCATGGGCATGGAGTTCACCAGACCTTCACATGTTGCCCCTGGAGTCCTCTTCCACTCCTCCATGACGACATCACGGAGCTCGTGGATGTTAGAGACATTGCACTCCTCCACCTTCCATTTCGAGGATGCCCCAGAGATGCTCAATAGGGTTTAGGTCTAGAGACATGCTTGACCAGTCCATCACCTTTACCTTCAGCTTCTTTAGCAAGGCAGTGGTCATCTTGGAGGTGTGTTTGGGCTTGTTTTCATCTTGGAATACTGCCCCCAGTCTCCGAAGAGAGGGGATCATGCTCTGCTTCAGTATGTCACAGTACATATTGGCATTCATGGTTCTCTCAATGAACTGTAGCTCCCCAGTGATGGCAGCACTCATGCAGGCCCAGACCATGACACTCCCACCACCAAAAGTATACATCTATACTGAGGAAAGGTAGTTGTAATAATCCCTAAATGACGGAAAACGGATAAGGCACAAAAAACACTGATATGGTATGAAACCCTCAGTTTGAACGTAAACCGTGATGCAGAGAGAGTGGAAGCAGGATCTGACTACAGCAGGTAAATGCATATAGGGGGAATCAATACAACGTATTATTGAAAACATATATACGCATCTAGACATATGTGTATATATGTTTGGTCTGGGCTTGCATGAGTGCTACCGGCACTGGGGAGCTACAGTTCACTGAGGTATCCATGAATGCCAACATGTACTGTGATATACTGAAGCAGGGCATGATCTCCTTCAAAGACTGGGCAGCCACATGATGACCCCAAACACACCTCCAAGAAGACTACTGCCTTGCTAAAGAAGCTGAAGGTAAAGGTGATGGCCTGTCCAAGCATGTCTCCAGACCTAAGCTCTATTGAGCATCTGTGGGGCATCCACAAATGGAAGGTGGGGGAGTGCAAGGTCTCTAACATTCACCAGCTCCGTGATGTCATCAAGGAGGAGAGGAAGAGGACTCCAGTGGCAACCTGTGAATCTCTGGTGAACTCCATGTCCATGAGGGTTAAGGCAGTGCTGAAAACTAATGGTGGACACACAAAATATTGACACTTTGGGCCCAATTTGGACAATACCCCTTAGGGATGTACTCACTTTTGTTGCCAACGGTTTAGACATTAATGGCTGTGTGTTGAGTTATTTTGAGGGGACAGCAAATTTACACTGTTATACAGGCTGTACACTTACTACTTTACATTGTAGCAGAGTGTAATTTCTTCAGTGTTGTCACATGAAAAGATATAATAACATATTTACAA
Source organism: Discoglossus pictus (assembly GCA_027410445.1). Taxonomy (NCBI): domain Eukaryota; kingdom Metazoa; phylum Chordata; class Amphibia; order Anura; family Alytidae; genus Discoglossus; species Discoglossus pictus. The sequence goes on along the minus strand of CM050167.1, from coordinate 188,991,451 downwards.
AAATGCGAGGGGTGTACTCACTTTTTTTTTTAGATACTGTATAACTGGAATAGCACAACTGAATTGTTAGACCTACAGTTGGTGGTGGAGCAACATGGTGGTAGAGAAGCAGAGATCCACATGGCTTGTGCACCCAGGGGGCATCGAAGCAATTTGTGCCTATGGGTGCCATATATGTAAATCTGGCCCTGCTTTCAGATATAAAATGAGCATCCATGAGAAAATCTGCAATTAGCACTACAGGAATATACCGTAGCAAACTCTACTAAGGTTATTTTGCATCTGTAAATTATTAAGGATATATAAAAACTGATTTTTTCAGACAAGTTGAACGGGAAGGATATTTGTCTAATATGCATGATAACTACTATGCAAATACATACTGTGTTCAGTGCCACTATTCTGCAATAATGGGCGTAGCAAACAGTCAGACAAGTTATTTTGGCACAGACGGTGGCAAAAGTTTTGGAAGAGAGCACAGCAACAAAGTAAGTAACAGCGTTGTAGGAATAATACAGAGATATCTTATGTGTGTATGTTTATTTATTTATTTATTTATATATATATATATATATATATATATATATATATATATATATATTATCCTTTGTTTTATATATAGGCAGTTTAAAAAAATTAGAGAGATTCTTTACTTATGCTATGTAAATAATGTGCAAACCGTAAAGAAAGCTTAATGTAAATACAAAAGATACATAAAATAGATTTACATGTAATTATACAAAAGGAGTTGATGCAAAATACTGTATGTTAAAGTGGCACAGTGGAGACTCTAAATCTGGTATAATTTAAAAATAATAGTTAATGACAAGTATATAGTTGTACTTGTGTCCATTGTCTTCCAGCCAATGTACCCAAAGCTTCAGAGGCTTATTGATAATTAATGTTAATTATGCCCTATCAATGAAAATTTCGTTTTTTTTTCTGGTTGGATCAGAAAGGCTGACTGATCGCTCAGAATGGCAAACCTCAAAGTTAGATTACTGTAAGAAAATGTTATTCTTTAAAAAATAACACTTAATTGATCAAATACTTTTTACTTATAATTTTAGATGTTTCCACATTTTGGACCCCTGCTCTATTACTTTAATATTAGATATATAACCCATACAATTGTCTACATTAAATTCTAATTTTATAAACAATCAAAGCTGATTGATTACATTTTCACCCTATTAAAATGACATTGATTAGGTAGATGTGTGTTTGTTTGTAAAGCTGTTCAGTGAAATTCATTAACAATTCTTATTGCAAATTATCTGCTTTAACTAATGTAATGAGATGAACTGTAGTGTCCAGGGACTCAACGAAACTGAAGCATTTGGAAAGTGTGATAGACTCATGGAACTCATCTGAGGTGGCAGTGGATAATACTGTGTGGAAATTCCAGAATAATCATATAGACAATAGAAATTATGTAATATAGTTACAAAACATTGTGTTGTGCTAGAAGATAATTTTTTAAACAAAAAATATTGTGTCTGCATATAGTAAGGTAAGGATATTTTGCGGAAATCATGCATTGTGCCAGAGGAAAGGTTGGGGTCATGGATACAATAGGTCAGGCCGAGAGATCAGGTGAAGTAAGATGTGAGAATCTAGGTTTTATCTGGGCTGGAAACAGAAAGGAAGTGAAACTTCTGTGAAATTTTATGTGAATTGGGTGTTTATTCTAGTGGAGAGCAAGGTAGAAGAAATAAACCAGACTAGGCACACCTTAGTGATGGGACTATGGGACTATGAAGGTTATGTACTCCACATGAATATTTCCGCTTGTGTGTGGGAACAATAAGCTGCTGGGTAGAAGGACGACATCATTTTTGCTGAAATGGGAGCCTGTGTGAAAATTATAACGTAGTTATAACCCAAGCTTTCAAGGTGCCAAGATACTTTTGCCTTAGGCCCTTGGCACATTTCAGAAGAGAACACGTGGGTGAGGAAAGAATTGCATGACAAGGAAGAAAAGTAATTTCTGGCAGTTTTCAGCGTGTTTATGCGCATGGGATTGTTGCTCAAAATATCACCTGTATTTTTTAACCCTTCTCTAGATGGTTATGATCATACATAGCATCATTTTATTTTGGCATCACCTATTTAACTAATGTCACAACTTACTCTTCATTTTGCTTGAAAAGGTTGCTAGACTGATCCTACCTGTAGGTTTTCTCTAGTTCGCTGTTCCCTCACACAGGACGGCTACAGTCCTCCAGGACCTCGTAATCAAAGTCAAGGGCTTACCTTAAGAAAAAAAAACTCTATGTATATGTGTTCTAGAAGAGAGCATAATCATTAGTTTTCAGTTCACATTTTTATACAGTGTTTTTTGACGAACATACAATAGGATATTTCCATAAATAAACATAACTTGTGTAACTTTTGCAGCTTTAGAGCTCCCCCTCTGGTTTTACTGACCAATTAAATGTGGCCCTGGTAGGTGCTATAGGGATTGGCTGACAGTCAGCCAATCAGCCAGGTCAGTGATGGATGCTGATTGTCAGAAATTTCAAGTATAGGCTTGAATAATATAGGCTAGTGTTAGAGGGCTAGGGATTGCTCCAAGGGCTTGAGCACCTTTAAGTTTGGGGTATAAGTCAGAGGTTGATATTATCTCCCATGATTGAGTTAGGGTGATCCCGCTAACACATCTACACTAGGTAGGAGGTCTGTTGTTGGGTTAGGACCGGGGCGCAAGAGGCATTGTACTCAGGAAGGCTGCATAGGTAGTGGGACCAACCTCCAACCCATCTTTCCTGTAACAGCAGGCCATTAATTTAGAGAAAAAGAGGCTGTCATGAGAAGTATGTTTCGATCAGGGTGTAGCACACATTTTAGCAGGCTTCTAGAACATTTAATTATTAACTGGGGCCTCAAATAGATGGTTATGGGGGGCCAGGCTGACTGGCAAGTCTAAGTATATACAAAGTGGTGGTTAACCACAAAACAATGGATCAAAGGGGTTTCACTTACAAAAAGTACTTGACTCCACTTGATCTTTGTCACTTGAAACAAATAGTTTCGATTGCTGTCGGACAGCCTGGTTAACTATACTTGACGTCTTAATTAGCACATCCCCATAAAGCCTTTGCAAGTGCTCTTTGGTACTCGTAAGTATTGCTTCAGTCTTTGGGAGTTAGGGTAGTGCTCCAGTTTGTAGGTGAGGGGAAAATCTTTATTCGCATAGAGTTTTGAGGTCAGAATGTCAGGGAGTAACTCATAATTTATTGCCAGGGCAAAACTCCATGGAGATTTGTGCTGTGCTTTTCGGCTTTGTCATGAAGTTCACTTTGAGCAGTGACCCGGAGCATTTTGCTCGCAATGTTTTAGGGTAGGGGGATTAGCATAGCTAGGTAAGGTAAGGTTTAACCTTGGTTAGGGCATTCGTAAGTGCTTTCTCTGAGATTAGCATAAGGCCCCTGGTTATTAAAAATACTGGAGGTACTTCTAAAACTGTATAAATAGTCAAAGTTCATGGCAGACAAATGCCAAGCAGCGCACACCTTGGATAAAATAAAAATTCCCTAGGCCTTTATTTATTATTGGTGCAACCCTTCCTCAGACAGACCTGACTCTAACTCTGCTAGGACACTGCTTAGCTAATACAACTGATTAAACATATTGGGACCTTAGTCAGAGCCACTCTGTGGGACCGTGCATACTTTTGGAAATTGTTTTCTAATATGACTCCAGTTGTTCTTCAGTTGTGTCCGACTCTCTTTGGTACTATTGACTGCAGCATGCCAGGCACATCTGTCAGCCAATGCCCCTCTGCCCTCCATCAATTTCATGTTCATTACTTCAACAACCTCATCTATCCATCTCCTCCTCTGCCGTCCCCTTCTCCTTGTGTTTTCCATCTTTCCCTGCACATATAGCCATCGAGTCCTTAAATGGACTGCATCATGATTTTTGATGTTTCATAGTAAAATCACTGTGGGGGAGAGACAGAGGCAGATTAACTGGTAATAGAGGTATAGATAGTGATGATATTTGTGTTGGAGTGCAAGAGATTGATTTGCTAATTGTGGAGAGATGAAATGGACCCTGTATAGCTGGATAGACCTACTCTAAATAACAGGCTGGGGCCGCATGGGAATTATCTGAGGGCCACATGAGGCCCCTGGGCCTCCTGATACCTACCTTGTACTAGGACACGCAAGTCAAATGTGCAACCCAAGGGTCTGGTGTGGTACACATACCACTAATTTGTAGCATTCTACCTCTCACTAAAGTATGGTCCTTTCAATCACCCACAATTTGTCCTTTTTTAGGTGTAAAATTAGAAGGCATGCCTCAACATTTTACTTTGACATGGTTGCCCTACAGGGAGAGGGGTCATATAGGGACGACAGAAGGATGGCAAGTAGGTAAAAGAGTGGAGTCAACTGATGTAAAGGTTGTGTTTATTTTTGCTTTTCAAAAACATTATTACATTTAGTCATTCAAAATGCTATATATATATATATATATATATATATATATATATATATATATATATATATTTATTTATTTATTTATTTTAACCCAGTGATCCTGTTAGAGGAAGAACATACAGATCAGTGTTTCATTAATCTCAAATACAAAAGGTAGAGCTATAAATGACATTTCTGCAGCAGTCCGTGATATCCTAATCAGATGACATATCTGACTAATACAATGTAATACAAAGTAATCATGTCTTTGCCCAGACTGGCAGCTCATACTGGAGTTATTTGATTTAAATGGCTAGGATTAGCAATAATCCAGTGTATATTTGTATATTGCACTGACATATTGACTAAATATATTGTAGATCTAACAGACAATAGTTCAATATAATCCACAAACAGTACAGTCTAACACTTTGTGGTGCGCATAAATAGCAGAGTTTGGGAATAAAACGGGTGCCTTTACCACCAAATTAACATAAAAAAATAATTTGCCATTCGAAGGCCGCATCTTGCGGTATACAGGCTGTATGTCTGTGGTCCTGCTGCGGGGTCATGGCCTGCTACAAATCTGATGCTATTCAAGTGAACAAGCCCGCAAGTTGCGGTACAAAACCGAAACCATGCAATCGTATGTAGCAGTTCAGGGCGGGAACATGATCAATTAAGCAAGGCCTTAACTACCCATTTAGAAACAGCCAGAAGAAAATGAGACCGTCATCATTACGTCAGTAAAACATGGAGATTACATATCAATCAATTAGCGTTTAGAGGTCCGATGTGCGATTGGACTCGCAAAACCGCAAAATAAAAACAAAATAATAAAAATGAATGCTGATACTGTTCTAGTCCATATAAGTAGCCTGATATGTATTAACTCATTGATTTAACAAGATCGATATAACCCCGAATAAAAAAAAAATATTTTTGGTTGGCGATTTGTGAGTTTCAGACTGTTGTGCAATTATTTACAGTGCTACAGATATGTCTTTTATCCCTTTGCGGGTCCCATCTGATACTCATAGGATCTTCGTCTACATTTGCCATTTACGGCTTGCGGAATTGTAGCAATTCAATAGGGATTTGCGATTTTAGCGATCGTAACTCTTGCGGACGGGAAAGATCAAAGGCTTAGATTAGGTGTAAGTTCCCGGTTTTAACAACCGCAGGGATTTCAAGCCCGTAACACGTATAGTGTTTGTGTCTCACAAAAAAAACACCAATTGAATAGCAAATTAACTTACGGCCTCCATTACGGACTACTGTAACTTACAATTTCTCAATTGAATGAGACTCTGTGTCTTTAACAGTGCTGCTGTGCTTTAAAGGACAACTGTGGTCATATGTTTAAAACATATTATTTTGAAGAACTACACTTGAAACTATGCAAAATGTTTTAGGCTAGAAAATAAAATAATACTTTATATACAAGTATGCTGCTCTGGGATCTGACATTTTGGTTTCTGTTGGGGAAATTACTGAGGTGGAAGGGGACTTTTCTGGCAAATTGGCAATATGGCATCTACAACTACCAGTGCTATCAATAGAACTATTATGAAGTTTGTTTGTACTATCACACCTTTTGCTCACTTTGTATGGTGCAGGGGTGGAGTGAGCAACTGTAGTTCTCGTACAGTAGCGTTTCATGTTTTGCATTTAGTTACCGATTGGCAATGTTGTATTCAGTATTAGAAAAAAAAAATCAACGCAGCTCCCATTCCCCATTAAGTGTCCAGTAGGAGAGAAATGGTCCGTTTGGGGGACTGTCCTGACAGGAGTGTTTATCTGTTGTCCTGATAACCTTGTTTATCGATCTCCTACTTGCAGTGACTATTGCAGGAAATCATAGACCAGTCAGAAAAAATTAAGACGACTGTCTGGATAGATCCTTTTACTTCCTAATAACAGTAAGAGACAGGTGGATTTGTTAGAAGCTACAAAGCTAATTTCAAGTGTCCATTAAAGCTACAGTGATTTTTTTTTTTCAATTACTGATTATATTGGTAATCAATAATTTAAATAAACAACTGAAAACATATTGTATGGTCACTGCAGTGGCCCGTTACTCAGCAACTTGTAATCCAATGCATTTTGTTATTCAAGTTAACACAATACATTTAAAATAGTTTCTTGTTGCTTCATGTCTTTTTAACAGATTTAAGTGTAAGCAGAGCTCAGCTTTTAGAACTTGAATTGTGAGCACATTTTCTCTGCCACCATGTGGCTCTACTGGTTATTACACAATCTTAAAGGGACAAGGCAGGATTCTGAATTTTACTAGGTATCTAGTATACCTGTGTATCTATTTAGTTTTATGTACTTTATTTTATTAATAAATGCTTAAACGCTTAGAGTAAAATCAAACTCATAATAATTGCTTTAGGTTTGCCCTCTGCACCCCATGAAGACACAGAGTCTAAAGTAATGGCTGTGCAGTGTTTCAATCAGGGGCAACATCTCAGTAATGTGCTGCAACATGCAGGTGAGACATGGTAATTGATTGGCTAGTATGAGACACTGAAATGGCAGAGTCTCTGTCTTGATGAGGGCTGACCCAATGCAGGAACTTTTTTCTTTCATTCATTAAGTAACTTAAGGACTTATAAGCACTTCTTAATAAAATAAAGTACATACAAGTAGATAGATACACAGGTATACAAAGTAACCCTCCATGTCCCATTAGCTAATACTGTTGGTCCATTCTGGCAATACAACTTGTTTGATCAACGATATCTAACCTAGCAAGACTGCAGGGGAAATTGAAATGGAGATGTATTTGTTTTCTAAAAATCAACGCAGCTTTCTTGGACCCTGGTTTTAGTCTCAATTATTTGCAGCGCTGATTATACTGAATCGCCTTCCGTTCTTTAGGCCCAATGCCACATGCTGGATCACCCTGCAGTACACCCTGGTGTCTTTTCATTAACTACAGCCGGTAGTAGGAAGGCTGTTGCAATAAGATAGCTAGCTCCATCAGATCATCATACTTTTCTTCCAAAGCGATCTCCTCCCACATCAGTCCCTCAAGCCATTTTGATAGCTCACCTTCCTGCTGGAGCTCCAGGAATTATACATAGAAATCGTGTATCTCTGATTATGTTCCTAGTGGCTGTGATACTGAACCCTGACCCTGGAGAGACCCTGACTGATACAGAAGCCAGATATCAGGGAGCTGGTGCCTACATTTCAAAGAACCCAACGGTCCTTGTGGGTAGATAACCTGTAGTCCATAGCATGTGGCTCTGGGCTTGTATAGCCCCTACCCTCAGATTGTGAACTAAAGGCTGTACAGTATACTTACGAATTTACATTGTAGCAGAGTGTCATTTCTTCAGCGTTGTCATATGAAAAGATATAAAAAAATATGTACAAAAATGTGAGGGGTGTACTGTATGTATGTATGTACATATGTATGTATGTACTGTATGTGTGTGTATATGTATGTATGTATGTATGTATGTGTATATATATATATATATATATATATATATATATATATATAACAATGCATTACGAGTGATCGCTACATCTGAAATGTTCCTGTTGCTACGAGATTTTACATAAAGTGCGTATACCTGGCTCCTGTAAGGGTTACTGAACATCCTACGTGTTCTGATAAAGCTCACAGTGAGGCAAATCCTGACACGTAAGCTCAAGAGCAGATAAAACCATTACAAGGCGCTTAGGAGACACTTAAGGAGTTATGAGTGTCCCAGTACAAGAAAACCAATAGTCTAAATAAGCATTTTTCATTTCTCCATACACTATGGGCTTGTCCATTAATTAGACCCCTATGGACAGAAGGTTTCAAATTTATTGAGTTCACATTAAAGACCAAACGTTCTTTTTTACCACAGTGTAGTTTGCTCCACATTCTCCCAGACTCGTTGAAGACGGAGCAGAAAGCTTTTATAATATTATTATTATTTATGTTTATAAAAAGATCTATTATTTCCCGTTGGAAATCTAAAAATATTGCAAGTTGGAACTAAATTTTAACAAAGATCCATCGAGCGAGAGAGTTAGAAAATATTCCTGTGTCCACTAATTTTACCCGTAACATCATCTTGAAATGGAAAATCTGGGATTCCGCTTAGGGACATGAGGTTTTCCCCTCATAAATTAATTTTATGTATCTCTCTCTTTTTTTTTTTTTCTCTTTTTTCTTTTTTTATTCTTCTCTTTTTTTTGTTTTTGTTTTTCTCCTTTGCCCGTTTGATATATATTAAATAGAAAAGGTACAAAACAAATCTCTAAATGTAATAGAGTAAATAGATAATGTAAATAATGAATTCCTACATGTACTGGGTCTACAGTGCCTCTCGCCAGCACACCATAGAAAAGCACAAGACTCTATTTTGAATATTGTAGAAACAAACTAAAGCAAAAGCAAAAAAATATACTTAATTAATTAAAGAAAAAAACTTATAAATATATGTGCAATGTGTGACTATAAAAAAGATATACAGTACAGCATATCTATAAAGCAGGCTTTGCAGGGGGAATAAGCTATAAAAAGTGACCCCTCCTAAGTTATTATAAAATGCCTTTAGAAGTAAGATTGATGCTATTAGATTAAACAGCATCTGCCCAGTTGAAAAGACAGATGACAGTTTAAAGTTGCTTGTGTTGCTTGGTAAAATGGATCTCTATATAGTCCTTGTAGGAATTGACCAGTGTTGTCTATGTTTCTAGGGCTTTCATTAATATTATATCACTGAGTCAATATAGAGAATTTCCACACATCAGATCAACTGATTATTATGATAGGCAGCAAAAATGCTGTCATCACAAAAACGTTATTATTGTTATTACTGGGTCACTTCAGTTTTAAATGGGTCACTGGGTCACTTCAGTTTAAATTTGATATGTCCCACTTACAAAATATATACAATGTTCTAGGAACAAGTCATCTCATGATAATATGGAATAACACAGCACAGGGCATAAAGGGCATAAAAAACGGAGTGGGAAAGCTTACCCCTGCAGCCTGCTTACTCCCGACGCACGTTGCCCCGTAATTTTACTGCGGATTCATCGGGAAATCTTACTTCTAAAGGCATTTTATAATAACTTAGGAGGGGTCACTTATTATAGCTTATTCCCCCTGCAAAGCCTGCTTTATAGATATGCTGTACTGTATATCTTTTTTATAGTCACACATTGCACATATATATATATATGTTTTTTTCTTTAATCAATAAAGTATATTTGTTTGCTTTTTCTTTAGTTTGTTGCTACAATATTCAAAATAGAGTCTTGTGCTTTTCTATGGTGTGCTGGCGAGCGGCACTGTAGACCCAGTACACGTAGGAATTCATTATTTACATTACCCGTTTGATATATACAACCAAGGGGCTCAAAGAATGAATGTGCATGCATGTGGAATGGATGTATGGAATGTTGTGTGTTGGTCTAACACTTTTCCTTTTCTGTTATTATTCTGTAAATGGTAGTTATTATATTTCTTGATGGTATTAGTTAATGCATTTCTATATTGTTTTTTGTTTTTGTAAAAAAAAATAAAGTATTTAAAACTGTTAAAAGGGACACTTATACAAAATTAAACCTACAAATCCTAAATAAAAAAAATAAGCCTTTCTAATGGTTAAATGACCACTGCAGTTCAAGAAAGATACTTGTTTGTAAAGTATGACAAACTAACAATATTTGCAGATGTGTAAGTCATGGGTATAAACAATGTTTTGGTAAAATCTGAAATTTTGAAGACTCTGTTTATAAGTGTAGGAATCCATTTTGTGTTTACTGCATCACATCCTCAGAACTGAATCATGAGAAGAACACTGAAGGTGTATGTTTTTGGCTCTCAGTGAAGAGATGGATGGGGAAGGAGGGAACAGATGGCCTTTAAGGTCATCAGATAACATTGAAACTGAACCCATGCTTCTTCCCCTTCACTGGCACAGAAGCACCTTGAGGAATTCAGCCATATCTCTGCAGAACTGTAAATGCCCTCTCACTCACATACCACCTACGTATCATGGATTCCCCCAGTGCCTAGCAAAGGCATCAGCATTTATTGTGTTTCTTATTAAAACTAGCTGTATGACTTTTTCATGCTTAATTGTGTTCTGTTAGATTTGAGAGGTTGCAAATTAAAAATAATAATTGTGCAGTTATCCTTTAACTCAGCAACTCACCCCTCTAATGCCAGGTCACAACTGATTAATACAGAGATCCAGGGGTTATGCCCCCTGCCACCCACCCACCTATGTATATTTAATCATTTAAAGCAATGTGGTGTCTCTAAACTGCAATGTTCATGTGCAAGAATAATAAACCATACTGCTATTACAGGGCTCCGTAAGAGTTACTGAACATCCTAACAAGAAGTTTTACTGCTAGGTATATCCATAGACTTTAGTGGGTGGGTTAAACTGGTGATATATTTTATCCAGAACACTGTGATCTTGTCGAATACTGACCTTCCTATGCAACAATCAATTATAAAAGAGAGGAAGGACAGCAGTAAGGGGAAGTAACTAAGAACAGATTTTGTGAGTGGGTATGGGGTGCAAGTCAGCATAAAACCTAAATACATTTCTGTTTCTATGCTTAGACAAAATAGAAAATAAAATAAATACAAACAGAATTCATGTACCTTCCAAAAAATCTGAAATAGTATGATTTTTTTCTATTCTGATTTGACCATGTTATTTATCTTTAGCTGACCACTTGAATTAATATTGGATTAGCTGAAGGTGTCTGCTCATGGTTCTACCAGTAACTTGCTAAAATACAATATATCAATGTAATAATTGCTGCAAACACAAACTTCGGTATTTGTCCTGCAAGATATGTTTTAGATTTTCTCTGTCCTATCTTAAAACGTTTGTCTTTCTTTCAGGAGTAGAAACTTTCATCTAAACCATACAGTATATGAACAACTAATTCTGTCAATGTGTAAGGCAGATGTTGAAGATATGAACAGATAACTGAACTGATCAGCCAGCAACCTTTGCTCCATCCAGTTAATGTTTCACCAATTAAGTGAGCACTAGTACGACCCTCTTGCTCTCTCTCCTGACTCCAGGAGATATAAAGGAGGGAACTGCCATTCACTCCGTCTGTGCCACTTTAGCTGACAACATGGCCAAGGGTTTTTATGTCAGCAAGGTCATAGCCGTTGTTGGCATCTTGTTTTCTGTGGCGGCTGTAGCTACGATAATAGCTCTAGCAGTTGTATATGCTCAAGAAAAGGACAAGAACAATGCAGTAGTGGACCCACCAGCAAGCACAAGTCCTAGTAGTAGTAGTAGTATCCCTACTACTACTCCTCCTCCATCCAATGAACCTTGGGACAAATATAGACTTCCAAAATCTCTGATCCCACAGCATTATGATGTTGAGCTTCAGCCTTACCTAGAGAAGAACGCTGCAGGACTTTATATTTTTAAGGGCAAAAGTGTTGTCTATTTCACTTGCAATGTGACCACCAACCTTATCTTGATTCACAGCAATAAACTTAACTATACAAGCACTGGTGGGTTTCTTGCTGTTCTTAAGAATGAAGATGGTACATCGGTCCAACTGAAAAGCACCGAACTTGTGGTGAAAACACAGTATTTAGTTGTACAAGTGAATGAAAATCTGCAAGCTGGTAAAAGCTATTCCCTACATAGTGAATTTGTAGGGGAGTTGGTAGATGACCTGGCTGGATTTTACCGAAGTGAATATGTGGAAGACGGTGAAAACAAGTAAGGTGGAAAATGAGATGACATTACTATAGTTTAGCTTAAAAGCTTATGTGTATTAATAATAATAATTGTACAGTAAAGGTTTGATAATATATTATTTAGTGCATGGCATATCTGTGTAACTCTTATATATACATACAATATATGTGAGTAGCCTGAGTGTGTGAGAGGGATCTCAATTCTATAAAACTATTTAGAAATTTGAGTGTGGGGCTTTAAAACTTGAGAGGTAAATATACACTTGTTAGGCCAAATGGTATTTTGTAATCTGTATGTTGTAATGTATATATCACTGGGTTAATCTAACTGTAGGTTGATTGTTTTTTAATTAATAATGTCACTCAAATACAGAGTAAATCTTTCCTTGACGTTAACTGCACAAAATGTTTTTATACCATTACAAACTTAATGAGCATGCTGAAACGTTGTATGTTTTTGGTGACAGGGTCATCGCTACAACTCAGATGCAGGCTCCAGATGCAAGGAAGGCCTTTCCCTGCTTTGATGAGCCAGCAATGAAAGCAACTTTCAAGATCACTCTGATATACAGGCCACAATACCAGGCTCTGTCAAATATGCCACCTATCAGTAAGTGATTGTGTACAGATCTATGTAATGCAACCCTGTATATGGTGGAACTATATGACAGCGCTATCTGAGCACTGCCTGGTGGATAATTTATTTATAAAGCCTCAAGATATTACATAGTGCCAAGTAATATCTGTTGTTTGCTGCTGTTTTTATTTTATTCATGTATGGGCAGTAATGGCGACCAGAAATGTGATAACTTAATTAAAAATAACTTTCTTACTTATAATCTCTTTATCTGCTTACCCTGAATGTTTCCCATTGATTTATTGGCAGATAAAAACCAAAGAGATCCATCTAGTCTGCATGAAAAAGATTGGCTTAATTTGGCCGTCGATTATGTCATTGTTCTGGCACTTGTATACCTCCCAACATTTGAAATAGCCAAAAGGGCCGCTTATGTTCTTAAACAGTTATGCACTATTATGTAGTGTTACCACCATTCAGTTTTTGTCCCTAAATGTCAAATATTCCCTCTTGAATGAAAGCCACTAAGGGATATTTGGCAGGCTGTGTGATTTTCAATGAAAATGAGGGACTGTCCATCCAACAAAGGTCAAGAATATTGCTATAAGACATATTCTACCTCACTTTACATTGTTACTAGGTATTTACTTTAGCACAATCCCTTTCTGACACAATTATTTGTATCACTTTAGGTAGCGAAAATGTTACCATTGAGGGTGGAACATGGACCAAGACAGTGTTTGACACAACTCCAAAGATGTCCACATATCTTTTGGCATTTATAGTATCTGAATTTGGCTATATTGAATCTCCTGGTAATGGCACGCAGGTAAGTTTTGGTGTTGGCCTGTCTATCTTGTGTTTGACAGAAATTTGTTCAACCAAGGGTGCGGTAGTGGGTTAAGTAAGCATTAGGTGGGACAAAATGCCTTGTATTGGTGTAATGCACAGATATGCACATATTCAAATAATAACATTCAGGGTGTGGAATACAACCAGGAAATGGCTTTGGATACAAGGCACTGTAGTTATAAATGTTATATTTTTCATATAAAAGGCAGAACAATTAATGATATTAAAGGGTCACTGTGGTATCCATACAACATTTGTTTATTCAGTAATAACATCAGTGTTTGAAAATGTGAAAAACATAAGTCCAGTGTTGGTTTTATAAACTACATTTGACCTAGTATTTCAGGGTCTATTAGAGCTGCTTCTCATCACCCCACCAAGTTTCCAGTGGGCTGTGGAGGATCTGCCCAGGATACTGTGTCATTGTTGTCTGACTGCTCTTGGTTTCCTGCAGTGGATACTGCAGGGAAACTACCAGGTTAAAAACTCCTATCCGCATGGCCTTCTTCTGGGCAGATCTTCTTCCAGTTCCGGGGCACCTGATAGGAGTGGGAAACAGAAAAATCAAGTTCTAAAGGGTATTTTGAAATGTTTTCTCCAAATACTGAGTTCTTGCTGATCAGTTATTAATTAATCACATAATGCAATATTGTATGAGCAATAAAGTTTTTTTTTTTTTGTTTGTTTTTAAACTAGCACGAATAGCTTTGAATTACAAGTTTTTGACTTTTCTGTAGATTGAATTTATCAAAACAAATCTGTGGGGAAACCAAATCAAGTGCGTGGTTAACAATTTAGCTGTGTTTGCCTTGCTAGTAGTGCATTCTCATGTATAATACTTATAAGAGAGCATTGTGAATGTGTAACAGTCTATCATGGCTTCCTGTCTACATATAATGCATGTGTTCTACAACCCCTTTTAACATTTCCATGCAAAAACAAAAACTTTTGTAGTGATTACAACAAAGTATTTTAAAGAAACAATACAAAATTGTGGACCACACAGTCCTTTTCACAGTAAGCTATGACAATACAGTAAGTAATGCTCTTTAAAACAAAGGGACAGGTAATCTGCATTTATTTAGATTGAGTTTTAATCTATATTTTGTTATTTACTGTAGGTGCAGATCTGGGGGCGTAAAAAAATTATTCAGGAACAAGGAGCATATGCACTAAGTATTACAAGAACAATTCTGGATTTTTTTGCAGAATATTACAACACTCCCTACCCTCTGCCCAAATCAGGTTTGTACAATTACATCTATGTCACCGGAAACAAACAAGTTGATGATTTTATATATACATTAGAGAGCCGGATGCAAATTATTCTTAATATACTCATTTTACATATGAATTTGATGTTGTATATCACAAGTATTGTAATACTTCTTTAAAACACCATAAATAAAATGAATGAAGTTAATATTCTTTGATCATATTTGTTTGTTCTAATGAATTTGACATCCCTGGTATGTGTTTTTTTTTTATATGCACACTGGAGATATTTATTTTGTATAATATGTTGTATATTTTGTATTATATAACATTTGGCTCGTCTTCTTCTACAGATCAAATAGCTCTACCAGATTTTGGTGCAGGTGCTATGGAAAACTGGGGACTGGTGACATACAGAGAAACTGCACTGTTATTTGACCCTGCAGTCTCATCTATTGGCAACAAGGAGAGAGTGGCCACAGTTATTGCCCATGAACTGGCTCATCAGGTACATTGCATTATCTATATTATCTCTGCCAGTGGTATAGCCTAGGCATAAGCAACTTTTTTGGTTATGACTTCACTCTAATTAATCCTCTAGTTATTATTTGATATTTTTTCTCAGTTTCCTTTCTTTTTATTATTTTCTTTTTTTGGTTCTGTTTGTCCTTTTTTACCAACCCTCATTTCTCTCTGTTACCTATACTAATTTCAGCCTTTCTCGATCATTCGCCACTTTTGTAAACTAATGGTACACATGTGCTTCTTTGTAGATTCATTAGTAGCAAGTGATTCCTTAAAATCCCTGGTGCCTAACACCTATCATTAATACTATCCTAAATAATGTAACATATATATATATATATATATATATATATATATTTTTTTTTTTTTCCGCCATTGTTGACTTTGTGGTATATCCCAAATTATTAAAGTTGCTTGATAGATTAATTAGTAAACTTCTCAGCTTGGGTGCACACATGCTTTTGTGTAGAAATCTTGGTACTCCGCCATGCTTAGGCCCATATGTCCTCCCATGTAAAATCATTGGTACCCCTTACAGCTTGGGCCAACCCGTGGCTCTGTATGGAATTCTTGATACTGATTCACATATGTGCCCTTGCAGATTACTTGGTGCTTCTATCAGCTTGGGTCCATTCATGCATCTTTGTAAAATCCTTGAACCTCATACATCTTAAGGCCATGTTTGTCCATCTGTGGTATCTTTGGTGCCCCTCCCAGCATAGGCCCTTATTTCCCTCGTTGTAGAGTCCTCGCTATTCACCCAGCTAATTCACCCTATGTGTCCATTTCATGAATTCTTTGAACCCATCTCCTCTTCCTTAACCCTAGAAACAGGTATTCTTATGGTAGATAAGAACTATTTAACTGATACAGTCATTTGAAATTTTCAGACAAGTAGAAAATAGTACAGTTAGGTGGTCCTTTTTGTATGTCCATAAAAACATTGTGCCTATCCCAAGCATAAATAACTTGACAACATGATATTTGACGAATACATTGTTTTTAAACTGTTCCTATCCAAAGGGTAAATAACTTGACAACATAATATTTTACTAGTACATTGTACAAGTGTTACAGACTTTTAACCCCTTGTTTTTCATATTTTACCCCATAGTGGTTTGGAAATCTTGTGACGATCCAGTGGTGGAATGATCTCTGGCTGAACGAAGGCTTTGCTTCCTACGTAGAGTATCTGGGAGCAGACAGAGCAGAAAAAAATTGGAATATAGTATGTTTGTTACAGTTAATTTTCAGTCAGCGTGAGCAGAGAAGCAACACTTTGCAGCACTTTGTGCCATATCAATATACCTTAAAATAGATTCACTTGGGTGCTCTGGTTGAGATATCCCACTATTTATTCATGATTAGTGGATCCTGCTACATTATTTGATCTCTATATATTCAAAAAGGCCTTATATAGATATGTACTGAGCAAAATTTGTGATAAGTTCATGATTTGTTGGCCAGTTGCTTTGAATCTTCTTATGGTTGGCTTGTTGACCATTAATCCATCCTACTCTTACAGAAAGACTTGATTGTGCTGAATGATGTCCATAGAGTAATGGCGGTTGACGCATTGGCTTCATCCCATCCACTCACATCAAAGGAAGATGAGGTGAACTCTCCAGCGGAAATAAGTGAACTCTTTGATTCCATCGCTTATAGCAAGGTAATATATTTCACAATTCCACTCTTACTTAGTTTCTTCATCATAAAGAGTCTTAGAAAAGTTTCTGATCACCAATACCAAATTAGTATTTTATTATAGAAAATATTCTCTGTAAATTAATTTTAGATTTTTAGTTTGTACATGTGAATATCTGAATGAGACACAAACATTCAATTTGTTTAAATTAAAATAATTTAGCCCATTGCCTTTGACATTAATTCATCTACGGTTATAACCAGTGATGTATTTCTGCCTAGACCAATGAGGGGGCAGCATGTTTTCCTAAGTTGGTGGTGGGGTGCCATATATACTACTGTACGGTGGAGGGCTTCTATCACTCTTTTGCCCACCATATATTAAATGATTGTTGTGGTGAACTACCTACTCATACGGTCCACAACCCAAGCTGGGATCCCGCCCCATGCTGTCTGTGGATAGGATTCCCAGCTTGTGTATAATCCAACCTTGGCTTTGCATAAAAGCTGTGTAATGCAGCAAGCATAAGCTTAAAGGAAGCCATGTTTAAAATTGTCTATGGATTGAAGAGCAAGGCATTTGCATGTCCCTGCTCAGCTTCCCAGAATGCAGTGTAATAGCTGTATGTCTCGGAATTCTGAGCTGGGAGCATGTTTTTTAACTTGTTTTAGACATTCAAATGTGAACACAAATGTACTATTTATTTACTATATACATATATATATATATATATATATATATATATATATATATATATATATTGCAAAGAGCATTAACAACTGTACACTTTTTTTATTTACTTGGCAAATTTTGTTTTCTTTTAGGGTGCCTCAGTAATTCGGATGCTGTCTGAGTTCCTCACCGAAAACATTTTTGTTGAAGGATTGTCCGTAAGTGACTTCTCAGTATTATTAAGTAACTGTTGCTGTATGATTGCCTTTCAGAACATTCTTCCTGATGATGAATAGAAGATACAAAGCTTTATTGAAAAATATTGCTTTTTGTTTTAATAACTATTGAATTCATGAAAACTTGACATTAAGATCTACTAAATTTGCACAAATTGCAAAAAAACACTGTAAAAAATGTCACCATTTTTCCTCCGCAGAGCTACCTGCATGCGTTTTCCTATAGTAACACTGTGTACAGTGATCTGTGGTGGCATTTGCAACAAGTAAGTAACTATATATTTTTGTTGTAAATGAGACTTCGAGAATATTTTCATAGCATGGTTTATTAAAAAATAATAATAATAAAGTTTCCAGTGCAGAATAAACTATAATTGCCTGGTTAGTGAGTGATGAGTCATTAGCGTCTCCCATTTTTTCATGGAAAAAAATAAACTTTCTCGTTGAGACCATTCTTCTTTATATTTAATCCAGGAAATGTTTAAGCTTCATATTGCTTTTAAATATCAAAGATAGTTATCGACTCTTCTGGCAAAACACTAATTGTTGTCCTCCCCACTTAAATTGAGAGTATTGCTGTACTTTGAGATAGTGTTGACATGTGATGTTGTCCAAGATATGCACTGTGTTGTGAGATCAATGGCATTTTACAGGTAGACTGTAGCACCATAAATAACCAAGGAAACTGTTAAAGTAGATTAGTAAATACAACCCTGCATGAAAACCAGGGAAAAAAGCTCTTGTTGACCACTTACAGCAGTTTGACAGTTAGTACATTTGGGCCATGATGTGTGTTTTTTTTTTTACAGGCTGTGAATAAAAACAATCCAACACTTCTTCCTTTACCTGTTGGGGACATCATGGATACATGGGTATTACAGATGGGGTTCCCAGTAGTAACAATAAACACGGCAAATGGAAATGTAAAACAGAAACACTTCCTCTTGGATCCAGAGGCAAATGTCACCCGTCCTTCACCATATGGGTATGTATAAATTCTCAGGAAAAAAATAAATACCCCCTACACGCAAAGAGTTGTAATAAACATAGATTTTTTTAAATAATATTACTATTTTGTTTGTATGTTTTCTGTGTATTTGTACTGCTTTTTCTATTTTAGAAATAAGAACCTAACTCTTTTAATGCAAAGAAGCATTTTGTTCTATGCGAGGCAGTTACGTCACGGTCTAAAAGCACTACAAGGGTCTAATTTCCTACCTTTTATATGCAATTATGCTGCTGTGGTACATACCATTTTGTTTTCTGCTGATCAACTGGGAGGAGACTGAATGCACAGAAAGTCTCAATCTGCAGAGTGTGGCATCTTAATCATATAGTGCTTTCAATATTAGTAATAGAAAGCTAATTAGTTTACAAGGGGGAAAATAATCTGCAAAAATAAGACAGCATCAGCTGTTAAAAGAAAATGAATGACTGCAGTAATTAAAATTGTGTAATGAATATCAAAATGGAAACAAATTACCATAATGGCTCTATAATATATTGTAATTGTTAAGTGCTATGAAAATATGCTGTGTCTGCTTCTGGAATAATAATTTTCTACCATATTGTTTTCAGCTACATATGGAAAGTGCCCCTTACTTATAAGAAAAGTAGTTCTGCTGCAGCCAGTAAATGGCTGCAAAATGCTGAAGGTATGAAATATGTCTCTTTCCTTGATAGTAACCATGGGCTTTATATACAGTTAATGCTGTGCTTTCTTAATGCGATAAGCGGTAATAAATGAGTGGAATCATAAGTTCCTTTGGGCTTGGAGAGCTCTGTATCTCAATTTTGTATACTTTTAATTGATAGATTTTTGGCTCTGACTCATGATTATGTAATTTGAGGCAAATCCATGATAATGCTTTTTTAGACCAATATTAAGGAAATGCCTTAAAAGCAGAAGTTAAATGATTTAATTAGACACTGATCATTTAATAGAAAGTATATGCTTGTCTCCACTTCCTATGAAGTCATCAAGATTGTGGATGCAGCTCTGAATGGATGAGGTGCTAAATGGTCAGACATACGCTTGAGTGTAGAGATTCGTATTTTTGGCTGCCTCCCAGCCAGAGCAGATAGTTGTAAGTGAAACCACTTTAACAGAGTAAGTCTTGAGCTAAGGATCAGTACCCACTACTATCCAGAAACAGGTTTATGTCTGATAATTTAGCACTGCCTCCCAGTTATAGCTCCTTCCATCCCATTGATTACCTTTAAAGTGAGTGGAATCAAGAAACTTGGTTGGAGACTGAGAAGATTATGTGAAAAAGTATATATTTTAATATGATTATACAAAATAAAATATTTAATTTTAAATACTATTATTGTGCAATGCCTAATTAAAATATCAGTTTCTAGGGCATTGCAGTGGCATTCTAGGGTGTCAAACGAGACAATATTATCAATTTTAGATACAGCGTATGTCCATGGCAATAGAGGGATCTGTCCATCATTATGAAACAGGTGTTACATTGTCATAGACACTTGAAGAGATAACAATTTGGATTTTCATATTGGACAGAATTATGTGTGATCTGTCAACAGCTCCCATTATTACAGTACATTAAATATTCAAAATCATGAAGTAAAACAAAAATACTAATAATTTACTGATCTTAAGAGTCATATAAAGCAATCAGAACTTTTACCCTTCTTATTCAGTTTTAATTATTGATTTTTTTCATTTTTCACTAGAAACATTCCCTGAATTTCAGTCTACAGGAGCAGACTGGCTTCTTGTAAACCTTGATGTAGTTGGATACTACAGAGTCAATTATGATGATCAAAACTGGAACAAGCTCATAACAACTCTACAAAATCAGCATACTGTAAGTATCTTGACAGCAACCATTATTTTCTTCTTTCACATAGTATATGGTAAGTTATGTGCCTGAACAAGATTTTTATATTATCTAATCAATATAAAGAAAGCAATATAAACTGCGTGGTAGATTAATTCCTAGTCCAAAGTGGAGAACATCTCTGCAAATTCTCTCACAGCCAACATCATCATCATTCCTACTGTACCAATCTGTCCGTCCTCCTGACAATTCTTGAACAGCCATCTCTTCTCCTCTCTTAGATCATCTCGCCTCCTTCTCCCTGCCTTTTTCACTTTTCTTTAACAAACATGGAATACTCATGACATAGTCCACGCCACTTGTCAAAGACGACTGAATCTTATACTGCCCCCTCTAAAAAAAAAAACATAAAAATTGCAACTATTTTCATATAAAATAAACTCCTAGTTCATGCTTCCATTCTATTTTCCAGGATATTCCCCTTATCAACAGGGCCCAGATCATTGACGACGCCTTCAATTTGGCAAGGTGAGACCAGAAATATGTGTCTGGATTTCTTAAATGCAGGGAGTAAAAAAAAAAGGGCATACCAATCGGCATAATCTGCTTTGACTAGATCTGGTTTTTGTATGGCAGATAAGAACTGGTTGACCAATATTGCTACATATTTGTTTTAAAAGACCAACTATGTCAAGCCAATATCTAATATATAGTAATCATTATGCCATTGTATATTTGTAAAAATGAGTTAAGGAACTTGCTTTTTGTTTTCCCCTCAATTGTTTTAGGGCAAAATATATAACCACCACCAGAGCACTGGACACAACAAAATTCCTCTCTAAGGAGGTAGAATACATGCCATGGCAGGCCGCTCTGGGCAGCTTGAGTTACTTTACACAGATGTTTGATCGTACCGAAGTTTATGGGCCTATGAAGGTAAGTACCATGTTGTAAATATTCTGGTATTTACTTGTATTCCATATATAAGTTTAAAAAATGTTTCTCAGTTGAAACTTCTGCATTTGTGCACAGGATCTACAAAATGTATGTGTCAATTTACCCTTTTAACCACACGCATGCATGCACATACAGATACATATATAATCTATTTATTTATCTATCTATGCATACACACCCATACTCACATAAACAATATGTGACAAGTCTTCCTTTCCACATTATTCTTGTGGGTTAAGAAATAGACTATTATAACCTGATAAGACAGATCAGAAGAACAGAACAAAATGTACTGAATGTGATATATGATTATTATCTTTATTTATATCGCGCCAACTCATTCCGTAGCGCTGTACAGGGGTTTAGTACATGGCAAAAAACAAACTTAACACCTTATAAAGAATGGAGGGCCCTGTTTCTGAGCATATAATCAAATGTACATAGTGCTTTTTTCCAAGACACGAACACACAATTGAAAACTCGCAAACTTACAGTCTATGGGTATATAGTAATTAAGAATATGCTCTCAGCACCCCACGTGACTGCTCCCAGCTGCAACAGCTCTAAAATCCTTTTTTCCTATATATAATCATTTTCAACACTTGGAATCACCCAACATTGTGATGAGAGGTCCACTGTCACTGTTGCGATTTATATTTTAAAATGATATACACAGAGAAACTAGGATTTAGGCACAACACCGTGTGGATACAGATGAGGCAACTGTTACCAAAACATTATGGAGCTTGTATTCACACAATAGGTTACTTAAACCTGTCTCAGCTGGGGATCCCCAAAAAAGTTTTGAGATTCACCCTCGATAATACCCTCTCCAATCCACCTAGAAACCTCTCTTGACCTAAAATGAACTCAAAGTTAATGTGACGCTCTTGTTTTTCTACAGGTATACATGAAAAATCAAGTCACACCCTTGTTTAACTACTTTAAAAATCTAACAAACGATTGGACTGAACGACCGGAAGGATTAACAGAGCAGTAAGTTTGAACACAGCAACTTTGTCTTGCAGCAAAAATGCTAATAGAAATGTGTATATCATGTTTTTTATCATTTATTTCCAGTGATTTCCCATATCATGCTAAGCATTAGTTCTATTTTCTCTCTGGACTAAACTAATATTATTAATTGAATAACTGGTTATATTGTTTATGTCCTGTAGCTTCTGAAATCCATGACAAATGTTTTGCTAATATACTTATGTGTACGTGCAAAATTAGATTTATTACATGAACACTTAAATCCTGCAACCAAACACACTCCCTGGAAGCTTCTCTGAAGTGTCCACACTACCTCTGGGCCTCTGTCTCTCACTCTCATCCTGCAACCAAACACACTCCCTGAAAGCTTCTCTGAAGTGTCCACACTACTCCTGGGCCTCTCTCTCTCTCTCACTCTCTCTCACTCTCACTCTCTCTCACCACATAACCATCTGTTGGCTTCTGGAGATATATCTCCTAACCAAGGCCCCTCACCTTACATTCCCATTTGCACGTTATACTATCTGTAACATATTACATACCAGAGCCACTCACGTCAAATAGCTTTCGATCAAATCCTTTGCTTTTCCTTATAAATGGAAATAACTAACTGTGCATGTCTTCCTACCTAAGTAAACAACACTTCCTTGCTATCCCTTATCTGTCTATTTTTGCCCATGCTTCTGCCTATTCCATTCCCTTTAGATTGTAAGTAGCGAGCTTCCAATCTTGTAGGGTGCTTTGGAAAAAAACATTTTCTACAAAGATTCTAAGCTCAAAACAGGGCCCTCCATTTTCTGCAGTTTAACACTCTACTTTTTCTTGTTTTCATACCATGTATAGCGCTACAGAATATGTTGGTGCATTACAAATAATAATAATAGTTAATAAAATAATAATGAACACAGCAAATTCACCTTCCATTAGACTGATATTTTTTGTAATAATACAACCATTTTCTACCTTTCGTGTACAAAGCAACCACCTGTTCATGTGATTCTTTATGCTATAGTCCGTTCCCTCTCCATTGCTGGTTCACAGATTGTTTTTAAACTTGACTCGGTGCTCTAGGCAATTACAATATGCCTCCTAGAAATTAAATATTTTAATTTGAGAACTATAAACACTGTAAGGTGCCAATTAATTAGGGGACGCATCATGTAACTGAAGCAGGCAAACATATAATTGGATGACAAATCAGGAAAGCCAATATAGAAGGCCACAGTAAAGTATAATTAAATGAAAAGCTAGATCTTCAACAGAGCATATTATAGAGGCTATCAGTAGGGTTTCCAGAGTTCTGGTTTGGGAAACACTGCTTAAACGGATCCTCACTAGTAATGTGTGCAGGTTATAGTAGGAAGTTTTCACAGATTATCTGTATATATGCACTCATCAGTGCTGATACTTAATACAACTACAAGCACACAGTGTAATCTGCTAAGGATAAAAATACAGAAAACATACATTTAAGATGATGTAAGCTGCCCCTCCGGTTCCCTGGTGTTCCAGTGGTTAAGGACTCGGGGCTTCAACCGTTGTCCACCTGGGTCCGATTCCAAATTAGGGAATCAAGAGGTCACACCAACCTGAAGTCAAGCAGGGTTGGGCCTGGTCAGTATTGGGATGGGAAACCACCTAGGAATACCAGGCGCTGTATGCTGTGGCCCAATGGAGACTGAACTGGCAACCCACTCCAGTATCTCTGCCATGAATACCAAGTGGATCAGCAGGACCATGGACATAAAGATGTGCCTGGTGTGTTACGGCCCATGAGGTCACGGAGAGTCAGAAACGACTGAATGACGCATACAAAAAAAAACTGATTCTCAGCCAATCTTTCATATCCTGGGATCTTTTATCCTTATGAACCCCCATAGTTGGCTGAGAATTGGCAACAAAGACCAGAGGAAGCATTTAACCGGACTTCCAATTTATTAAAAAATATCAATTTAATTTCATTATTTTGTATATTTTTGGTGCTTTTTTTTCTAATTCGGTTAGGGGGTGAGAGTTGGGGTGTTTGAGTCTTTTCAATATCCATCTAATTGCCAAATGCTCTTGTTGAACAATATACATTTTTTTGTTTGGAATCTGCATGAGACACAATCATGAAATCTATGAGCTGTGTGCATTGATTACACGAGCAACGCAAATTCCTGTTCTTATAGACCAATATTTTTTGTGATAGTACAACCATACTTTTATTTTAATTGTTAATTTTATACTCTCCCTCAGGTACAATGAAATAAATGCAATTAGCCAAGCATGTGCCTATGGTGTGGCGGAGTGTGGCCAATTAGCACTGGACCTCTTCAGAAACTGGACAGAGGGTGGAATTAATCAGTGAGTAAATTATATAATCCAATGAGAAATAACAATTGCAAATGGGTAAACAAATATGCAGCTCATTTGCTGAAAAATGTGTGCAAAATCATACAAATAAATAGAGCAAAGAACAGTAAGTAATTTTCAGTAAACAGAGTTAATTTGAAATGTAGGTGTTTCCAGACATGCTATAAATTCTCAGGGGTCAATTTAATTAGACCTAATAAAAGCCATGTAAACTTTAAAGAAAGGGTGGTATTTAATTTATGTTTTAAATTAGCCGAGGTACCATTAAGATGACTTATTAACTATAAAAAAAGGAACCTTTTTTACATATATTTAATTTTCTGCACTTTTAATCTGAAATTAATTATTTCACAGCCACGGTTTGATTTTGCAAGGTTAGAGGCAATATTGGTTACTGCACAACTTCAAAAAAAAACTTTGTTGATCCATTGTGCATTAAATATTTAGCAGTTACCAATATTACCTTTAACCCTATAACAGGGGTGCACAAGTTTGATCCTGGAGGGCCACACACAAGCCTGGATTTGAAGATATCCTTTCTGTGCACAGGTGAGCCAATCAGGATGACTGAAGAAGTGATTGACTTGCACGGCCACAGAAAGTACTTCTTCAAATCCAGGCATGTGTTTGGCCCTCCAGGACCAAATTTGTGCACCCCTGCCCTGGAAGATCAGATGGAGGCTAAAGAAACTTTAGAAGTGCAACATAATGCAAGTCTCCATGGCTTTGAAAGAGTTAATTTCAGTGCAGCTAATGAAAGTGTTAATATTTTTTCATCTAGAAGAACAGATGTGTTCAAATGCTTTTCCATTCCCTACTGTTTACCTCTTGTAAAACAGTTAATATTTACACAGTTGTGAAATCTTCCTGGATGCATAATATAATTGTACCAGGTGTCTCATTCCCTTCAACTTAGCTTCAGTGAGCTCCTCATACACTGAGTTATACTGTAAAGACAAATATTTCCATTAAATGTCATTTGCTGGTTCACAGAAAATGCCATATTTAGACCTGTATGTTAAATTAATAATATACTGTACTCGAGTATAAGCCGAGTTTTTCAGCCCTTTTCTTAAGGCTGAAAAGGGCCCCCTCGGCTTATACTCGAGTCACCCTGTGTCTTTTTCCCCCGTGTCTCTCCACCCCGTGTCTCTTTACCCCTCTCCCTCTCCGTGTTTCTTTCCCCCCCTCACCCTTGTGTCTCTTTCCCTCCTCAATCCCCCTCCTCATCCTCAATCCCCCTCCTCATCCTCAATCCCCCTCCTCATCCTCAATCCCCCTCCTCATCCTCAATCCCCCTCCCTCATCCTCAACACCCCTCCTCATCCTCCCTCCTCACTTTCCCCTTTTCTAATTACCTCCCCCTCTCCCTTTCCCCTCACTTACCTTCCGTCCGCAGCTCCTCCGCGCGTCTTCCGTCTGCGTCGGGACCCGGCATATGCTAATAACGTGACGTCACATGCGCATCACATTATTAGCATTGGCCGAGTCCCGACTCAGCCGGAAGACGTGCAAAGGAGCGTAGGAGCAGCTGCTGATGGAAGGTAAGTGAGAGGAAAGGGAGAGGGGGAGGTAATTAGAAAAGAGTAAAGTGAGGAGGGAGGATGAGGAGGGGGGTTAAGGTGGAGGAGGGGGGTTAAGGTGGAGGAGGGGGGTTAAGGTGGAGGAGGGGGGTTAAGGTGGAGGAGGGGGGTTAAGGTTGAGGAGGGGGGTTGAGGTTGAGGAGGGGGGTTGAGGAGGGGGGTTGAGGATGAGGAGGGAGGAGGAGGAGGAGGAGGAGGGGGGTTGAGGATGAGGAGGGGGGTTGAGGATGAGGAGGGGGGTTGAGGATGAGGAGGGAAGATGAGGAGGGAAGATGAGGAGGGAAGGTGAGGAGGGAAGGTGAGGAGGGAAGGTGAGGAGGGAGGTTGAGGAGGGGGGGTTGAGGAGAGAGGTTGAGGATGATGAGGGGGTTGAGGAGGGGGGTTGAGGAGAGAGGATGGGGAGGGGGGTTGAGGAGAGAGGACTGGGAGGGGGGTTGAGGAGAGAGGACTGGGAGGGGGGTTGAGGAGAGAGGACGGGGAGGGGGGTTGAGGAGAGAGGACGGGGAGGGGGGTTGAGGAGAGAGGACGGGGAGGGGGGTTGAGGAGAGAGGACGGGGAGGGGGGTTGAGGAGAGAGGACGGGGAGGGGGGTTGAGGAGAGAGGACGAGGAGGGGGGTTGAGGAGAGAGGATGAGGAGGGGAGTTGAGGAGAAAGGATGAGGAGGGGGTTAAGGAAAGAGGATGAGGCGAGCTGTTGAGGAGTGGGGTTGAGGAGGGTGATAAGGGAGGGGGAAGAGACACAGGGGAGGGAGAGGGGGAAGAGACACAGGGGAGAGAGAGGGTGGACACACAAACAGGGCACAGAGGGCACACAAGAGGGGGACACAGAGGGGACAAAAGAGGGACCCAGGGAGCAGCACATTTCCCACCCTCGGCTTATACTCAAGTCACTAAGATTTCACAGTATTTTGTGGTAAAATAGGTGCCTCTGCTTATACTCGGGTCGGCTTATACTCGAGTATATACGGTAATTCAGAATGTTTTTGTGTCACTTGCTGATAAATGCTTATTGATAAAAGTTACAGTAATAAATATAGGGATTCTATTGACTGGAATCCATTGGTGTAATTGAGAGTGAGATGGCTTATCTATGAGCTGGAATGAACCCCACTTGTACTTTTTTAGCAAAGGCATATGGGTGCAGAGTTATATGAGGGGCCCTAGTGAGTGGGTAGAAAGGTCAAGTTTCATTACGGTAACTGTTTTTTAATTTTATTAGATAAAGGATGCATTGGAATTCTGCTTCAGTAGTTACCCGAAACCATACCCAAAGCTTTATTATTATGTTGGACTATTTCTTAACAGACAAAATAATTTAAAAAATGGACGCAAGTACACAGACATGGTACCCTAGCATGTTCTGCAAGACTACACATGAACCTTCTGCTTAACAGTCTGTTTCTTCTTTGATAGTATTCACCCAAATTTGAGATCAACTATCTACTGCAACGCAATAGCCCAAGGAGGGGAAGTAGAATGGAATTTTGCATTTGCTGAGTTCAAGAAAACAGATAATGCTCAAGAAGCAGACAAGCTCAGAGCAGCCCTGGCCTGCAGCAAGGAGCCCTGGATCCTCAACAGGTATTAAAGTGACAACACAAAATAAATTATTGCCAATTCAGTAATGTAATCATTATGTCTTTAATAAATATCAGGATGTGAAACATCTTTACACTGTATACTCCCTCTACATTCAGATATAGTGGGTATTTTGTTGGACTGAAAGTCTTTAAAAAGTGAGCAGTATGCTAAAATAATTACACAGAATCCAATTTAAAGTTCTTTAATTCATAGATGGAGCAATAAAAATGATCATCAAAGAGTTTCTTTTTTATGTATCCTGAAACTTTGGAAAGTATTTAAGGAAGTATTTTGAGTGAATTTCTGGAGTAACACTATATATTTTTCACAGACTCCTGGAATATTCTTTGGACACTACAAAGATACGTAGACAGGATACCGTATCCACCATCACCAATATTGCCAATAACATAGTAGGACAGAGTTTGGCCTGGGATTTTATAAGAGCTAATTGGAAGACAATGTTTGAACAGTAAGTGTATTTTATTTGGCAGGGACATAGTATCCATTGAAGAAAAAATAAATCTGTATAAATTCATTTATTTTAAGGTGTTCATCAAGCCATTGCATATAAGCCTATACAAACAGTAGTTGATAAAAAAAGGGCAAGTTACACCCATCTAAAGTTGTTTATTTTATATTAAAGAACATACATAGACAATAATAACTAATTTTTATTTATGAACTTTGTCTAGTTTGCCAGTTACTCCTCCATGTTTGTGGCGAGTGAGAACTGCAATTATATAAATTATATTTTTGTCACACACTCTTAGAATGCTGCGTTGATAAAAAGTTCAAGAGCCAGTCACACTGCTGCTGAATTCTAAGCTGTGACAGTCATGTTCCTGTGTACTACAGCAGCTCAAATCATCTAATATACAGAGAGGACATAGCAAGAAAAGGCAGGCGCTAAACAATTTAAAACTCATATTTTAACTTCTATAAGTGAACTCTTTCAAATACAAGCAACATGTACTTAGAAATTTCCTCTTCAAACAATGCATTGTGTTCCCGTTTCCTGCTAGTTAAGGTTTGTAGAGTATCATACACTGAAATATGTACTGTGACTTTTATCTTAGGTTTGGAGGATCCTCTTTCTCTTTTGGTAACTTGATTCAAGGTATTTCCAGAAGATTCTCTACTGCATTTGATTTGCAACAAGTAAGTCACTGCTGCGGCAAACCCAATTCCGTCCATAGATATGATCGATTTATCTGCTGAAGCAGAGCTACTTTCACAGTTTTGTTTGCTTTGTCACATGTTTTTAATCGCATGAAATAATTAGGCGTCAAACATTACATTTTTACGAGAGTATTTAGCGTTACAATCTTGATGATGAGGTATAAAGTGCACCCAATGTTTTTGCTTAAATTGTACCATGCTGAGGAATTCCCTGCCTCTGGTGCACTGTGTAGAACTTAACTCATACAAAGATATGTTATAGACTGGTAAGAAAGCGCTTCCTTATGTTGTTACAGCACAGAAATAAGGATATTGCACTAAGGGTGCACTTTGTAGCTTTGTTACAAGCAGACACGGGCTAAGTGTTTCACAGAGATAGAGAAATGCCGAGGAACCCAAAATACATAAAGCAATCAGCATTACTAGGGTGATATGCTAGAGCATTTGTCTTGGTGATACTAATATGTAATATTATTCATAGAAATATGTAGATTTGGAAACACTCTGCACTAGGATACTTTCTGTTGTATTTAAAGGGCTATGTAAGTTTGCATACACTACTAATTCTACTATATCGCATGCATTCATAATTCAGCAAACAATTTTTTAACTTTATTTTTTTAGCTGGAGCAGTTTAAGAAAGACAATCAGGATATAGGTTTTGGATCAGCCACTCGATCACTGGAGCAAGCAATAGAGAAGACTCAAGCTAACATCAGATGGGTTAATGAAAACAAAGAGTCTGTGCTGAAGTGGTTTCAAGACGCAGTTCCAAGCCCTTAAAGAACATTTTCAAAGCCACTGCTTAGCACTTCTAAAATGCACAATTTACAAGCCTCCTGTGCCTCCTCCTGGAAACACTCCAGACGCTGTGCTTGTGTACATTGCAAACCAAAGTCAGAACTGCAGTGACCTGAAAGACATTGCTTCATGCTCTTGTTTAATGGATCCCACCCTGTCATATACATAATGAGGTTTCTATGAATTATCTGTTTGGGTGACTGAGAAACCTATCACTGCCAAAACTAAAAGTGACACTGCCACCCCAACAAGCAAACAAGCAGTTGGTTTATTCTTAAAAGCACTAGAACTGTCTACACATTTTACTAGCTATGTTTTTTTTTAAGTAAATAATTTCTGAGATGTTCAGCATTCGTTAAGCTAATTGTGGCTTTGTATGTTAATTTGTGGCTCAGAGTACTTAACATTGGGACACATTGTTATTGCCACCAAAGAAACAATCAAATAGACCAAGATTCTAATTAGAATATCAAAGCTTCTAATTAGTATTTGGGTGACACATATTAGCAGATAAATGTAACACAAACAATATAAAATAAATGGTTAGTGCAATATATAGGTAATTTCCATGTGCTCTTTAAAAATAACTTTAGAAAATACTTACATTTTGGAGTGACAGTCTCTTTAAGTCCATTAATTGGCAAATCAGTGCATTGCGGCACACTTTGGCAGTGAAAGTGTCAATAATAAAAGGTGATATATCTTCATACTGCTCAGGGTTTGAAAATAACATTCAACATCTAAAAGAAGCAAAAAATGTATTTATACTTTTTCAATCGTTCTGTAAATAATAGTTATAGAATTTACATGAATGTTAAATTAAGACAACAAGAAATACAAATTTGTGCATTTATTTTTATTTTGCATAATAGTGTAAGAATAAAATTGTTGAAGGAAATTGTATTAGTTTTTTTGTGAATATCCTCATCAGTAGTCAGGTGGTCCACCAAGACCCTGATGAAGTGGTTGATTGAAAGAAAAAAAAATGGTGGAAACATCTTGTCTGTATAAGGAGATGACTGGGAACCATTACTAAAATATTTTCATTCCTCTCTTTTTCTCTTATCTCAATGTTATTTCCTCTCTACAAACTCCCTCTCACAAGTTCTCCTCCCATTTGCTTGTGTCTTATTGTCTCCTATGATATTCTTTATATAAATTTTCCAGTTTCCTCTCTCACCCTCAGTTTAACTTCTTCCATTTTAATTCTGTATCTGCATTCTCGCCTACTATATGAAAGCCCCCTCCTATTGTGTCCACTTTTCCACATTATCCTATGGTTACTACATAGTCTTCTTTGCCACATTCTCCTCTACCATCTCATTAGTCTGCTTTTTAATACCTTTCATCAAATACAGTGGTACCTTTGTACTTGTCTGCCTCAAAACTCGTCGAAATTGGTATTCAACGCATTTTGCTGGGCAAAAATTGGTTTTGGCACTTAACACTTTCTCGGCATTTGTCGTGTCTGCTAAGACCTGTATGAGTCAATTTACATTACTCCTTATGGGAACTCCTTATCGTTTTTGCCACTCGTTGTGCCTTTTGGATCCAATTAACAACAAGTATCAAGGTACCACTGCACAGCTCCTTTTCCAATCTCACAGTTTTTCCTATTCTTGAGGAGTGAAAAAACTTTGAAGGCAGAGGAAGCTTCTGCCTGTAATGACCTGACTAATGGAAAGCGCAATACAAGTACACACCCTCATGAAAAAGTAGCAGACATAATAAGTCTGAAAACAAAATTGAATCACAGATTAAAGATTTGCATATAAAAGTTAAGAGACAATATCAAGAATATCGGATTACAGTGGCCAGTTAACCCCCACGGACCATTTTACATACCTAGTCTGTAAAAGTGGTAAGGAAAGTCGGACCTTACTTGTTACATCAGCGCCAGTGACCTCCGGAGGCAGAACTGCTCTACACCCCTCCCAGTGCTCTGTCACAGGCTCTGTCCTCTTAAGGTGGATTAGTACAGTTACACTAGTCTAACAAAACAGAACAACCTATTTAATAGAGCTACCCAGATCTATATAAATTAAAGGCCATTTTTATTTGTTTAACCATGTCTGGTTCTTCCAAACAGTATACTATAAACATTCAGTGTTCTTTACAGTTATATATATCACATATTATAATTGTCAAACTGCAATTTGTCGTCACGCAAGCCTTGCGAAGCGAGGCAAGCCGCTTGCGGCCCAAAGGGTTGAAACGCAGCAAAATGTGGTTAAATTGTCATGCAACCTGACTCCCAGACGTCGTGCCTGTCCCCACGTGCTGTGAGTGGTGTCTTTTTTTGTTAATTTTGGTGGTGTTATTGTTGTTTTTGTATGTGCGCGGTTCTGCTGTTAACTTCGTATTTTCTTGACCTAGTATTTTTTTTTCTAAGTGCCGTGGGTTGCATTTTATTTTTTTGTTAAGTGCCGCTTTCCTTTTTGCAAGTGTTACGGGCCGTAATTTTTGCACACGTTTTTTTTTCAAATTGCTACGGGTCTCGCATTGTGAATGGTGTAATTGAGATTTGGTTTAGCTGGTCGTAGGGATGAGCGCCTAGGACTCTCATCTCCACCAGCGCAGTGAGCGCCTTTGGCGCTCACTGCCTAGGTCATGCGGGGTCATAGGCATGAGTGCCTATGGCGCTCATCTCCAACAGCGCAGTCAGCACATTCAGCGCTCCCTGCGTAAGTCGTACAGGGTCGTAGGGATGAGCGCCTATGGTGCTCATCTCCACCAGCACAAGGAGTGCCTTTGGCGCTCTTTTCCAGCAACTGCGGCCCTCACTTTGCGACTGCCGCAGTTGCAGCAGGCTCGCTATGTGAGGTCGCAAGCGTTAGCAACAACTCGTGTTGCACACTACTATATATATGTGACTAGCGACTTGCTCGTCCAAAAATGACGGCAATTAGATTGTAAGGCATGTAATGGTGTTTTGGTTGCGACATTAATTTTGTTGGTGTTCCGAGATCCTTCAGCGCTCATTGCGAGCATCGGTGCTCATTGTGAGGCTGTTGTTTGTTTGTGTGCTATAAGCAGCGTTGGAAATAATGAATAAATGAATATACTTTACCTATTTTGAAGTAATATATGCAGGAAGCATTGTGTTGAAGAGCTGACAATCAGTTTTGATGTTGCTGCAGCATAGAATGTGTGTTTTCAGTGTTGTGGAGCTGCTGTGTAAGTGTCAGCAATGTCTGCAGTGTGTAGTGTAAATAGTGTGCGTGCACGAGGAAAATCCGTTAGGGTAGCTGTGTACTTCCGCATTGTGTAAGTTAGTGTTGTAAAATGGCGCCTAATTTTTGGTACGTGGCTGTGGCTGATTTTGCGTCCTTGGTCTTGGATCTTGTCCGGCTTTTTCGAAAAATCTGTATGTGTTTGGTGTTGTTTTGCGTGTTTAGGGTACTGTAGCCTCGTTTTGTTTTTTTTCGTCAGCCATTTTTTCTCTCAGGGGATTTTCGGGTGTCTAAACTCTTCAAATTCTACTTAAATTGAGGTGTAACTACACTTTTAGAGGTCCTGGGTGCCCCCCTTGCTGTGGGTAAGCTTTTTATGTGTTTGTTGTGTGTATTTATTTTTAATGTTTTCATCTGCGCAGGTTTCGGGCACTAAGGTTGTATTTTTGCAAGGTCGTTGGGAGCCTCCACCTCCGCAAAAGTCTGTTGCGAGGGCCGCAGCATGGGCAAAATTTTTTGACATCCCGCACTGCCGACAACTATATATGTGATATTGCTGCCAGAGTGAAAAAAAGATGTTAAAGATAAAGTTAAAGATATATTAGACTAAGTGATATGACATGATGACAGATCTACGGTTTATACTGTGTTTTTTTTATCATTTTTGAGGCTTTAAATCAAAATCATATGTCTGCAAAAAGAAACAAAACAGGAATGAAAGTTTTGGTGTCAAAAAATCCCATTTGGTACCATTCTGTTAATTACAGATTGTATTACATACTTCACAAAAATGCCTTTTTATATCAGAATGGTGCACCGGGGGAGCTGGGGGGGGGGGGGGGGGAGAGGGAGTAGATTCTGGTCTACCCACATTGTCGCGCCTTTTTTTGATCTCCTCCTCCCCCCCCCCCCCAGGTCCCCCATTCTGATACATACTTCACAAAAATGTATTTTTAATATACAATCTGTAACAGAATGGTACCAAATAAGATTTTTTTTACACCAAAACTTGCATTCCTTTTTTGTTTCTTTTTGCAGACTTATGATTTTGATTTAAAGCCTCAAAAATTATAAAAACCACAGTATAAGCCATAAATCTGTCATCATGTCATATCACTTAGTCTAATATATTTTTAACGTTCTCTTTAACATCTTTGTTATTTCCCCTTTGGCAGTAATATATAACTGTAAAGAACACTGAATGTTTATAGTATACTGTTTGGAAGAACCAGACATGGTAAAAGTTAAAAAAAAAAAAAAATGGCCTTAAATTAATTTAGATCTGGGTAGCTCTATTAAATAGGTTGTTCTGTTTTGTTAGACTAGTGTAACTGTACTAATCCACCTTAAGAGGACATAGCCAGTGACAGAGCACTGGGAGGGGTGTAGAGCAGTTCTGCCTCCGGAGGTCACTTGCGCTGATGTAACAAGCAAGGTCCCGAAAGTCTGGCAAGATTTATGGTCTATAAATAATTATCAGTCTTATTAAATAGCGATTCGACAATTGAAAAGGGCTCTATTTAAGCACAGAGCATATTTTTTTTATAGAAGTTTTTAGTTAGTGAAGACCTTGCTTTTGGATAGAAGTTCACTAACTAAAAACTTCTGTAAAAAAACATTTGCTTATATAGAGCCCTTTTCAATTTGCCGAATCGCAATTTAATAAGGCCGTATATGTTCAAAAATGAATAATTATGACATATGTTTCAAGATCCCCATCAACTCCTAACAGTTATCCATCATGGTGCCTTGGAGTCGTCACTGTTGATGATATAGTGGCTGTGGGTGTTCTAAGTGTTCCTAATAAACACATTAATGTGAAGGTTGATTTGTGATACCAATTAGGTTTTAAGTGCTTTCTGACTCACTCAAAGCTGACTTATTGTAATAATATTTGCGTCAGACTACTTCTAGATAATCTCCAACATAAACATTGTTTATTTTGTAGAAACAATAGATATAACTACTAAAATTACATAATATACTAGATAGACAATGTTGTTATTATTGGGTTTAAAAAACATAATTTGTCATCAAAGATTGAATAGTATGACATCCTCAGAAAGTATTCCTAATATATGCAAGGAGCAGTAATGGACAGTCTTGAGCCAGCAAGCCGATGATTTCACTGTATAAACCAAGATCATCTTGTTGTCTTTGTGCATCCTTTGTGCATCCTAGTGAGATGTTTTAACACTGAAATCTACAATATTATCTAACTAGCAACTTGCCCGTCAAAAATGACGGCAATAAAATTTGAAGGCTGGCAATGCGGTTTGCCACACAATGCAAGGCTCTCCCCGCTCTAACTTGTGGGCCTGGTGATGAGCGCCTTTGGCGCTAAACGAGAGCCTCTCCCACAGTCTACTTTACGGGCCTTGCGAGGAGTGACTTCAGCGCTCATTGCAAGCTTTGCAATGAGCGTCTTTGCAGCTTATTGCGGGCCTCGGACAACCCGCCACTTTCACCTTCAGAGCTCATTACAAGCCTCTCCCACTGTCTACTTTACGGGCCTCATGATGAGCACCTTCGGCGCTCATTGTGAGCCTCTCCCCACTCTCTGACCCTGTCTGTTTCCCCCCTCTCCTTTGCATGTGTCCACCCTTCTCCAAGCCCTGTGTTTTTCCCCCTTATTTCCCTCTCTTCCCCCCTCTCTCACCCCTGTATCTCTTTGCACCGTCTTCCCCCTCCCCTGTGTCTTTGTCCTCTCTCTCCCTGCTCAAGTCTTGCGTGCCTTGAGATGAGCGATGTTGGTTATTTTTTTCTAAGTCTTGCGGGCTTCACAACAATCAGGTAAGTGTTACGGGCTTCAGCCTCTTTTTAAACCTTTTTTCAAACCATTACGTTTTTACGTCCGCCATTTTTTTCTCGCTTAGCTGATTTTCAATCTCGGGAAAAGGCCAAATAAGCCTCAAATTAGGTTGCAACCTCACTCACAGGCTCCCTGGCTCTCCCCCTGTGCTGTGTGTGAGATTGTAAGTTCATTTTTTTATTAATTGGCGTCTTTAGG
The DNA here is from genome assembly GCA_027410445.1 of Discoglossus pictus. Taxonomy (NCBI): domain Eukaryota; kingdom Metazoa; phylum Chordata; class Amphibia; order Anura; family Alytidae; genus Discoglossus; species Discoglossus pictus. Next base: position 188,955,147 of record CM050167.1, on the reverse strand, counting down.
CGGTCTTTCGACGGTTTCCAAGTTAAGTGCTTAAAAATAATTTCAGCCGTTAAAGCTGTAATTTTTCCAAAGTCTTTTGTGCCTCGCAATCAGTGCCAAAGTCCTACGGCCTTCGACGCTGATCGCGGGCATCGCCATGAGCGCCTTCGGTGCTCATGTCGAGTCTGTTTCAAAGTCTTGCAGGCCTTGCGCTCCCTGCAATGAGCGCCTTTGTAGCTCATTGCAGTCCCCCTTCATTTAAAAATGTAAAAGTTTTGCAGGCCTCGCAATGAGTGTTGAAGGCCTTTGGTGCTCATTGCAGCAAAGTCGTGCGGGCCTCGCGATGAGCACCATCGCCACTCATAGCGTGTCCTGCAATGAGCGATGTTGGTGCATGCGCAAGCCCGTAACTTTTAATATTGCGTGACCAACATTCGTAATTTACTACTACTATTACTGTACAGTATCTCACAAAAGTGAGTACACCCCGCACATTTTAGACTGGGCCGCAGGGCAGTATTCCAACATGATAACGACCCCAAACACACCTCCAAGACGACCACTGCCTTGCTAAAGAAGCTGAAGGTAAAGGTGATGGGCTGGCCAAGCATGCCACCAGACCTAAACACTATTAAGCATCTGTGGGGAATCCTCAAACGGAAGGTGAGGGAGTGCAAGGTCTCTAACATCCACCAGCTCTGTGATGTCATCATGGAGGAGTGGAAGAGGACTCTAGTGGCAACCTGTGAAGCTCTGGTGAACTCCATGGTTAAGGTAGTGCTGGAAAATAATGATGGCCACACAGAATATTGACACTTTGGGCCCAATTTGGACATTTCCACTTAGGGGTGTACTCACTTTTGTTGCCAACGGTTTAGACATTAATGGCTGTGTGTTGAGTTATTTTGAGGGGACAGCAAATTTACACTGTTATACAGGCTGTACACTTACTACTTTACATTGTAGCAGAGTGTCATTTCTTCAGTGTTGTCACATGAAAAGATATAATAAAATATTTACAAAAATGTGAGGGGTGTACTTACTTTTGTGAGATACTGTGTATGTGATCTCATCTATACTCATGCTCCTGACTTTGTTTTCTGAGTCAGATAATTTCCAGGAGCAAGATATATAGAACATATTGTTGCATGCAGTGTTATAACATATTATTAACTCCTTGAGGATAGACCCGAGCAACAAGATTATGACTGACAAGATTTTGGTTCATATTAGTACAGATTGGAAATGCGTGTAAGCATGGTCAAGTTCTATTAATCGAAGAATTTAACTACCCCAAAATAAACTGGATGAATGAGACCAGCAGTTTTGGGTGCAGGTTCTTGAGTACACTCAGAGATCATTATCTGCCCCAAGTTATGCAAGAAACTGCTAGAAATTAGGCTATAGTTATCACAAATACTATTGAAATAATATCAAATGTTGAATTAGGGGAACTCTTGAGGAACAGTGATCACAACACAGTCTCATTTGATGATGAGTTTCAAAAACATAGTTATATGGAGCGCAAAAAAACTTTTAATAGTGCAAAATGTTAATAGTCTAAGGGCAGCAATTACGCTATGAAGAAAGACTAACCAAATTAAACCTATGATTTAAAAAAGAAAATGCTCTTCAGAGAAGTCATGATTAGTTTATACAAATACATGCAGCAGTGGTGTGTTTAGCCTTAGGCACATGAGACCTAGGCCCAGGGCAGCACATTTTCAGGGGGCAGCAGTTTGCCTAAAAATTCAGGTGTAGTACCATAGCATAATGGTTTCATAGGAACAGAAATGCTTATTTGTAGTTACATTTTTTTCTGTAAGTCTACCTAACACTTTCTGGTATACATCAATAACCATAACCTATAATTTTGGATATAGGAAGGGGTAGGTAAAGTAATAACTGGGGTGCGTGCATGTGGGAGCATATGTCTAGGACTAGAGTGTAGAGTGCTCGCTGTTCCCTCCCTCCTTCATCTCATGCGGTCCAAGCATAATCCTGTTGAGTGTAGAGAGTGGGCAGAAAGTGCACCAGTTAAACAGAGGCAGCATTAGTAAGTTTATATAATATTTTATTTCGCTAAAATGTTTCTTGTAAGGAAATATTGGTAGAAAGTAGTTCTTAAATAGTATTTATTCTTGGAGGTAGCTTATTTACTTGTTTATAGGTATTCTGTCTGAATAGCTATTTATATGATTGTAGGTATTCCTGGCTTAATATTTATTTATCTATTTATATGACTATAAGGAGTTATAAGCAATGAGTTCTATATTTACATATCTGAAAATTATAGGGGATCCTGGCTGTTTTTATCTATATGAATAGAGGGAACAGGGGCTGAAAATGTTCAAATAATCATAGGTGATCCTGGCTGAATATATGCACATTTCTATGATTTTGATAGAACCACTATAATAAATTGTAATCTGTCTGTAACGTCTGCGCACAGAAAAGGGAAAAAAGGGTGTGTGCATACCTTGCACTCGCAGGGGCTCCTACACTTCACTGCCTAGGGGCTCCAGAAAGGTAGATCTGGCACTGCCGCATATAGCATTGAAAAATCTGGGGGGGGGGGGGGGGATTTGTCCCCCTCATCCCCCTTAGTTCCTAGACCCAGGCCACCAAACAGCTGTTGTTTTTTTTATCTTTCAAATTTGCTGGGTATCTTTATTAATATAACCCCCTAGTTTGCTAACTCTACTCCGTTGTAATGCTGAGGATGAATCTGCTCCATCTTTAATACCTGTCAGCGCCCAGTGAAACAGGAGGAGAGATGTCAGTGACGCATAGTGACATCATCACATTCATGGTTACATACTACAAGAACTGACAGAGAGCCCCCTGTCACCATTGCGTGATGAATATTGACAATGGACCCTTCTTGGAAAAAGAAGAGTGCACAGAAAGAGAGAGCACAGAGACAGCAAACACACGCACAGAGAGAGGGAGAGAGACATCATACTTGCCACATAACACACATATAAAGAGAGACAGCACAGAAAGAGACATTAGAAACAATTGGTTATGACATTCTATGATACTGTCATTTATGAGGGGCAAGTTACTAGTATTTATATAGCATCTTTTTGCTCACTTGTGCCTTTAACAGGGAGAAATATTCTGTAGCATATCAGTTTGGTCCCACTCACTAGAGCGGTCCAGCTCCAAAATACCAGGCCATTCTACCCTGAACAGGAGAAACCATAACCACCAGGCGGACGTTTTGGCCTTCATTGTGCCTTGTCAGTAGGAAGTAGCTTATAAGTCCCTAACGTACAGTGAGCAAGGGGCCCACGTCAGGAGTACCCTATCAACCTTAGGGAAACAAAGCCTAATGTTTTTAGGTATCTGATTTAAGGTTTCCAATTGCCATTTGTCTCAGCACAAACTCCTCAGTAAGTAATTAACTCACCAGGCCCTTTGGATAGCATGGTCTCACATGTAGACATGTTCAATGGATGATGATACTGCTCCCCTGTGGATTACATCACCATATGTAACAATGGTTGACATCATAAAGCCAGATCACTATATAACTAGCTGTGTTATGAGAATAAAGTAATTTCCAGCTGGCTATATCAGGTGAACTGGCTCATATGAAGGATCTGAAAGAAGTCTGAGGGAGAGAAACTCAAACTTCAAAATGTTGGTTATAATGATCATACAAGTAATGGAGGTAAGAGTGTTTGTTTATTGGATTATTTTGGCAATATGGCATATAAGTGATAGGGTGCCGGAGAGAACAATGTTTTTGAGTTTGAAATGTTAGTAGAGAGTTCTTATTACAGGAAACATTTATTGTTTCTGCATCCATAGTTCATGTCACTTAAATTACCTCATTAAAATATAACTTTTATTGACTTATAAAAAAAAATCACCAAAAAACATTTCCCTTATAAGCCATCAAAAATCCAAAAAAGGAGGGGTTGTTTATCTTTTTTATTTTTTTATATTTCTTTATTAGAAGGTTCACAAAATATAAAACATATTGATCAGTAATTCCGTCAATCAATCTATGCAAGTTCACACAACAAAACATTAACCAATGATTAACTGTCTACACCTTCTTATTTTACATTTTTAGTTATAAAGTATGATTTATAATAACTTAAAATTTCTATCAAAGGAGAACATTGTGCACAGTAAATTAACAACTAATGACAATGTGAGAGAAATAAAAGCAGAGATAACACATAGGAACAGACATTGGAATGAATAGTTAAACCATAGTGTTGTTAACTAAATATCACATATATAGTTGTGAGCGTACGAGTTGTTGCTAACGCTGCGGGCTCGCGTAGCGAGCTGTGGCCCTCGCGTAGCGAGGGCACTGCCCGAGGGTCTCAGTTGCTGCAAGGAGCGCCGAAGGCGCTCCTTGCCAGCAACTGAGGACCCTCGCAAAGCGAGGGACTCAGTTGCTGGCATGGAGCGCCGTAGGCGCTCCATGCCAGCACCTGAGGACCTCGCAAAGCGAGGGCCGCAGTTGCTGGCATGGAGGCGCTCCATGCCAGCAACTGCGACCCTCGCAAACTTCACGTTGCAACCCAAACAGTACGACACACACATTACGACACTCGCAAACAACATACGACACACGTTCACACACATTACGGACTCGCAACACTCGGACGCAACTCGCGAACATTACAAAATTTAAAACACAATACATACACACACCACATACATAAAAAACTTACCTACACCAAGAGGGAGCACCCAGCACCTCAAAAATACAACTTACACCTCGATTTGACTCCAAATAAAACAGTTTAGAGACTAAAAAAAATTTGAAGCGAGAGAAAAAATGGCCGCCGAACAAAACGAAAACGAGGCTACAGCACTCTAAACTCGCAAAACACCACAAGAAACTCGCAAAACACCACAAAACACCTACGGATATTCCGATACAAACGTATACCACACATTACTCGCCATTTTACGCCAATGCGGAAGTACACGACAACGGTTTGGGCTCGCGCACGCACAGTGTTATACTGCACACATTCAGCACGCTTACACAGCAGATCCACACCACTAATGCTGCAGCAACATCAAAACACATTCACAGCTCTTCCACACAATGCTTTAAAATAGGTAAAGTATATTCATTTATTCATGTATTATATATTTCATTATTACACACTGAACAGCATTAGCTACCTTACAATTTCATTGCCGTCATTTTTTGACGGGCAATTCGCTAGTATACTTATAAACCATATAAGCTAACCTAATTGACTTGACCTCCACTAAGTTGGCCTATTACAGTCTTCACTGAGATACCGCACTGTCACATGACATTTACCTTGGTATTGCAGCCGAAGAATCTCCAGGACTCCTTTACTCCATGCCCCCTCTTGCCCTCATTGTAGCAGAATTTGGATGTTATATCAGAGGAACACTGAATGAGGACACTACCCAAGGTTCCCAGATTGGCAGAAACTGGGGGAGACTATCCAGGATAATGTGGGTTAATCTCTCATTGATAAAGAGATAATTAATCTTCCTGACTACCTCCTGAAAGTTTAGTGTCGATTTTTTCCATCTGCTAGCTATGGGTATTTTGAAAGCCAGTGCCATTAATTGAAATAGTTTATTTTGAGATTGAGAAAGATTCTTGATGTGTACCCCCAACAGGCATGACTCCATAAAGGGTGTGACCACCTTTTGAAAAAGTGTGGAGGCTAACTGAGCTAGTTGTTTCAGTGTTTTCTCTATAGTTGGACATGTCCAAATGCCGTCTCTAGCAGAGCTGCATTGAGGGAACCTCTGGAGAGGTTGGAGCAGGATTCTGTCCACTTGTCCCAATCCCATTCTACCCCCAGGTCCATTGTTTCATAAATTTAGGTTTCTGGCTGCTGGTGGAGTCTCGAAAGATGCCGTAAAGCGAACCCAAAACCCCCTTCATGAGAGGGAGGCTTCTACAAACAACAGACATCCAGGAGGGCCTAGGGGGACCCAATTCTCTCAGAGTCTTGCTGACCCAGCTTCTAATCTTCAAATTATTATACATTTCCGTAGCTGGTAGATCGTGGGTCGTGCAGAATTGGTCGTAAGTCAACAGTCTATCGTTTTGTACCCGGTCAAGGTCCACCACAATTTGGAGATGGGGCTCGTGTCTTTTAGGATTTGTGGAAAGGACGTGACTGTCAATAGGGGAGACAAGCCTGAGCTAAGCCGACACCTGGAGTTGGCCCACCCCCAAGCCTGAAGAGTTAGGGAGATCATAGGGTTGTGATGTGTAGTAAAGGGAATTAATTCCTTGGGGACCCAGATCAACCTATGCCAGCTGTGCGGGAGCATCTGCTGATTTTCTAGGAATACCCAGGATGGCTGGTGGGTAACAGAGTGTAACCTGGGCAGATGGGCCAGTTGAGCTGCCTTAAGATAGAGCCTCAAGTTGGGACACGCTAGTCCGCCTCTACTCTTGTGCCTAAACTTTACCTGTCTGGATATACAAGGACGCTTATTGCCCCAAATAAACCGAAACATGCTATTCTGGAATTTATCCAGTTCCTTGAGTGGGATTGGTATGGGAAGTGTCCTAAATAGGTATAGCAGTTTAGGTAGGACACTCATTTTTACTGCCGCTATATGGCCCGTCCATGAGATATGAAAATTTGCCCACTTCTGCATGTCTTCAGTCAAGGACTTATACAAGGGGGAAAATTTGCCCCATATAAGTCGGCAAAATTGGAAGTGATCTTTACTCCCAGGTATTTTATATACTGAGTAGGCCAGCTGAAATTATATTCCAATTTAAGCTTTTCAATCTCAATTTGCGACATTCCCATCCCCAGAGCTTCCGTTTTTTCCACATTTAAATTAAGGCCTGAGACTTTACTAAACTCCTTAATAGTTGACATGAGAGCTGATATAGAGCTAGAGGGTCTGGACAGGGTGCATAGTAAATCGTCCGCAAAAAGTGAGCATTTAAGTTGCTGGTGTCTGGATTAGCTCTAATTGCTTGCGCTAATGGCACCATAGCAAGTGCAAATAACAGTGGCGAAAGTGGGCACCCTTGCCTAGTCCCTCTTTGAATTTGGATATTCGCTTTATGTACTCCTGGTAACTTTAGATGAGCTATTGGGGAGTCATAGTAGCTTCTAAGCAGGTTAATAAAACGTCCCCTAAATCCAAACTTGTCTAGTGCTTTATACATATAAGACCATTCCACCGTGTCAAACGCCTTCTCTATGTCTAGAGCTAAAAGGCATAATGGGATGTTAGATTTTTTTGCTAGGTGCTGAATGTTTAAGACCTTCCTGACATTGTCCCCGGCCTACCTAAAGGGGATGAATCCTGCTTGGTCCTTGTGAATTAAATCTGGCAAGAATTTAGAGATACAGTTGGCCATGATTTTGGCCAGAATTTTTACGTCTCCATTAATCAAGGAAATAGGGCGATAGTTTTTGGCCTCTAGATTATCCCTGCTCTCCTTTGGAAACACCACCAGAGCAGCCTGGTTCAATTCAGGGGGCATGGACTCCCCATTTAGAATTGCGTTAAATAAGGGGGTTAGATAGGGGGTAAGTAGGGGTTCAAATTTTTTGTAGAACAAATTAGTGAAGCCATCTGGCCCCGGGGATTTGCCCAGCTTAAGACCCAAAATGGCCGATTTAACTTTCTCTAGGGACACATCCGAGTTCAGTGTTTCTAAGTGGTAGTCTGGGACACTGGGGAGGTCTTGTGACAGTAGAAAGGAGTCAGTATCTGATTCACTTCAATTGGATTGGGAGGAGTATATAGATTGGTAAAAGTCCTGAAACGTTTTCTGGATGTCATTAGGGCTACAGGAAATTTGACCGTCTGACCTTCTAATATGGGAGATTCTATGTTGGGAGAATTTATTATTCAGTCTTCTAGCAAGCATTGTATCAGGTTTATTTGCCTTCCCATAATATAGGTGTTTCATCTTCCTCATCGCCCTTTCCGTATGGTACGACAGTATACCATCTAGTTCAAGCCTAGTCTTGTCAACTAACCTGCGTCCCTTATGGGAGGGGTTCTGTTGATTTACCTCTTCCAGCCTCTTTAGTGTCCTTGTAAGGTCTGCCTCCTTTTGCCTAAGGTTTTTCCTTAGGGTTGAGGCCAGCTTAATGGCCGTTCCCCTAATAAAGGCCTTGTGGGCAACCTAGAGCCAGCCGGATCCAGTTTCAGGAGAGACATTAGTCTAAAAAAATAGCTTTATGTCCTTTGCAATTACTTCTGCGCTACTCGGATTAGTCAATAGTAATTCGTCTATTCTCCAGGTGTAGGGGGGTTGTAAATTTGGCGCCAGCTCCATCTCCATGAGTACCAAGGCATGGTCTGACCAGGGGCAGGGTTCAATCTCAGTTCTCAAAATTGAGTCTTATAGGGGGGAGCCAAAAAAGATAGCATCAATCCTAGAGTACGTCAAATGGGTTGAGGAATAGAATGTATATTCTCTCTTAGCTGGGTGCATACCCCTCCAGGCGTCGACCAGCCCCAGGCTATCAAGCAAGGACTCAATCTGTTTGGTTCTGCTGGGGAACCTGTAGATTGGCGGAAGAGGTTGCTCCTGCCCCAATTCCATTGTGGCCTCCGTACATAGACGTAAGCGCTTCAGCACTGACAAGCAATCTTCTAGTGTACGGGTGGTGTAGGTTGCACCTTGAGATGTGAAGGTGAGGGCGAATGGAAAATTCCAGCGGTATTGAATCTTGTGTTGGAGAAGGATAGCAATAGCCGGTTTCATCAGTCTCGGTTTGTGAAGAGTCTCTGGGGACAGGTCAGCATAGAACTGTAAAGGTGATTCGTCAGGCCCCTTCACCATGTGTAGCTTCCTGGTTGCAGAGAGTAGTAGACCCCTCGCCTGCTGCCTCATGAATCTGACTATGACTTCTTTAGGGGCATCTGGGCTCCTCGTGCCTCCTAGAGCTCTATGAACTCGTTCAATTTCCCACATAGTTTCAGACTGGTTGGGAAGAATCACCTCCATGGTATCTCTCAGGTAGTTTGGTAGATCTTGAATGGCCCTTGGGATGCCTCTGACGCGAATGTTGTGATGATGAGACCGGTTTTCCAGGTCCTCTATCTTGTCTGCAAGATCGATTATATGGGATGCGTTTCACTTTATAGAGGACCTGTCTCATTCCTGGGCCTCCACTACCTGGTCAGTCATTTCTTCCAGGAGCTGAGTGCGCTGTCCCAGGTCTTTCAGGTCCTGCCTGAGGGGTTCAATCGCCTTTGCCAGAAGCCGCTCAATCGTGGCCACTGACCTGGCCGATAGATCCACATGTTGGTGAGGTCTTTTGGGATTCTCTTCCTGGTCTGAGCATTCCGAGTGTTCTGAAATAGAGTCTCCAGGAGACGTGTGCCGGGAGGCCTTTGGTGGAAAATGCTCCCGTATACCCTTCGCTGAGGATAAGCGTTTTGGTTTCGGCATCTAGAGGGGTTCAGATAGAGGAAGCCACTGAATATCCGCAGCCAGCTAAAAGCAGTACCTCTGGATGAGTATCTCCTGGCCTTTTCTGTGTCCCTCCTGGGGTCAGCACCTCTTCAGTGGCAGGCTCCGTTTCAGGCCTCCATCATGCGTTTTCCAAAATGGCGATTTCCAAGATGGCGGACGCTTTGTCGCGGGCTTTCCACCCTGCCTCTACCGCCCTCAACTTCAGGCCCCTGTGGTCTCCAGGGCTCCCCAGCTGGATCCAGCCAACACTGGGCACCCCAGCTGCACTCCTCCTGTGCTCCCGAGGAGATGGCACCCCCTCCACACGAGGCCTCCAAGGTGAGGTATAAGGCCTCAGTCTTCTGCCCCTGGTGTAGGGTCCACTCTCTGGGACAGCAAATGGAGGGTCCCAGGGGGTCAGGGACTACCTCCTATCTCCCCCCAGCTCATATATGGGGGTTCCCCACTTTTTAAGGCTATTTATAAGGTCCAGATTGGTCTTATGTCTCAGAGCTCCAGCTAAACACGTCTGCTGTAGCCAGACGCAAGCTCCGCCCCCGGGGTTGTTTATTTTAATGTTTGTTTTTTTTAAAATAAAAACAAACTGGGAGAGAAATACAGTAAATATTTACTATCCCATATATTTCTTAAACATTCACCAGAATAAAAAAAATAATGTACAAACGTTTTCTAAATTTGGTGTATAATTTAAAAGAAAAATGTCCCTATTCCAGATAAAGTGATATATATCTTAGGGACAATAACTTGCTTCTTAAAGTATTCCAGACTTTGATATGCAGAATGACTCAAACGGAATATACTACATATATCGAAGGCAGGAATTTATTATTATTATTTTATTATTATCTTTATTTATATCGCGCCAACATATTCCGTAGCACTGTACAGGGGTTTAGTACATGGCAAGAAACAAACTTAACACCTTGTAAAGAATGGGGGGCCCTGTTTTTCAGCATATAATCAAATGCACATAGTGCTTGATTTCTAAAAATAATTTAATTAAGAACTAATTCTATTTTCGATGGGTTATAGCTTCTAGATATATGATTTATGCAGGATCCTTAAAGTCAATAAAAGTTATGTTTTAATGAGATAATTAAAGTGACATGCACCACGAGTGCCAAAACAATAACTGTGTCTTGTCTTCCTTCTTTTTTTTTTTTTTCTAAGAGAGCAAATTTTATTGGTGGTAGTACAGCATATTTATTTATTACACTAGCCAATCCAGTAAAGCCCCAGCCTTAGGTAAATACAGCCTAGTCCAATCACAATAGAGCAGTATCTGGTCCACGTGGGGGCCTATTCCTCAGAAGATGTCAGAGTCATTAGTCAACCCCCCCAGAGTTACTGCAGAGAAAGAAAGTTGGGACAGGCATATATGTCCTTTTAAATTATTAAAAAGATTTAGAGTTCACTTGTTCCTGAATTCCAGAGGACCTAGAAGATATAGGCAAGGAATAATAGTAGGCTTGGGGTACCTCTTCGTTGGCTGCCCTAGTGAGAGAGGCATCCCTTGTTTGCTGAAACAAATGTTCCAAGTTTGACAGGCTTGTTAAGTCACTTGAGAGCTTAATTCATATAAACCAGTTTCTATTGAAGTGCATGGCCCCTCTATGCTGTGATCTTACCCACCCAGCATTCTTCTAACTAAAATTGAGTTATTAATGGCTGCTGTGAGTCTCTGATCTCCACTGGGCCAACTCTCTGCCCTGTCATTACTTAGTTCTGGCCTGTAGTCTCCACTCTAGTGAACCCAACATGTCAACCATCCTACACAATGCAAAACTGATAGAAGTTACATTTCAATAAACTAAAACACACAGTATTAACCCCCATAAACCAAAGGTCCATGAAATTGTGACAGACACAAAGTCCCAACGTTCATACAGTTGTGACACCATGCCTCTCAGAGGCATCTTTATTTATTTCCTTTTGTTTCACTTTCAAATATAGTTGTCTTCCTTCTTTTGAAATATAACAGTTTAGTTACACAAACAATAAGATGCTATTTGTCAGATGCTTCTAATTTATCATTTTGAATCTCTGTGCAACGAGTTATATATGTCTATGACATCAGGGAGAAATTGTGACGATCTGTTGTTGCTTCGCTATGGGATATTATTACACTTTGAAATGCTTATGCATAGCGCTACATTGAATAATGTGAGAGGTTTGACACTAGTTTGGAGATTCCTATAAAGCAGATTCTTCATACTTTAGTAAATAGACCGCACAGAATAACATAGAAACCATAGCAATTTTGCAACACTAGTGAGAAACCTCTCACCTTAGTGAATATATCCCAAGCCTGAAAGTAAAAGTTCAATAAAAGGTGTTCCATATTGACATATAGTTCTTTTGTTTGAGCATACACTCCCTTCTTTCTGGAAGGTTTACTAAAAATAAAATATACTCGGTTTTGGTCATTTTTAGTTGTAAAAATATGTATTATTATTTTTTTAATTAGATAAATGAAAACCTTGCAATTTTGGCTTCTCCAAAAGAGTCAGGCATGTCATAAAACAAGATGCTGAGTGCCACCGAAGGAAGGATCTGCATTACGAGAGCAACTATTTTGGACCCAAGCTGAAATCCCTAGCATGTATAGGCTTCAGGAGAGTTCAGGCTGCAGAGTGCAGAGACTGCAGGAGACAGCAAGTCAGGAGGCTGAGACACAAAAGAAGGCCAACACAGGAGGCTATGACTACAAGGAGGGCTGTGCAACTCGAATGACTTGTTACCTTGGTTATGTAGAAGAGCGCTGTGACTTCGCTACAAGGAGCGCTGTGTACCTCAAATTACTTGTTACCTTGGTTATGTAGAAGAACGCTGTGACTATACTACAAGGAGGGTTCTGTACCTCAAATGACTTGTTATCCTGGTTATGGAGAAGGCTCTGTGACTACAAGGAGGGTTCTGTACCTCAAATGACTTGTCCTGGTTATGGAGAAGGCTGTGACCATTCTACAAGGAGGGCTGTGTACCTCAAATGACTTGTTACCTTGGTTATGCTTAGATGGCAGTGGCCTAGCTGCCATCTTATAGAGAGGGATCAAGAAGTGAGGTAGGCTCTGAATGGGAGCTAGGTTTTTATTTTTTTTATATTTCATTACTAATTTTGAAAGCATAAATATTTGATTTAAAATGTTCTTGTTGTCATTGTGTGTTTCAGTACAAAATCCACACAAAGTGATCACCAGACACTTGGGTCAGCACTGATCCAAACAGACAAGATAATTTGTGAAATCTAGTGTAAAATTTGTCCTGAGTCCTAAGGTTGTGTGAAGCTGTATACTTACATGAGAATACTCATAAACCTATAGTTTGAGATATGGCAAGGTGATAGGAGGACTAATAACTTTGGTTTGGGAAGTGGGAACACTCAAGTAAATGGGGTGTGACGCGATATGTCTAGCATAAAACCTAAATAGTCACATGGCATCCAGGTTCAGTATAAGGCTTTGACAGGAAAACTTTTTATGCCAATAGGTTTTCAACTGACAAATGGACTTCCATTGAGATTATAATTAAAGGGATTCCACCTTAAGGAAAGAAAAGGGTACTTCACAGTAAGGGCAGTTAGACTGTGGAGCTATCTACCAAATTCAATAAATAACTTTAAAAAGGGGTTGTATAAATTGTTGAATAAAAATGTAATTGTAGGAGTATGATGGATAACTAGAGATGGAGAGTTAGTTATAGATCCAAAGTATTCCGATTGCTATTATTTTTGTGTCAGGAAGGATTTTTCCCCCCTTTAAGATACAACTGGCAATGTTTCAATCAGTTTTATTTTGCCATGCTCTGGATCAGTTAACAATTCACTAATTACAAGGATAGGATGAGATCTAAAAAGGTTGAACTTGATGGACGAAAAGCCTCTTTTTCAAATTCAATGACTATGTTGAAGATGCAGAAATGTTCCCTCCCCCACTGCAATTTTTTTGTAAAAATCACCCCATAAGCCTTTGCCGATCTAGGACCAAGGTCAGAGCCAATGGTTAATTTAAAGCACATACTTCAGAGGCAAAAAATTGTAAGATAAGTCTATTTTTGTCTATCACCTTTATATGGTTACAATTTTACTATAGAGGTTTATACACTGATGAACTCTAATACAAATAAACAAGAGCATTTTACCTTTCAGTTACTGTCCCTCTCAGTTCATTGCCCTATAATTAAATTATTACAACATTAGTTTGCCCCATTTATTCCATTACCCCCCTTCAAGTCATATTCCCTTCATTCTATTTTCCCTGTATTCTCTTTACCCTCACATAACTTCTGTGGTTTAACCAAATGACAATATGTTAGAGAGGGATGTCACTTGTACAGCAGAACGAAGAAGGTTGGCTAGGTACTATGCAATGATTGTGTTTTCACAAATGCCATAATCCATTACTCGCTCAGTAAGTCAGTGTTTGATATATTCAGCTACAAATGAAATATTGGACAATGTATTCCCTTGCATTTGAACACTTTAATGAAACTGTTGTTCCATAAAACATTTATTTCACTGCTCCTTTAACTTAATACCATAAATAGTGGACTCCTATAACCTTTGAGGTATCTTTCAATATATTGTACACAGAGAAGGTATAGTATAAGGGGTTGTGAAATAGGGTAGGCATAATTACTTACCTATGTGAAACCATAGGGAAGAGGAATTGAGCACTGACACCCCGTTGCTCATGCCAGGTGTTGTTGTTAGGACTAACCTGGTGATAGGAATTGTGGTTTAGTTTTAAACACTGTGTAATTTGGGTCAGGGAAAGGGAGTACAGTTATAAAATGGATAATAGTTTATATATAAAATAGTTAACTTTTGAATCTGTATTATTCAGTCACTTTTCTGCTAGTTCTATTTCGCTAGATGATCAGTTTTATATAATTTGTATATTATTTGGTATGCTTGGAGATTCATGGCTTCTGAACTCCCTTTGTAATAGTATAGCTATTGTAGGGGGAGAATCAGAGTGAGCTAGAAACTGACCTTGAGTGGGGTCTCTAAGAACTAGGATTAGAGGATGTTAGAAGCTTCTTTCCTTGGTATACTGATTACAAACTGCCAAAATATATTCAAAATTTTCTATAGCTAAACTAATGATTAACTGAATTACTGACATTCCCATATTTGCAAGCTTTGATGGGTATAAATATTTGACAGCAGAACCTCTTGGTATGACTGCTCATATCTTGCCTTTGTGCCGCATTAGCGGTCATCCAAGACCTTGTTTTGTTACTATTCCTTATACAATGAATATACCACTTCAGCTTTTGCATCCACTATCCTGATCTTTGCCCAAGTTCCTTATTTTTAACCCATACAGTTGGTATTAGAAGTGTGGTTCCTTGATTTGTTCATCCTTTAGTAAGTATACATTTTTGTTATCACGTCTTACCTTGGGAGGGGTTTAACCCAGAGTATATCCTAGGAATGCAAACGTTGGTAGCAAATTTATTGTCTTGTCTAGGGATATAACTCCAGACAGATACACCATTGATAGCAAAAGTATTTACACACACACACATAAAAGATTCTTATAGAAGTTACTAAATTGGGTTGGGAATATTTTATGATGTGGGACAAACTATTAACTGGTGGTCATGACAGAGAGATAAGGACAATAATGGGTAATATTAAGATTCATCTGGGTAGCTGGAGCAATAAGGAAGACAGGAAGACAAAGAGTGAGCTGCCTAAATTTGTACCCCCACCTTAATTTTGTTCATTTAGCTTTTCAATGCTATGGTATGTGGCGAACAAGACAAAAAAATCATTGCACAAGCAATTTGGGTACTTTAAAGGTGGTTGGTTGTAAATTAGAAGTTTATTGTGCAATTAAGTATTTGGTATATGTCATGTATGGACTCCTAAGTTATTTCAAGAGCATATTAACTTTGTTTCATTCTTTCTTGATCTTAGGTACTTAAGTGATTCCAAAATAAGTTAACCAATGTAGTAGAATTGCAGAGAGATTTAGCAAGTCGGAGACTGGATTGCACCTGGGAAAGGAGGTCAGAGGGTGTATGATGTTTGTGGACATTTGCATGTAATACAGTAGTGGACAGAGTGTAAATACCCAATATGAGGTAGTTCTGAAGAAAGCATGAGTAAGTTTTTCAAAGACACTATGTATATGAACTATTATACACAGTGGGATCAAAAATAGTTTATTTTTTGAATGAATGGAAGAAGTAAGGTGGAAGAATAAAAATGGATAGCACCTAAGTTTAAAGAGCCTGAAGATATTTTTTGCTAAGAAAATTTTGCTCAGTTCTAAATGGCTCCAATAATCTCTTGTTGATGAGTAAAATTGTTGTTGCTGAGTTAGCAGTTTGAATTACCGTTCTTTGACTTGTTGATAGGGTTTAATAAGCAAGAGCAATGTAAAGTTCAAGTCTTGCTAAGTCCTACCTTGCCTGTCAACTACCTTTACTGTAAACAAGACAATGTGTTCCATTGTTGTCACTAAAGGAAGAAGTAGAATCAACTATGGTCTTAAAGTAAACATGGTTGCTGATTTTACAAGTAAATATGTTAAAATGACCTATAATGGGTACTTCACAGACCACCTTTTTATGTATTACTAGCTTGTGCTTGTTTTTCAGTATTACTTGTTTGTTGTTCAGTAAAAGGAATCATGGCTTGTAAAGATATTTGTGCTGCTTAAGTTCAAGGGCACTGTAGCTCCTTGTTGTTTGTTTCAAGAGTGCCGACAACAAAATTTGAAACCTTGCAATGCTGTTGTTTGCCACACAATGCGAGGCTCTCTCCCCCTTTAAATTGCGGTTTGGCACTCATTGTGAGCCACTACATTACAGGCCTCGAGATGAGTGCCGCTCATTGCAGGCTGCGGCATGCGCTGCGCACATGCGCAGGCCCATAACTTTGCTGTCCCTCCCCTGTGCCTCTCCCCCCCACTCCCTCCCCTGTGTCTCTTCCCCCCCCCACTCCCTCCCCTGCGTCTCTTTCCCCCCCACTACCTCCCCTGTGTCTCTTTCCCCCCCACTCCCTCCCCTGCGTCTCTTTCCCCCCCACTCCCTCCCCTGTGTCTTTCTCCCCCCTCTCCCTTCCCTGTACTCCTTTTGCCATTTATGGGTTTGAAAACATTTGCAGGCTTGGGGAAATTGATCAATTTCCCCAAGCATGGAAAGTGCATTTGAGTTAAGGCCTTAAAAAATGTTTTCGTTGGTAACGGCCGCCATTTTTTTAAAGCCTGTAACTCAAAATCCGTTGGGAAACTGCCAAAAGACACCAATTTAATATCAAATTACATTTAAATCTCCCTTATGGACTCCTTTCCTATTCAATTGGCATCTTTTGGCATCCTCCCAACGGCTTCCGAGCTACTGGCTTAAAAAAAAATTGGCGGCCATTTTTCCCCCCGAAGCTGTTCGGAGCCTTTCGCCCCCTCTACTTTACAGGCCTTGCGATGAGCGCCTTTGGCGCTTATCGCATACCCCTCAATAAGCGCCTTCGGAGCTTATTGCAGACCTTGTCAAACCCGTAACTTTCGTGACTCTCCCCCCTCTACTTTACGAGCCTGGCGATGAGCGCATTCGGTGCTCATCGCGAGCCCCGCAATGAGCGACTTTGGCGCTCATTGCAAACCTCGTCAAACCCGTAACTTTGGCGATCATTCTGCATGCGCAAGCCTGTCATTTTTAACCCAGAGTGACCGACAACAGGTAACAGGTAAGCAGCAATACTACCTTCAGTGGTCGGAGGTAGAGTTTCAAGCAGAGTCTGTTGCAATACTTCCAATGTTTAGAAATATTATTCCCTTCAGAATATAGCATGCACCTTGATTATGCCGGTTTAAACTGACAACCACAGCAACCTTTATTTGTCATCCACCCAACATTTTTATACATTTTTCTCACCCCCTCACCCCAAGACAATCCCCTTTATCCAATCAGCACACTCCCTGCTGCTAGCCATGGGGCTTGCCTGACAATCATGTCACTAGGGTGATGCTGTTAACTGAGTCCTGCAGTGAGAAGATTGTAAGTTTACAGGAGTATGGACAGTTGTCATCTTCCTTTCTGCCTCTAGCCCTGTAAGGGGTATTTAGCACAGTAGTGTAATTTATCTGGCTTCCTCTTGCCAGAAAAAGCCACTGATACTAATGGAAGTATCCCTTCTGTACTCAAGGCATCTACTCAGGTCCTTCTCTTGTACAGACCCTTCAACTGGGTAATCCTCAATTCATGGCCTCCTTTTCTGGGAACCCCCATATAACATGTTTTATAAAACTCCCTGGGGGAAATGCAGCATTTAGAAACCACATTTGATTGGGTACTATTCATACATCACATATTGATAAGTATAACATAGCTCCTCACACACAGGATGGCTAACAACAAAACTCCCATGATTTTGTATGCAATATTAAACAACTCATGCCAACAGGGCAATACCAGTCCATATTAATCCAGGCCCTCCCCAATAGTTAAACAGTCCCCAAGAATCCAGTGGGCCCTCCTGAACCTGGCAATATGTTCTTATAATCACACTGAATTCTTAAGTTGCATTAGGAAAAAAACAAACAGATTCCCTAGTTCTCAATTAGATCCTTATTGGAATTTACAACATAAATTAACATGAAATAAAGAAATATAACTCAATTCATGTTCTAATCACATTTAATAGTTGTGGTAATTGCACTTCGTCTGTAACGCTATGTTAAAAGTTACGGGCCTGTGCATGCGCAATGAGCTCCAAAGGCGCTCATTGCGGGCTTTGGGATGAGAGTCAACGGCGCTCATAGCGCACCCTGAAAGTTGCGGGCTAGCAGAGGTCTGCAATGAGAGCTGAAGGCGCTCATCGCGAGGCACGTAAGGTGGAGGGGATGCAATGAGCGCCGAGGGCCACCAAAAGACGCCAATTAATTAGAAAATTAACTTACAACCTCAGACACAGCACAGGGAGAGAGTCAGGAAGCCTGTAAGTGAGGTTGCAAGCTAAGTTGCTATTTAATTGGCGTTTTGGGGAGGAAAAAAATGGTGCCCGTAAAGACGTAATAAAGACGTAATTTTGTTTCATGCCCGTAACTCGGAAGAGCATTTCAGGCTTGGGGAAAGGGATCAGTTTTACCAAGCCTGCAAATGGTTTCACACCCATAAATAGCAAAAGGAGCATAGGGGAGGGAGAGGGCGGAGAAAGACACAAGGGAAGGAGAGGGGGCAGAGGGTGGAGACAGGGGATGGAGTGGGGGGGAAAGAGCCACAGAGGCGAGAGAGGGGGGAAAGAGACACAGGGGGGAGAGCAGGGCATAGAGATACGGGGGGAGTAGAGGAGGAAGAGACACAGGGGAGAGGGGAAAAAAACAGGGGAGGGGGAAGAAGACACAGGGGAGGGAGAGCAAAGTTATGGCTTCAGCATGCACACAGCGCATGCTGCGGCCTGCAATGAGTGGCAAAGCCACTCATTGCGTGGCCCACAATAAGCTCCAAAGTCGCTCATAGAGCGTCCCACAATAAGCGCCAAAGTCGCTCATAGAGCGGCCCGTTAAAGTCGAGTGGGGGAGAACCTCGCATTGTGCGGCAAACAGAATTGCCAGGCTTCAAATTTTATTGCCGTCATTTTTGATGGGCAAATCTCTAGTCACTATAATAGTTTTCATAGTGTATAACACGGTCATCGTGGGCAGTAACCATGACATCATCAGGGAAGGCGGGCCTACAGCAGGAATTGATAGCAGACAGCAGCCATAATGCATTCAAAGACAGCACAGGGAAAACACATCACAGATAGGCACAGACCTGAGTGAGTGAGAGGGAGTGAGGTACAGAGATACAGAGAGTGAGCCACAGCACAGAGAGACAGACAGCAAAGTGAGTGAGAGGAAGGGAGGAGAGAGGTACAGAGAGTGAGCCACAGCACAGAGACAGAAAGCAAAGTGAGTGAGAGGGAGGAGAGAGGTACAGAGAGAGAGACACACACAGAACAGAGACAGACAGCAAAGTGAGTGAGTGAGTGAGTGAGTGTGAGAGAGAGAGAGAGAGAGAGAGAGAGAGAGAGAGAGGTAGAGAGTACAGAGAGAGAGAGACAGCACAGAAAGACAGACAGCAAAGTGAGTGAGAGAGAGGGAGAGAGGTACAGAAAGAGAGACACAAAGAGAAAGGGGTACAGAAGACAGAGAAGACAGAGAGAACACATACAGCGCACAGAGAAAGAGAGTGCACAGACATAGAGAGCAGACAGAGAGCGCAGTGAGAGAGAAAATGCACAGAGAGCGCGCATAGAGAGAGAGCACACAGTCAGAGTGCACAAAGAGAGAGACTTAGAGAGAGACAGGGAGGGGTACAGAGAGAGAGAGACAGGGAAGGGTACTGAGAGAGAGAGAGAGATGCAGAGCCGACAGTGCACACAGACAGAGGGAGCACATACAAACAGAGAGAGAGAACGCACACAGACAGAGCGCGCATGGAGAGAGAGTGCACAGACAGAAAGTGCACAGAGGGAGAGGCAGAGAGGGAGGAGTACAGAGCTGGCAGTGCACACAGATAGTGAGAGAGAGCACAGACAGAAATGCACAGAGGGAGGAGTACAGAGCTGGCAGTGCACACAGATAGTGAGAGAGAGCACAGACAGAGCACGCAGAGTCAGAGAGAGTGCACACAGAGATATCGAGTGCACACAGAGAGAGTGCACAGACAGACACAGAGAGAGAGAGAGAGTGAGTGGTACAGAGCGAGAGAGCATGAAGACAGAGAGAACACAGACAGCGCACAGAGAAAGAAAGTGCACAGACAGAAAGAGCAGACAGGGTGCACAGACAGAGAGAGAGTGCACAGACAGACAGCGCAGAGAGAGAGAGAATGCACAGAGAGCGACAGAGCCAACAGCGCACAGGGAAAGAGCACACAAACAGCGAGAGAGCACACAGAGTGCACAGAGAGAGCGCACACAGACAGAGCGCACAGAGATAGATCACACAGAGAGAGTGCACAGAGCGCACAAAGAGAGATAGAGAGGGAGGGGTACAGAGCTGGCAGTGCACACAGACAGCAAGAGAGAGCGCACAGACAAAGTGCACAGAGAGAAAGATTGAGTGCACAGAGAGAGCGCTGAGAGAGAGAGCGCTGAGAGAGAGCGCAGACAATTCAATTTAACATTCTATAATACCATCATTTATGACCTGCAAGTTACTAGTCATATAATAAACATCCACTATAATATTTAACAAGGCCTGTAATGTGCGCAGGCAAGCTCTGCATAAATACGACGTGCATACTCTCCTCCCAGCTGACAGTGCGCATGTGAGAGTCCCGGGCAGCAGTGCGCATGTGCGCGTCCTAGACGGCTGTGTGCATGTGTTTGTCCCGGCCGACAATGTGCATGCGCGTCCCAGCCAGCAATGCACATTGTAATTTCGTCGGTCCTCGGAGAGAGACAGAGACAGGAGAGAGAAAAAGGAGAGAGAGAGACACACAGGACATAGAGATAGGGGAGAGCACTGGCGGAGCTACTGCGTGTGCAGGTGGTTTTCAAAGCACCGGGGCCCTCAGTGCAGTGACCAATTTTTTATTCCATACCCTCCAGCACCCCTGTCTCTCTGGGCCCTGTCAGCTTCCTCTGGGCACTCTCTGCCTCATCCCCCCAACTATCCCAATAACTCTTTCTGGAGTCCCGGGGGGTGGGGGTGGGGGGGGGGGAGTTGCTCAATTAAAGAAGAGCAAGAGAGAAGGGGGAAATGTAAGAGACAGTGGGAAGAGAGAGAGAGAGAGAGAGAGACAGTGGGGAGAGAGAGAGAGAGAGAGAGTGGAGAGAGAGACAGTGGGGAGAGAGAGAGAGAGAGAGAGACAGTGGGGAGAGAGAGAGAGACAGTGGGGAGAGAGAGAGAGAGAGAGAGAGAGACAGTGGCGAGAGAGAGACAGTGGCGAGAGAGAGAGAGATGAGAGAGACAGTGGGTAGAGAGAGAGAGAGACAGTGGGGAGAGAGAGAGAGAGAGAGAGAGACGAGAGAGACAGTGGGGAGAGAGAGAGAGAGAGAGAGAGACACAGTGGGGAGAGAGAGAGAGAGACAGTGGGGAGAGAGAGAGAGACAGTGGTGAGAGAGAGAGAGAGACGAGAGAGACAGTGGGGAGAGAGAGAGAGAGAGACAGAGACAGAGAGAGAGAGCAAACCCCTCCTCATTCTCAACCTCCCTCCACAACCTCCCTCCTCATCCTAAACCCCCCTCCTCACTTTACCCCTCTAAATACCTCCCCCTTTCTCCTCACTTACCTGATTGGCACGCAGGTCCGCCTATTAACTACCTCTACCTTTCAGGTAATAGAAGGGCCCTGTGACCGGCACAAGCTCTGCACAGACAAAGTGCACCCGGCGTATAAGACGAACCCCCCCCCCCACTTGGAGGCATGTTTTTCTTCTCTGCCGCGGCCCCTGTTAAAAAAAAAAAAAAATACTACAACATACATAAACATAAATAAAAAGTTAAATAAACATAATATACATTGTACTTACCTCCCAGCGATGTCCCCGGTCTCCTCCTCTTCTGCCCCGTCCTCAAAAATCTGCGCTCTAAAATAAAATAAAAAAAACAAAACAACGGAGATCCGCACTCGCGGGCCTCCCCGACGCTCATGAGCCTCCTTGTAATGATATAGGAATCACAAGGTTTTGGAGACCAGCAGCCTAGGTCAGCAATAATCCAATTCAGCAAGTTGAAGGGAAACAGGAACAAGCTTTATTGAAGGGAACAGGAACCACAATAGTCTGGCAAGGTACATTGACAGGAAGTGCCTTATATAGGCCAAGGACCAGACACCTGACCAGGCACAGCTGAAGAGACTTAGGCACTGATACTATTGCTAGCAGGGTCAAGGTTATCAGATCTCAATGAAATTCACAGGCAGGCTGGCGCAGTGGTAGGGAAGAGGTTCAGCAGCTTGGGGACCAGGGTTCAAAACCCAGCAGAGTCAATTCCTCACATTAACCCCGCCTCTTTAGGTGCAGCCTCTGGATGCCCTATTACCCGGTTTAGCAGGGTACTGCACATGAAAGGACCGAAGGAGATCAGGAGCGTGAATATTGTGCACTGGTTCCCACGAACTCTCCTCCTCACCATAGCCTTTCCAGCGGACCAGATACTGAAGCTTGTTGCGGAAGATCCTGGAGTCCAAAATTTTCTCCGCCTCGTATTCATCCTCACCATCCCCGAGGACTGAAGGTGGGGCAGGCAGGACTCGGCCAGGGAAAGTGTTAACATGGAAAGATTTCAGCAGTGCAACGTGAAACACCGGATGTATTCTCATGGAATCTGGAAGCTGCAAACGAAAAGTGACAGCATTGATCTGAGCGATGATCTCAAAAGGTCCCATGAACCTCTGACCCAATTTATGAGAAGGAACCTTAAGCTTAAGATTCCTTGTTGACAGCCAAACCTTGTCACCAACATGATAAACTGGGCCTTCGAAAGAGTATCCTTTAACAGGTCTTGGGAATCTCGTAAGGTGGTTAGCCGATCAGTGACTGAAGGAATGGAAGTAGTAATTGGGAGGCTCACTAGAAAGGTTGGATGGTAACCATAGTTGGCAAAAAATGGGCTCAAAGAAGTGGAGCTGTGTTGGGCATTGTTATAGGCAAACTCCGCCGTGGGTAGAAAATCCAGTCAGTCATCCTGCAGGTAACTAATATAGCACCGCAAATATTGCTCCATAGTCTGGTTGGTTCGTTCAGTCTGTCCATTACTTTGTGGATGAAAAGCTGACGACAGATTTACATTAATACCTAGATTAGAACAAAAATGTTTCCAAAAATGAGATGTAAACTGCACTCCCCTGTCAGAAACTACTTCATCAGGCACTCCATGCAAGCGAAATATTTCCCGAATAACCAGGTCAGCCGTCTGTTTAGCTGAAGGGAGACCACGAGCTGGTATGAAATTACCCATCTTAGTTAACATGTCCACAACAACAAGAATGGTAGTGTGTTCCTTAGAGGGAGGTAGTTCCACAATAAAGTCCATGGATATAGATCCCCAGGGACGATGAGGAATCGTAAGAGGCTGAAGCAAGCCAACAGGGGATGAGCGAGGAGTCTTATGTCTGGCACATACATCACAAGAGGACACATACTTCTTAACATCCTCATAATACTTGGGCCACCAAAAGGATCGGGCGAGTAGCTCTTGTGTCTTTCGGATTCCTGGATTACCTGCTGGTTTTGAGTCATGGTAGAGACGTAAAAGGTCCAGTCGCACTGACTCCGGAGCAAACAGACGTTGTTGAAAAATCCAAAACCCATTAAGCATCGTCATTTGGAGATCACGAGGAGGATCACGAAGAACTGGGTCTTCAGCGTAGCCCTTTTTAATGTGAGACATCAGATCAGAAGGAAATGTGACTCCTATAAATATATCCTCGGGCAAGATGGTGGTCTTGGTTACGGTAGTATGGAGAGGGTCAGCTATTCTAGACAAGTCATCCGCCTTACCATTCTTGGAGCCAGGACAGTATGTAACCAAAAAATTAAACCTTGAGAAGAATAGGGACCAGCGTGCTTGTCTGGCTGACAGTCTCTTAGCTGATCGAATACATTCCAGATTTTTGTGATCTGTGAGGACAGTAATTGGATGGGTGGCTCCCTCCAAGAGATGTCTCCATTCGGTGAAGGCAGCTTTTATAGCCAATAGTTCTTTATTCCCTATGTCATAGTTTCTTTCTGCTGGCACCATCTGGCGGGAATAGAAGGCACACGGATGTAACAGCATCTTAGGTCCAGTACTTTGAGATAGTATAGCACCAACAGCTGAATCAGAAGCATCAACTTCCACAATAAATGGTAATACCGGCTGAAGATGTACCAGGATGGGAGCAGATGTAAACAGAGTCTTTAATCGGGAAAATGCGGTATCAGCCTTATCGGAGCACTGAAAAGGAGTCCCTTTACGTGTAAGTTCAGTGATCGGTGTAATAACGGCAGAGAAATTCTTAATGAAACGCCTGTAAAAATTGGCAAACCCCACAAATCTCTGAATGTCTTTTTCATTCTTGTGGATGGGCCAGTCCATTACAGCTTTAATTTTACTTGCGTCCATACTTAAACCTTTGGGAGTTATTACATACCCCAGGAATTGAATTTCAAACTCACATTTTTCCAGTTTAATGTATAGGTGGTGGGTACGAAGGCGCTCCAGAACTATACGGACCTGTTTTCTGTGGTTTTCAAGATTATCAGAAAATATTAGGATATCATCCAAATATGCCACAACAAACTGATCCAGGAGATCTCGTAGTACATCATTGATAAGATGCTGGAAAGTTGCAGGGGCATTACACAGCTTAAATGGCATAACTAGATATTCGTAATGCCCGTACCTGGTTCTGAAAGCTGTTTTCCATTCATCATTTGGTCTTATGCAAACCAGATTATATGCCCCCCGAAGATCAAGCTTCGTAAATATTTTTGCTGAGCGAAGTCTCTCCAAAAGTTCAGGAATGAGAGGCAAGGGGTAGCATTTTTTATCAGTGATGTTATTAATGTCCCTGTAATCAACACATGGCCGTAGGCTGCCATCTTTCTTTTCTACAAAGAATATAGGAGCTCCTGCTGGAGAACTAGATGGTCGAATAAAGCCTTTGGCAAGATTTTCTTGTATGTATTCACAAGGAGCTTTCAATTCAGGCTCAGAAAGGGAATATATACTGCCAAATGGGATAGCAGCCCCAGGCAACAGCTCTATTGGGCAATCATAAGGCCTGTGGGGTGGAAGCTGATCAGCATTCTTCTTATCACAGACTTCTGCAAAATCCCGATATTGTAGAGGAAGCTTAGTCAAGTTTGTAGCAACCAGTTCATTAATTGTTGTGGCAACAGGTGTTACCTTAGAGGGTTGACAATTCATTAAGCAGTGTTCTGAAGGAAAGGACAAAGTTCTGATATTCCAATCAATCTGTGGGTTATGCAGAGCAAGCCAAGGTACCCCCAAAATCACTGGAAACTGTGTTGAGGAAATTAGGTGGAAAGATATAGCCTCATGGTGATTCACTTCCAGAGTCAACTTTAAGGGCACAGTCTCATGTGTAACCGGGCCTGACGTAAATTGAGAACCGTTTACTGTCTCTATTAACACAGGTGAAGAATTAGGGATAGACTGAATTATATTTCCTGCTGCAAATTTAATGTCCATAAAGTTTCCGCCTGCTCCAGAATCTATCATAGCTGTAGTTGAAACTTTATGATCAACACATTGCAACGTGATAGGCACCACAAAATGAGGATGTTGAGTCAACATACCCTCTTCACCATGAGCCAGAGAAAACAAGGGTTGTGTGACAGAATCCAGTTGATCTGTAATCTGGGATTGGTGTCGAATCTGTGCACCCTCAGCAGCCATAGCTATTGTTCTTTTGGATTTGCTAGGGCAATTGATGGCATAGTGCCCTGCTCTACCACAATACAGGCATAAATTGTGAGTGCTTCGCCACTGTTTTTCTTCATTGGATAATGGCCCTCTTATTAGATTTACCTGCATAGCCTCTGGCTCAGAGTCTGTAGGTGTTTGTGGGGTTGGAGTAGAAATTCTTGAATAGGACATAGGAGTAACACTTGGTCTAAAAGAGCCCTGTCTTTCCAATCTTCTTTCAGACAGTCTCCGATCAATATGGATAGCCAAACGCACAAATGCATCAAAGTCAGCAGGAAGTTCAACACGAGCTAGCTCATCTTTTATAGCTTCTGAGAGACCTTTTCTGAAGTGGAACCTCTGGGCTGATTAGTTCCAGGTAGTATCAGCAACCCACTGTCTGAATTCAGCTGCATATTCAGCCACAGAGCGCCTGCCTTGATGCAAATGAAGGAGAGTGGCTTCTGCTGTAGCACATTGATTGGGGTCATCAAAAACTAGGCACATGACCTCAAGAAAGTCATTTAGATTACCCAAGACTGAACTATCCTGTTCCAGAAGAGGGGAGCCCCAAGCCAGGGCTTCATCTTTGAATAGGGAGAAAATAAATCCCACCTTCTCTCTTTCAGATGGAAATCGGTGAGGTAACATCATGAAGTGCAAACGGCATTGATTTAGGAAACCCCTAAATCTTTTGCGATCTCCTTTAAACTTTTCTGGTAGGGGCAAGCGGGCATCTTGTGCAGGTGTAACAGTAGCAGCCGCAACATCACGTGCCCTGTAGCTGGTATACTCACTGTGCATTGACTGACCTTTACTTTGCAGTTCAGATACCTGGTCCTGCAGCACTTGAATGGTCTGTGCCTGGGTCTGCACAGTTCTTGCAAATAAAGCAACCTGCTGGGCCAATGCAGAATCTGACCCCGCGGTCTCCATGAAAGGGCCAGATTATTCTGTAATGATATAGGAATCACAAGGTTTTGGAGACCAGCAGCCTATGTCAGCAATAATCCAATTCAGCAAGTTGTAGGTGAAACAGGAACAAGCTTTATTGAAGGGAACAGGAACCACAATAAGCTGGCATGGTACATTGACAGGAAGTGCCTTATATAGGCCAAGGACCAGACACCTGGCACTGATACTATTGCTAGCAGAGTCAAGGTTATCAGATCTCAATGAAATTCACAAAGGCAGGCTGGCGAACTGGTAGGGAAGAGGTTCAGCAGCCTGGGGACCAGGGTTCAAAACCCAGCAGAGTCAATTCCTCACACTCCTACAGAGTTTTCCAGAAGAAAATTGTCAATGGCGGCTTCTGATTGGCTGAAAACTCTGTCTATCAAATTCAGCCAATCAGAAGGCGCCAATGTGTGAGCCAATCAGAAAGGGATACACCCCAAATCCCACTCTGATTGGATAATGCACCTGTCAGTCTTTATTTAAACCAATCAGACAGCTTTATTGCCATCAGCCAATCACAATGGGTGGTTGGCTGAAGATATCTGCGCCTTCTCATTGGCTGTAATACTGATTGACATTGACAACAGCCAATCAGAAGGCGCAAATGCCTTCAGCCAATCACTACGTGGGGGTGTATCCCATTGTGATTGGCTATTGTCACTGCAACCAATCAGAATGCACAGATGCCTCCAGTCAATCACCCTGTGGGGGCATATCTGAAGGCATCTGCGCCTTGTGATTGTTTTAAATAAAGATTGACAGGTGCATTATCCAATCAGAGTGGGATTTTGGGGTGTATCCCTTTCTGATTGGCTCACACATTGGCGCCTTCTGATTGGCTGATAATGCTGCCTATCAAATACAGCCAACCAGAAGGCGCCATTGCCTATTTTCTTCCGGAAAAGTCTCTAGGAGTCTTATTAGCATTGGGGAGGTCAGCGAGTGCGGATTAGTTTTATTTATATATATAAATGTTTTTAACGTGGATGGTTCCAGGGCAGGGCAGAAGAGAAGGAAGCCAGAGACATTGCAGGGAGGTAAGTACAATGTATATTATGTTTATTTTTATTTTTTTATGTATGTTGTACTAATGTAATGTTTTTTATTAACAGGGGCTGCGCCGGAGAAGAAGAAAAGAAGAAGGACAGGGACATGCTGGAAAGGTGAGTAGAATATTTAGAATATTTAGAATGTTTATTTATTTTCTGTAAATGTGTTGTACTATTTTTTTTTTCTTTTCCCCTAGCTTGCTGATCTGAAGGGACATCTGCAAAGGTAGGTGGTCTTAATTATTTTATTTTAGCTTAGAATTAGGGTTTGTATATTGAGATAGCATTTATTGTATGTTAGATAGGGGTATGTATTTTAGATAGTTAGGATTGTTGGATTATTGACCCTCATGAGTGACGGGGGTTAATTAAGTGCTTATGGGGGTCTGTATTGACCCCCTTGAGTGCCAGGGTTATTTATTGGCTTATGGGAGTCTGTATTAACCCCCATAACTGACAGGGTTAATTATAGGTTTATGGGGGTCTGTATTGACCCTCATGTGTGACAGGGTTAATTAAGTGCTTATGGGGGTCTGTATTGACCCCCTTGACTGCCAGGGTTATTTATTGGCTTATGGGAGTCTGTATTAACCCCCATAAGTGACAGGGTTAATTATGGGTTTATGGGGGTCTGTATTGAGCCTTATGAGTGACGGGGTTAATTAAGTGCTTATGGGGGTCTGTATTGACCCCCATGAGTGACAGGGTTAATTAAGGGTTTATGGGGGTCTATATTGATCCCCATGAGTGACAGAGTGAATTAATGTATTATGGGGGTCTGTATTGATCCCCATGAGTGCCGGGGGTCTGTATTGACCCCCATGAGTGCCAGGGTTTTTTATTGGCTTATGGGAGTCTGTATTAACCCCCATAAGTGACAGTGTTAATTATGGGTTTATGGGGGTCTGTATTGACCCTTATGGGTGACCGGGTTCATTAAGTGCTTATGGGGGTCTGCATTGACCCCCATGAGTGACAGGGTTAATTAGGGGTTTATGGGTGTCTGTATTGACCCCCATGAGTGACGGGGTTAATTAGGGGTTTACTGGTGTCTGTATATACCCCCATGAGTGACAGGGTTAATTAAGTCCTTATGGGGGTGTGTATTGACCCCCATGAGTGACAGGGTTAATTAAGTGCTTATGGGCATCTGTATTGACCCCCATGAGTGACGGGGTTAATTAAGTGCTTATGGGGGTCTGTATTGACCCCCATGAGTGACAGGGTTAATTAATGTATTATGGGGGTCTGTATTGACCCCCATGAGTGACAGTGTTAAATAGGGGTTTATGGGTGTCTGCATTGACCCCCATGAGTGATAGGGTTAATTAAGGGTTTATGGGGGTCTATATTGATCCCCATGAGTGACAGAGTGAATTAATGTATTATGGGGGTCTGTATTGATCCCCATGAGTGCCGGGGGTCTGTATTGACCCCCATGAGTGCCAGGGTTTTTTATTGGCTTATGGGAGTCTGTATTAACCCCCATAAGTGACAGTGTTAATTATGGGTTTATGGGGGTCTGTATTGACCCTTATGGGTGACCGGGTTCATTAAGTGCATATGGGGGTCTGTATTGACCCCCATAAGTGACAGGGTTAATTAGGGGTTTATGGGTGTCTGTATTGACCCCCATGAGTGACGGGGTTAATTAGGGGTTTACTGGTGTCTGTATATACCCCCATGAGTGACGGGGTTAATTAAGTCCTTATGGGGGTGTGTATTGACCCCCATGAGTGACAGGGTTAATTAAGTGCTTATGGGCATCTGTATTGACCCCCATGAGTGACGGGGTTAATTAAGTGCTTATGGGGGTCTGTATTGACCCCCATGAGTGACAGGGTTAATTAATGTATTATGGGGGTCTGTATTGACCCCCATGAGTGACAGTGTTAAATAGGGGTTTATGGGTGTCTGCATTGACCCCCATGAGTGATAGGGTTAATTATGGGTTTATGGGGGTCTGTATTGACCCCCATGAGTGACAGGGTTAATTAAGTGCTTATGGGGGTCTGTATTGATTCCCATGAGTGACAGGGTTAATGAAGGGCTTATGGGGGTCTGTATTTACCACCATGAGTGACAGGATTAATTAAGGGCTTATGGGGGTTTGTATTGACCTGTAAGGACCTTTACGGTCCTTTAGGGACCCATAAGGTTGTAATTTAGCATTTTCATTGCAGCGGGGGTCCCCGATCGCGTTCCATCGGGGACCCCCACTGTGAGGGTTAATGTGGTGTTAATGCGGGTTTCCGAGCTTATGTCGGATCCCTTCGAGGGTTAATTAAGGGTTAATGGGGGCCTGGATTGACCCCCATGAGTGACAAGGTTATTTAGGGGTTGATGGGGCTCTGTATAGAGCCCCATCAGTGATAGGGTTAATTTTTTCTTTATTACGGGTCCTTTAAGGACCTTTATGGTCCATTAAGGACCCGTAAGGTGGGACATTTAAATTTTCATTGCGATGGTTATTATGGGGTTAATCGTGGACCCCCAATGCAAGGGTTAATGTGGGGTTAATGCGGGTTTCCGAGCTTATCTCGGATCCCTTCTTGGGTAAGTTGTACGTGGCTGGGCGGTCCAGGGTCGTGGAGCCTCGTTTTCATTTTTTACGGCTGCCATTTTTTCCCTCGACTAGCCGTTTTTCGAGTGCCGAAACGGTGGAATTTGGGGTTAAATTCGACTTTAACCTCACTTCCTGGCTATTCTGTGGGTGAGTATTTATTTTTCATTATTGGGTTTTTTAGTGTGTTTTTAGTGTTTTTGTGCTTGCACGGTTCGGGGGGTTAGTGCAGTATTTTGCGAGACACAGGGGAGGGAGAGGAGGAAGGGAAGGAGAGGACTATGTGCTGCAAGTTAACGGTTGTGTGGCGTGGTTTGGGGCGCCATAGGACTAAGTGCTGCAAATTTAGAGGTGTGTGGGGTTGTGTTGTTTGCAACTCATGCGCTGTAAAGCCTCCATCTTCCGCAAATGAGGCTTCGCGAGGGATGCAGTTCTTGCGAGCTCGCTTTTCCAGCTCGCAAAGCGTGACGACGTCTCGCAGTTTGACAACTATTATATGTGATATAAGATAATTACATTTTAAATATTTAAAAAGAATATTGTGAAAAATTAAAGGAGGAATTAAATTGAATACAATATTGCTGAAGTATATATTTTTTATATAAAGATATAGATGGAATATCAAGATTTAGCTATTAAAACCTTTGTTGCAAGTACAAACTGTATAATTAATGTCTGTGAATACAGGAATTCATATTGCATTTTTAAAGTGGAGAAAAGAGGGGGGTGGGGAATATTGTCCATTTCTTTCCTCAGGACTTTAGAGAAAGGCAAAAATAAGTACTAGTGATATAAGGAAGGCTTGGAATACTACCGGAAGAGATAGAGATCCGGCTGGGACTGGTGAGTGATAAAAGAAGGAAAGAGATAGAGATCTTATGATAATGTTGCCGAGGCACTTTGAAGTCTGTTTAACTTGGATGAAATAGAGATCCGGAACATAGGTTGTGTAGACTGAGGAGCCAAGGAGCTAGGAGGTCTATTTGGAACAGAGTATTGGAAGAAACCAGAAGGAGACAGAGACCTGGTTAGTGCCAGTGAGCCTAAGTGTTGAGTTGAGGTGACTTAGGCAAAATAATTCTGTGAGAGGAAAGTATAGAGACCTAGTGAATGTGTGGATTTAATTGTCATATGGGTAGCAGCGGAGCTAGACAATGGAGGGACCCAGGGCAAGAAAAACATTTTGGGCCCCCTCAATTAGTTCACACACATATATTTGAAGAAACGTCCCACTATTTTCGCCTCCAATCTGACTCAACAAGAACAAAGATGTGTACAAGATATGAGAACATGGGACGATGTCACCATTAAACCATCCGATAAAGGACGAAATGTGGTACTATGGCCAACTGACCAATATTTAGGGGAAGCCATGAAACAATTAGGTGACCGAGGATGCTACAAGAAATTATTGGGAGATCCAACTCAGGAATTCCTTAAACAGTACAATGAAATAATCATTAACAGCATTTAACAGAGGGACCATTTCTAAACATGAATTTAAATATCTAGAGGTGGTGAAACCTACACATTATATCTACTCCCAAAGATTCATAAACAAAAAAATAATCCTCCGGGAAGACCAATTGTATCAGGTTGTGGCAATTTGACAGAACAAGCAAGTAAATTCGTTGATAACTGTCTTAGACCATTTGTCACTAATTTACCATCACTTATCCAAGACACAATGGACATACTAAAAAAACTAGAGGGAATTGTTTTGAATGACTCCACATACTTTTTAACATGTGATGTGGAGTCATTATATACCTCTTTTTTTTCATCAAATTGCTAATTGCAAATATGTGGAACCGCTATGGGGACCTCATGTGCCCCCACCTATGCTAATCATATTTACATGGGATGGTGGGAGAGTGAGGTTGCGCTATCAGATCGAATGGAAAAATATACAGAACATGTTCTGATCTGTCTGAGATTTATAGATGATCTGGTCATATTATGGGATGGTCCGGAAGCACTTTTTCAAGAGTTTATACAGAAATTGAATCAGAATGATCTCAACTTGAAATTAACTTACTGTTTAGACTTCAATAAAGTGGATTTCTTAGATGTTACCATCTATAGAGGTCAGAACGGTAAAATCTGTACAGACCTCTATCGGAAAGAATCAGCTACTAATAGTTTACTACACCATACAAGTTCTCACTTACCGTCAACGAAAAAGGCGATTCCATTTGGCAAATTTATAAGACTACGTCCTAATTGTTCTGAATTGGATACCTTTAAGAATAGAGCACAAGAACTTCTAAGACGCCTCAAAGGCTATAGTAACAGACAAACTAAAAAAGCATATCACCGTGCTCTTCATATCGAGAGAGATTCTCTATTGACTCCAAAAACATCAAAAGCAACTGATGATAATATCAGATTCATTGGAAGTTACAACACTCAATGGAGACACATTCTCAGCATTATTAACAAACATAATCATATTTTGAAAACCGATGAAGATCTCAAAGGATGGTTACAAAACGGAATTAAAGCAAGCTGGCGCAAATCACCGTCGCTGGAAGACACACTAGTTACAAGTCACTTTGTCCGAAGAAACAACAGACATAAGAAGAATGACATATGTGGAAATTATCCATGTGCACACTGCAGAGTCTGTGGTCACATAAAAAAATGTTAAGTCATTTGAGGATATTAAGGGACAACACCACAAGATCAAACAGTTATTCAACTGCAGTTCTAAACAAGTTATATATGTGTTGGAATGCCCATGTCCCTCACCCAAAAGATATGTGGGTATGACCTCACGAGAAAGTGAGAAGTGTGCATGCGCAGACATCGGCACGTACGCATGACGTCACTGACGAGTGGCGCTGCGTCCGTTTGCCATCTAGGAAAGGATCACAGCTCTATCCAGTCCCATCCAGGACTGAATGCCTATTATGGGTAAAAGTAAACAGAGGTAAGTAACATCTTCCCTGTTTTAGATTTAATGGGACTTTTATTTTTTACATCGTAAGATATCTGGCCTCATGTATGAGGAAATTCCTCCAGTGTATTTATTAATGTTTAAATAATACACTACTATCTGCAAATTATATGTTCTAAACGACCAGACTCTTATAAGGTTTATAATAACATATTAGGACAAACAAGTCCTTTCAATGAGGAAATTTCCTCTATTATATTACCTTGTTTAATTATGCACACTCCTATTTAAAGAGTTATGTGCTAAATTAATTATTTGATCCATACTATGATATATCTAATATAGAACTGTGGCCCTTTCCTAAGGCCCCCCCCCCCCTTTTTTTTCTTTTTTGTTTTTTTACAGCGTGATTATATTATTATTATTTTTTCCTTCACTTTTTTCTCTTTTTTTTCACTTTTGGCTGCTATTCACATTATATTTTATATATTTTTTAACATTAAAAGTTAGATTTTAAATTTTATAAGTCTGCACACATCAGCTATGATTGTATATGTCCTTGACTGAAATTGGAGTGTCTACACAGACTATCCCACTTGGTCATATCTATGAGCTGATCCATAGTTGAACCACGCTCATGAAGTCTAACACTATTATGAATAATTGATTGATTGGGTATACCCTCTCTCATATATATACTGGTGCCTCAATGTTACCTATTCATTAGTAAGCCCCATTACTAGTTGCTCTCTTTTCTTCTTTATATATATATATACATACACACAAATACACACACATATATATATATCACATATTATAATTGTCGAACTACGAGACGTTGTCACGCTGTGTGTGGTGCGTAAGACTTAGGCAATTATTAGTGATCCCATTTCACTAATTATGTGAATTCTGAACTTAATTGGTTGCACCTGAGGTTTTTATGGGCTTCCTAACAAAGGGGGTGAATACATACGCATATGCCAATTTTCCTTTTTTTATTTCTAAAAAATAGTTTTATGTATATATTTTTCTCATTTTACTTCACCAACTTAGACTATTGTGTTCTGATCCATTACATACAATTCAGGTTAACAAAACATTGAATTTAAGTCTGTAATGTAACACAGTAGTTAAAAAGTCAAGGGGGGTGAATACTTTTGTAAGGCACTGCATATCCCTTATAACTCCTAATGCAAAGATATTGGAGGACTGTTGATAGAGGATAACACCTCTGTCTCCTGGCAACTCTCTGAGACACAGTAGTGTGTTGAATCACCTCCAGGAGGATAAACAATAGTTTATGTCTAGAAAATGGATGAACTGCTAGGTAATACTACAAGCTGATGTATGTTCCCTACTAAGGTAGAATCTTACAATATACTGCATATCTCTCCCCTTTTAATTGCCCCAGAGTGGTGGGTTGATATCCATTTAGACCCAGAAGTATCCCAGGTTCTTAAGCAAATGCCTCAACAGGTAATGGCTCTGACACAGTCAGCCCATTCATATACTACTCATGCTGTGCAACATATAAAGCGTCAGTATTTCATGTTACACTTCTTAGTAAAGGAGGAGCATTAGGTTTGGGTACACTTATACCTGAATAATGGATAAGAAATATAGTGCTTGGGCGTGTATAGCCATTTTGTTCATGTTTCCCTTATTTGTGCAACAATGCTCCAGCATTTAACCACATATCTCAGACATCAATAACTCAAAAGTTATCAAACTCGCAAGAAAAGAAATTGGAAGCTGATGGTCGAGATCCATTTCTCCACTCTGCCAGGCCCAGTTCTCATTTCCAAGGGGCCAGAGACCCAAGTAGCTATTGCTAGATGCAGGGTCTAGCCGTAACTGCTAGGGTTTGGGAAATAGGGTAGAAATAATTGCTCAGGTTAAACCACAGAGAAGAGAAACTGAACGCCGGCACCCTATTGCTCAGGCCGTGTGGTGTTGTTAGTACTCACCTGGTGATAGGAATTGTACCTCAGTTTTAAAAACTGTTTTATTTGGGTTGAGAAAAGCAAGTATAATAGTTATCTTTTGAATGTGAATTATTCTGTCACCTTTAGCATAGTTCTGTTTGCTAGATAAGCAGTTTTATGTCATTTGTATATTATTTGGTATGCAAAGAGATACATGGATTCTGAATACTTTCTAACATTTTTTCTGTTGTAGGGGGAGAATCAGAGTGAGCTAGAAACTGACCTTGAAGTGGACACACTGAGATCTAGGATTTAGTTCATGTTTCTGTTGGATACTGATTAGAAATCACCAACATATATTCAACATTTTCTTTTTCTATTGCTAAACTAATGATTAACGGAAATTTCCCACATGCCCATATTTGTAAGCTTCGATATTTGACAGGAGAACATTAGTCAATATCCTGCTCCTGGTTTGTGTTGCTGTACCTTATAAAATGAATAAATCCCATCAGCTTCTGCATCCACTATCCTGGAGCCTCATTCAATTGATCAATGGTAAGTTACTGTAGCCCGTAAGTGAGGCCATAAATTAATTTGCTATTTAATTGGTGTTTTTTTGCAAATTCAATTAAATACAATACACCCCTATGTAATATACATGCCAATATCTAATATACATCCCACTATACTATCTAATAATACATCCCCCTATCTATCTATCTATCTATCTATCTATCTATCTATCTAATATACAATACATGCTATCTATATATATATAGAGCTACCCTAATTGTAAGCTACAATAAAATAATTAAGACCACTTACCTTTGAGATGTTTCTTCAGATCAGCAACCTACAGTAAAAAAGATTAAAAAAATTAATACAACACGTTTACATGAAATAACTAAACATTCTAAATATTCTAAATATTATACTCACCTTTCCAGCATGTCCCGTTCCAGCATGTCACGTCCTCCATGTTCCGTCGTCCATTTTGCATCTTGTCCAGCGCTACTCCTGTAAAAAAAAAACATTACATTAGTAAACATAAACCAAAGTTAAATAAACACAATCTACATTATACTTACCTTTCCACGATGTCTCCGGCCTCCTCGTCTTCTCCGGAAGCATCCGCGCATTAAATAAAAAAAAAAAAGCGACACACATCTGCCCTGGCGGATGTCTCCGACGCTAATGACCTTCCTATGGAGTGTTCCAGAATAAAATTGGCAATGGCGGCTTCTGATTGGCTGAAAAGGCTGTCTATCAAATTCAGCCAATGAGAAGACCCCATTTGTGAACCAATGAAAAAAGTATACACCCCAAAATACAACGCTGATTGGATAACACACCTGTCAATCTTTATTTGAACCAATCCTAAGGCTTTATTGCCATCAGTCAATCACAATGGAATATACCCCCACATACTGATTGGTGAAGACATCTGCGCCTTCCCATTGGCTGTAATTGATTGATAGTAACAGTAGCCAATGAGAATGCGCAAATCCTTCACCAATCAGTACGTGAGGGTGTATTCCATTGTAATTGGCTATTGTCAGTGCAACCAATCAGAATGCGCAGAGGCTCCAACCAATCACCCTGTGGGGGTGTATTCCATTGTGATTGGCTGAAGGCATCTGCGCCTTGTGATTGGTTTAAATAAAGATTGACAGGTGCATTATCCAATCAGATTGGGATTTTAGGGTGTATCCCTTTGTGATTGGTACACACATTGGCGCCTCCTGATTGGGTGAATTTGATAGACAGCGTTTTCAACAAATCAGAAGGCGCCATTGCTTATTTTCTTCCGGAAAAGTCTCCTGGAGCCTCATTAGTGTCGGGGATGTCCGGGAGTGCAGATGTAAGTATATATTTTTTCTTTTTTCTTTTTTTTTTATACAGGGCATGGCAGAAGAGGATCCGGAGGAGGCTGGAGACATCGCGAGGAGGTAAGTAGAATGTAGATTATGTTTATT
Source organism: Discoglossus pictus (assembly GCA_027410445.1). Taxonomy (NCBI): domain Eukaryota; kingdom Metazoa; phylum Chordata; class Amphibia; order Anura; family Alytidae; genus Discoglossus; species Discoglossus pictus. Next base: position 188,918,003 of record CM050167.1, on the reverse strand, counting down.
TTATTTTGATGTATGTGTATTAATGTTGTGTTTTTTTTAACAGGTGCCGCGCCGGAGAAGGATTAAAAGAATAAGGACGGGACATGCCGGAAAGGTGAGTAGAATATTTAGAATGTATAGAATGTTTATTTTAGAACTGTCAACGTTTTGCACTAATTATTATTTTATTTTTTTCGTAGGTGGCTGATCTCAATGGACATCTGCAAAGGTAAGTGGTCTTAATTATTATATTTTAGCTTAGACTTAGATTAGTTAATATATAGATAGCATTTATTGTATGTTAGCTAGGGGTATGTGTTTTATATAGATAGCATATGATGTATTGTACATAGATTGTGGTATTTATTTTGATAGATTGGGGATGTATTATTATATAGATAGCATGTATTTTAGATTATGCTATTTATTTAGATAGATTGTGTGATGTATACTAGATAGGGGTGTATTGTATTGTATTGTATGTAATTGTATTGTATTGTAATTGTATGTAATTGTATTGTATGTATTTGTATTATATGTATTTCCTTTTCAGGTGTGTATTTTTTTTTTCTGTTGTGAGGGGGGGGGTTGTTAATGTTTTTTTTTTTCTGTAATGTTCCTTTTTTTATTTTTTGTGACTTAGGTTTTTTTATTTTCTGTAATGTAGATATTTTTTTGTGAGTTAGGTCTTTTATTTCATGTAATGTAGAGTTTTTTTGTAACTTAAGCCTTTTTTTTCTGTAATTAGAGTGGTGAGGTTAATAGGGGGTAGGTAGGGTAGATGTTAATAGGTTAGTGTAGAGGGTGTTTAGTTGATATTTAATGTTTTATTGGGGGTGGTATAGTGCAGTATAGTGTTTATACTTAGTGTCATGATGGTCCTTAAGGACCATCATGGCACTTACGTGGTTAATGTAGTGTTGTAACAGGCCCATAATGGTGTTAATATACCCTTATGGGACTGATGGGGTTAAATAGAGGCTTATGGGGGTCTGTATTGACCCCCATGAGTGACAGGGTTAATGAAGGGCTTATTGAGGTCTATATTGACCCCATGAGTGACAGGGTTAATGAGGGTTTTATGGGGGTCTTTATTGACCCCCATGATTGACAGGGTGACAGTGTATATATTTTTTCTTTTACAACGGGTCCTTTAAGGACCTTTACGGTCCTTTATGGACCTGTAACGCAGGAATTTAGAATTTTGATTGCAGCGGGGGTCCCCGATCGCGTGCAATCGGGACCCCCACTGCGATGGTTAATGTGGGGTTAATGCAGGGCTCCGAGCTTATCTCGGATCCCCTGGGGTTAATGCGGGTTTCTGAGCTTATCTCGGATCCCTTCTTTGAGCAGCCATTTTTTTCAGCAGCCATTTTTTCACTCGCTTAGGGGAATTTCGTGTGTCTGAACTCAGGAATTTGGACTTAAATGGAGGTGTAACTTCACTTTCAGAGGTCCTGGGTGCCCCCCTCCCTTTCAGAGGTCCTGGGTGCCCCCTCTCCCTTGCTATGGGTAAGCTTTTTATGTAGTTTGTGTGAGTATTTGGTGTGTTTTCACTGTTTTTAGTTGCGCGCGGGTCGGCCATTATAGTCGTATTCTTAGTGCGTGTGGGTGTTTGTTACGTTAAGGTTGGTTCCGAGGCATTTTTTTTTCTAAGTCATGCGTTTGACGTGTTTAACGGCTCTCCTCGCTACGTGAGGCTCGCCAGCAATGAGCGCCTGCGGCGCTCATTGCCTCATTGCCTAAGTGCTACGGTTTAACGGCTCGCCGGGAGATGAGCGCCTGCGGCGCTCATTGCTAAGTCGTAAGCACTATTCAACACAGCGTGACGACGAATCGTAGTTGGACAATTATAATATGTGATTATATATATAAACACAGCAGGTTTGTCAGAAGCTTTGTTTTACTGCGGTTTTATTTTGTCAGTACAAACAGAAAGAAAAAATAGTGCTTATCCTTAGCAATGAAATAAAATTCTACATAAACGGGCTTACTATAACCTGGAACACCCTGACTCGCCCTGAGACCGCTTCTCGGCCTGCAGGTAAAATTATACAGTCCACAGTGTAAGCTCTCTGCTTCTTTCTTGGATCTCTTGAGGACCTTTTTCCTCTTCTCTCTCTGTCAATAGCGGGTGAAGCATAGGGCCCACCCTTCTCTCCCTTATGCTTCACCCCAGGGACCCTTGTCACTCTCTTATGATGAGGGATGATTACTCTTTCTTAATACTCTCTTCTCCCTGGGGCATTTGTAATCCTTTTTCTGGGTATGATGAAAATAATATGTATTTGGCACAAACCTTTTATCCTCTAAGTTGTATCCAGTTTATCAGGAATGGGGCTTTTGGATGGCTCCTTACTCAGTTTGATTTCTCCTGAACAGAAGAGGGCCGCTCTCTCCTTTAGGAAAGTCTCTCAGTGACACCCTCCTCCTCAGACTGCTAGGCAGAGACTGCAAACTTCACTAAGCAGCCTTTTTAACTGCTCATGAGCAGAGTCAGGTGTTGGCTTAATTAGGCTGAAGATTTTGGATTAACCTTTTCTATGTCAGTCCAGGGTATATGGCTTTGCTCCATCTGCGGCTTATATATCTTCCCTGATGTACTGTGTTGCGGGTTATCAGGGATTCCTGCTGCACTTTATTACATATCCCCCCCCCCCCCCTCAGCTCAACACCACGTAGTTGAGCTACCTGAGCCGAGAGGCAGTGGACCCTGGACAGCGCATCTGCATTGTTGTGTTTCTTCCCCGCCCGATTTTCTATCCTAACTCGGTACTGTTGAAGGGAAAGAAACCACCTGGTCACCCTACCATTCCACTCCCTGTTCTGATGCATCCACCGCAACAAGGCATGGTCCGTGACAAGTTTAAAAGTTCTCCCCAGGAGGTAATATTTCAAGGCCTCGGTAGCCCACTTTATGGCCAGGCATTCACGCTCCATCACCGAATACTGTTCTTCCCTAGGTCACAGCTTCCTGCTGAGGTACAGCACCGAATATTCCTCCCCCTCTTTTTCCTGCGACAACACTGCTCCTAACCCAACTGCAGAGGCATCCATCAGTAATATGATGGGGCACCGGAAGTCGGGAGCCATTAGTATGGGCTCATGACATAAGGCCACTTTCAGGTCTTCAAACGCCCTTTGTGCTTCTGGGTTCCACTGTAACGTATCCGGGGCCCTCTGTCGGGTTAGGTCCGTTAAGGGAGCTGCGATGAAGGCGAATCCGGGTATGAATCTTCTATAGTATGCGGCTATTCCTAAAAATGCCCGCACATGCCTCTTTCTTTTTTTTTTTTATTCAATTTTTTCCTTTATTTTGTTTATAAATTGAAAAAAACATAACATGAATAAACATATAACGTTTGAAGTAATACAAATTGCAAACAGTCGAGAAGTTTGTTTCAGAGTTCCCTTACAACTAGATTTCAAAACATAGCATTTGTAACATTCAAACTTGGACCAGCCTAGAAACAGTACCTGAGGACCTAGACGGGTCCTACCCTAGCGGCCCTTTGTGTCGTTTTGTGCAGAATTTCTGCCTTTACTAATAGATGAGTGAGAGTTTTAGAAATAGAACTAACCTCCGAGAGGATCCCGCAGCATCCAGGTGTCCCAGCAGGAGGCCCAGCGTCTGTATTTCCCGTCTACTTTGGCCGATAGTGAGCTCATGTTTTGTATGTATCCTATTTTTTGCCTCACCTCAGTGTTCGATGGAGAAGTGGCTTTCCAGTGTTTTGCGATAACACATCTGGCTGCTAGTCAAGAACTGCTCATTTTTTGAAAGACCCCTGATCGGAAGACCCAGTAGGGCTTCGCTTGGGTTCTGCGCTAGACGTGTCCCCCATAGTTTTTCTAAGGTGTCATAGGTAAAATCCCATGTTTGGCGAATTTTGGGGCATTCCCAGAGCATGTGTAGCATGGTGCCTTCATTGGGGCACCCTCTAGGGCACCTGGTGGGGTATGCAGGATTTGCACGATGCAGCCTAGTCGGAGTGAGGTACCACCTCATTATTGTTTTATAGGCGTTCTCCTTAAGTGTTATGTTGAGAGAGACATTGTTTGCTTGTTTTAATATCTTACCCCATTCCTTGTCTTCTAACGTAACCTGTAAGTCTGTTTCCCAAGCTATTTGGTAGGGGAGTTTGGCGGGAGTATTGGTGTCAGAGAGTAATTTGTAGAAGGTGGAAATGTTACCTTTCCCCCCAGGGTTGTTGAGGAAGCATCGTTCAGTTACCGATCTGTCCCTAATACTATTTAACTTATTTGTGTGTGTGAGCACCTCGTTAACCCCTATCAGATTGAGCCATTCTTTGGAGGGTGCATTGATCGCGTTAACGGAAATTGGTAAGGGGAATTCTCTATTTATATCCCACATGTCCGCTACCACCGTTAGTTTATTGTCTATCCAGCAGCTCATTTGGGTTAGTCTGTCAAAGCGATAGTCTTTGTGTGGGGACCAGAGGGGTGTCAATCCTGAACCTTCTTTCAAGAGGTTGGATTTCCTGTTACTCTCTCGCCAGATCTTTATGGAGTTGTCTATACAGGATGACAGCTTATCAAGTTGTAATTTGTGGTGTAGGCTAAACCATAAGATTTGGGGAAGGATTAGATGGTGATCTCCCAAAACATGTCTCTCAATTTCCACCCAAACAGGGTAGTTGTCTTTTTTATGCCAATTCGTCATTTGTGCTAATCTTGCAGCTCTGTAAAATCTAAGTAAATCTGGGAACCCCAACCCACCTTTTTGTTTTGGGGCGGTCAGCGTGGCTTTATTAATTCTGGGTTTTTTGTAACGCCATGTAAAGTTATTCAGAGTTTTTTGTATTAATTTAATTTCCTTAACATTAAACGGTGTCGGAATCGTTCTGAATAGTTATAGGATTTTAGGGATGACATTCATTTTAACTGCCTTAATCCTCCCTAACCAGGAAATATTAAGAGAGGACCAGTTGGTTATGTCTGCTCTGATTCTTTTGAATAGACGTGGGAAATTAACCTCATATATTTGATTTAGTGACTTTGGGATTTATTGATGCCCAGGTATGTTATAAATGTGGGAGCCCGCTTGATGGGGAAATTGTGTTTTATGGATTCTACTAGCGCTTCAGGTAAGGTGATATTGAGAGCTATACTCTTGTTTGCATTGAATTTGAAGCCTGATATCTGGCCAAATTTCGCAAGGAGCTGCATAAGATTAGGGAGGCTGATTAATGGATCAGATAACGTAGTCATGATATCATCAGCAAAGAGACTTATTTTGTATTCTTTTCTACCCACTTGCAACCCTCTAACACTGGGGTGGTCCCTAATGGCTGCAGCTAAGGGTTCTATGCAAAGTGCAAACAGTAGAGGAGATAGAGGACACCCCTGTCTTGTACCTCTGAAGATGTTGATCCGGAGGGATCTAAATCCTTGATAGGAAATAAACGCTTTGGGGGATTTATATAGGGCCATGACCCCATTTAAGAATCCCTCTCCTAGTCCCATTTTTAAGAGCGTCGCCTCCATGAAGGGCCAGTCTATACGGTCGAATGCCTTTTCTGCGTCTAATGATACCAACATTAAAGGCACTTTTACTTTGTGGGCCATGTCAATTAAATTTATTATTCTCCTTGTATTATCAGGGGCTTCCCTCCCCGCAATGAAGCCTACCTGGTCCGGATGGATCACATCGGGCAGAAGTGGGGCAAGTCTGTTTGCTATGATTTTTGAATATAGTTTAACGTCTGTGTTAATCAGTGATATAGGCCTATAACTACTGCATTGGGTACGGTCCTTGCCCTCCTTGGGGATGACAATAATTTTTGCTTCCAGGAATTCTGGTCTCATTTGTTCACCTGCTAAAAACCTGTTAAATAACCTCTGGACGTGAGGTAGTAAGGATACCATACAGTGTTTATAGTAATAGTTTGTGAATCCATCCGGGCCAGGGGCCCCAGGCGCTTTGGAGTCGTTAATTGCTTTTTTTATTTCTTCAGGAGATGGGACGTGCTAGGGCTTATGCTTCATTTGCTTTAATTTGGGGGAGATTGATAGAGGCGAGAAATTCCTCTATACGTTTCTTGTGAGGTTGGGTCCCAGAGTGGGTCGGGGCAGTGTATAGTTCTGTGTAAAACTTTTGGAACGTTCCGCTATGAGATCTGGTTTGAATAAGGGGTTATTTGCAGCGTCGGTGATTTTAGGTATATATGTGTCAGCTGTCTGTGCCTTAAGTCGCCTGGCTAGCATACTGTCTGGTTTATTTTGTGCAGCGGAAGAATTTAGCTTGCGTCCTTTGCAGAATGGATACCATTTTTTTCTCATTACCTTGTTTAATTTCTGTTTGAGCCCAAGAATTTTGGTATAGATTTGTACATTGTTATGTTTAGCGAACTTTGCTTGTAAATCCGAAATCTCTAGATTCAATTTTGAAATCTGAGCTCTGTCTGCTTTCTTGGCTGCCGCCCCTAGCTGTATGCAGATTCCCCTGATCACCGCTTTATGTGCTGCCCATACTCCTGCTTCGTCTACTTCCCCCTCCGTGTTTAATTTGAAGTACTCAATAATTGCTTTTTTTTTTTTTTTGTTCATTTCTACGTCATTGAAGAGGTGAGGATTAAGGGACCAGTTGGGAGACCGACCTTTTGGTGCTATGCCCGAAAGGGCAATTTTAACCAGCTCGTGGTCCGACCAGGAGATAGAGTGAATGGAGGCTGTCGTTAGGCTGTTTGTCATATGTTGTTATATTAGGAGGTAATCTATGCGTGAGTGAGATTGGTGTCTTGCGGAGTAGAAGGTATATTCCCTGTCTAGCGGGTTCATTATTCTCCATGGGCCTCATTCTATTAGCGGCCGTAAAACGGCCGTAAGGCTGCGATTCCTTGCGGGGGTTCTGTTAACTCGCGATTCTATTATACGGCCCCGCAAGGATCTCCTCTTACGGCCGGCCGCATATCTTGAAACCGGCCGTAAGCTCAGAAATCTAAAAACGCAAAAATAAATTCAAGCCTGCACTGTACAGCTCTGTAAATGCTAGGGATCATATTGGGGGACATGAGGATTAAAAGTAACCCACTCTCAAGCTTGCACATCAGCCCAAACCCGAGTTCAAATTAACTGTTTATTTTCCGGCTGCGGCGTGGGCGGGTCTGAAGTGCTCCAAGCACTCTGGACTTTTTACATGGATATTTTACGGATATTAAAAATAAAATATTTTACGGATTTGAGTATAGGATAATTATTTTTGTAGTCTTTCAGGGCTATACCTCTCTTAACTGGTTCGTTTAAGCCTTGAGTGTTGTGTGTAATGATGTTAATGCTCATGACTCACCGTAGCCTGAGGCTCAGGCACCACCCAGGTGTGGGGTTAGATGCTGAACTTTCCTTGGGAGCTTCCTTAGGACTGTGGACCTCCTGCTGGGACCACACCGGAGCCTCGCTAGATCCAAATGGACCTACCTCCTGCAGGGATTGGAGCACAGCGAAAAATGGTACGTTAGATAGTGAGAGCTGGCGTTAGCTATCCTAACTTAAAGCTTGCTGATCTCTAGTCCTATACAGAAAAGATTTTACTTGTACGGTCTGGCTAGTAGCTGATACGTTGTTGATCTTATCTCTTAAGAATCTTTAAGTTATCGTAAGAACATTATCTTAAAAGGGGAGGACCAAAGGAAAGAGAGGAATAAGTAAAAATGGGAAAAATAAATAAGAAAGGAAAAGGAAGGAACTTCTAGCTCTCTAAGTAAATCTAGACTAATGTTCGGACAGTCTAGACTCACCTATGCTAGGTAAAAGTGAATAGCAGCTGTTGTAAATTAACAGCACTTAACTAAGTAACTTTGGTGGTAGGGAAAAAAAAAATACCTACAGGAGAGCAACTTCTGGCTTCCTTAACCACTTGGTGAATCCAGTAGTGTTACAAGGGAACACTGAGTGGATTCGCCCTTCGTGTAAACTTAACAAAGGTGAAAAGCCCATAAGGGACACTATGAGTCACATAAATCTTTTTATAAGAGTGTGACGACTCTTGTCTGTAGCTAGCATTAACTAGGAAATTCTAAGCAGTTGTCTTAAGTGTAAAACAGAGTACCAAAAAAGGTGTTAGACAAGATAATATATACTGTACAATGAAGAAAGAAAACGGTCTTAGAGGTTTGAAGCCTCTCTGTGTCTGTTGGTCCCTCTGTCTGGAGGTCTGCCGTTCAGAAGGTTCGGGGTTCTCTGTCGGAACTTGGAGTCTCGGCTTCTTTCTCGTACTGAGCGGGTGCCTGATGGGTCTTTGGCGGCCTCTGGCAGCTGAATGTCCCATGAGGATAGCAGGTTAATTCCTTCCTCCGGGGATTTTATGTGGAAAAATTTGCCATCTCTTGCAATGGACAGTCGAAACGGGAAGCCCCAAGAGTATTTCCACCCATGTGAGAGAACACTGTCCAGGACAGGTCTCATCTTCCTCCTTTTGGCTAGCGTAAGTTGAGAAATATCCGAGAATATGCTGGGCTGCTGCCCGTCAGTGGCCGGGATTCCTGCTCTAGAGGCTCTCATAAAAAGGTCTTTTGTTGTATAATAGTGGAAGCGGGCAATAATGTCTCTGGGACGATCTGGCATCGTGGACCGGCCACCCAGTGCTCTGTGCACCCGGTCTAGACGGTATTGTTCAGAGTTCATGTCTGGTAGGAGGAGTTCACACAGCTCCAGCAAATATAGATGGAGATCAGTCACCGACTCTGGGACATTATGTAGTCTGACGTTCTGCCTCCTTGAGCGATTCTCTAGGTCCTCTTGAACAGACTGCTGAGATAGTTGTTCCTCTCTCAGGGCCGTGATATCAGCCTCCAGCTTGCTGTGTGCCTCTTTGAGGTCATTATATTTTCCCTCTAGTGTAACAGTCTTGGAGTCCACTTTTATTATTTCGGCTGATAGGTCAGCTGCCACCTTTTGAAACTCAGCTTTGACTTCTTCGCGGAATGATAATATCAGGTCTTTCAGATCCTGAATATCGCTCTTGGTGCTTGGGGCTGAGTGTTCCATGGCTGTTGGGGTGGGAGTTTTTACTGACCCTTGGTCTTTTTGCTTAGAAGGTGGAGAGACCTTTGGATCGTAATAAGATTGTATACTCTTAGTGCTCTTGCGAGTGGCCACTCCAGCCATATCCTATGGCGTATGTTGTTGTCACTTTTCCTTATGCCAGTGTCCCTTTGAGGTGGGCTTTTAGGAACTCTTACATCTCAGATTATGATGATTCTGTTTTGTAAAGAGGGGGTCTTGGTGGTGAGTATAGACTGTCTGTTGTGTTGCTACACCTCCCCTCAGGCTTGTAGTCATACACTGTCAGACCTATACACTTCTGTGGGTCAATGTGTAGTTTCTCTATTGTCCACCTGGGGTCAGTGTCTGCTTGCTGAGAGTTCAGAGTCAGGGATCTGCTTCTGAGCACAAAAGCCTCTGAGACAAACTTTTGCTTTGTTTGAAATTCTCTTTGGGGACAATAATATGTTTTATAGTGAGGTTATAGACAGTTCTCTCATCAAGGCTGGTGTTATAGCAGTTGCAATCTTTTCTGAAAGAGGTGGGCACACTTCTTCTAGGCCTGCAGGTTTATTGAACTGAATCCCTTTGGTGCGGTTTGTGGGAAAGTAGCAAAAAGTCCTGCATATGCATTAGCTGGTAGGTTGTAGTTATCCAATAATTGTTGCAAATGGAGGGGATTCTTGCCAAAAAGTTAGAGTTCCTGCAGTTATATTTTGTGTGCAGCTGGGACTATATGGAGATGGTGTTATATTATGTTGTGTCCAAGTGAGTATTTGCATGGGCTTATGTGCCTGTCTCAGTGGAGTAGGGAAAATGGCTGCCACCCAGACTCCAGACTCCTTCTCCCCCAGCCCCTCTGTACTCACATTTTCCCTGGGGGTTGTTGCCAGGTTAGCTTCTGTCAGGGTTCCTCTGGGTTTCTCCCTTTCCCCAGATGAAAGCCCCTGGTTGCAGGCTTGTGAGGCAGTTGCAGGTCACCAGGATTTTTCAAGCTTTTTAATCCTTATTTATAGGAGCTGAGCTGTCTTGCTGCTGCACTCTTCAGTTTCTGGCACCTCCCCCCACCTGCCTCTTTCTTAATGGTCTTGGCCATCCCTGTATTGCGTCCACTTTGTTAAGTTGAGTCCTCTACCAACCGTGTATGCGAGATATTTTATCTCTGTCAGCCCAAGTGCACACTTCACGGGGATTTGCGGTGAGGTCCGCTCTCTTCAGGGTCTCCAAGACCTTCTCCACTTTGTTCAGGTGGGAATCCCAACTTGGGGTATGTATCACTATGTCGTCCAAATTGGCCCTCGCATACTCAGAATGGGGCCTAAGGAGTTTGTCCATAAGCCACTGAAATGTGGCCGGGGCTCCATGAAGACCAAAAGGCAAGACTTTATATTGGAACAGGCCGCCAGGGGTACAAAACGCAGTCTTCTCTCTTGCTGACCTTGTTAGGGGTACCTGCCAATATCCTTTAGTCAGGTCTAAGGTGGACATAAATGTTGCTGGCCCTAGCCGGTCTATTAGCTCATCTACTCGGGGGATGGGATAAGCATCAAATTGGGAGACTTCGTTCAACTTCCGGAAATCGACCAAGACGATGGGACTACACCATTCACTGTGGGACTCTTCGATGATTCCTAAGTCGAGCATTTTCTTTACTTCTAATTTTACTTCCTCCCTCCGGGCTTCAGGAATACGATATGGTCTATTTCTGATAACCACCCCAGGTTTAGTGAAAATGTTGTGGTATATTAAGTTTGTTCGACCGGGATATTCAGTGAATACATCTGTATTGCGGAGAATCAGTTGTCTTACTTCCTCCTGCTGCTGTGGTGACAACTCTGTTGACACCTGTACCCTGGGGTGAACTACTTCCGTTGGATTCTCCTGATATACTGTGGCTACTTCTGCTTCCTACTCACGCCAGGCTTTTAAAAGATTTACATGATAAATCTGTTCTGGCTTACGCTTTTCCGGCTGTTTGATTTTATAGTCTACGTCTCCTACAGCCTCTAATACCTCATAAGGTCCTTGCCATTTTGCTAAGAGCTTGCTTTCGGCTGTCGGAACCAGGACCATTATCCTGTTGCCTGGCCGGAATTTCCTGATCTGGGCATCTCGATTGTAGTAGGTCTGTTGGTGCCGTTGTACCTGTTCCATATGTTCTTTAACGCCCATACAGGAGTTGGAATGGAGAGAAACCTGTAGATGCTTGTGGCACCTCTCGGACTGCAAAAAGTAGAAAGGGCAGTAGTAGGTCCCAGTTCTTTCCGTCTTTGTCCACCACTTTCCGGATCATACTCTTTAGTGTTTTATTAAACCTTTTTACCAACCCATCGGTATGTGGGTGGTATATTGAAGTTCTCAAGGCTCTCACTCAAAGTTGGGTATACAAATCCTTCATCAACTTTGAGACAAAAGGTGTCCCTTGGTCTGTCAGTATCTCCTTAGGTATGCCCACTCTTGAAAAAAGAAGAATCAGTTCCTTTGCAATACTCTTGGAGTTAGCGGTTCTTAGTGGCACGGCCTCTGGGTAGCATAGTCCACTATCACTAGAATGTATTGATGTCCTCTAGCTGTTCGTTCTAGTGGTCCCACAAGGTCCATTGCTATTCGCTCAAATGGTTCCTCTATAATTGTAAGGGTTATTAGAGGAGCTTTTAACTGGGGACGGGGGCTTGCTAGCTGGCACTCAGGGCAAGACAGGCAATACTGGCGGACTTCTTCATACACCCTAGGCCAATAAAATCTCTTCAACACTCATTTCAAGGTTTTTTCCACCCCCAGATGTGCTCGGAAAAGATGACTATGTGCCATGTCTAACGCTTTTCTTCGATAACCCTGTGGTAACAGCAATTGTTCGGTGACCTCCGCTTCTAATTTTACCACCCGATATGCCCCGTTTACAGGACCTGGCTTTCTCTCCAGAAGAGTCATCCGTCATACTTTTTATTGCTTGATGGCGTTCAACTTGGGCAGCTAAGTCGTCCAGGGTCTGGGATCCATACTGTCCAACCCACTCTCGCATTCCCGTGGGTAGCCCTCTCCAGTAGCGATCTATCACTAGTATCTCCACTATTTTTACCGGAGTATTGTTCTCAGGGCATAGCCATTTGCGAGTAAGGTGGAGTAGATCGAATAGTTGGGCTCTTGGTGGTTGATCACCTTGGTATCTCCAGTTGTGAAACCTCTGGGCCCGGACAGCTGGAGTCACCCCTATCCGGGCTAGAATCTCTGCTTTTAGACATTTGTAATCAGCCGCCTGCTCTGCCGTGACGTCGTAGTAGGCCCTTTGTGCCATGCCAGTTAGAAGCGGGGCCAGTATACCCGCCCACAGGGTCTGGGGCCAGTTTTCCCGTGGGGCCGCCCTCTCAAAGGACAGCAGATAGGCCTCTATATCATCCTCCTTGCTCAGTTTCTGGAGGGGTTGACTGATAGGCAGTCCCGTAACAGGTCCTCTTGTTCCCGCTGCTGAGAACTGTGTGGACCGAAGTAATATCTCCTGTAAACTGGCCTGGCTCTGAGCCAGCTGGCTTGCCAACAGTTGGTTAAACTCCTGTTGTTGCTGTTGTTGTTGTTGTTGATGCTGTTGTTGCTGCAGCAAGGCCTTCAGTATGTCTTCCATCATTGTACTGTACTGTGGGCTGTCTTCTTGAACTCAGACAAGTAATCCCACCACTGCCACCAGTGTAACAGAGTGCCCCCTTCTGACGGGGTGTTGTGTCCTGTTCTCCTTGCTCTTTAACTTATTTATGGAGGAAAACACAGCAGGTTTGTTTGTCAGAAGCTTTGTTTTACTGCTGTTTTATTTTGTCAGTACAAACAGAAAGAAAAAATAGTGCTTATCCTCAGCAACAAAATAAAATTCTACATAAACGGGCTTACTATAACCTGGAACACCCTGACTCGCCCTGAGACCACTTCTCGGCCTGCAGGTAAAATTATACAGTCCACAGCGTAAGCTCTCTGCTTCTTTCTTGGTTCTCTTGAGGACCTTTTTCCTCTTCTCTCTCTGTCAATAGCGGGTGAAGCATAGGGCCCACCCTTCTCTCCCTTATGCTTCACCCCAGGGACCCTTATCACCCTCTTGTGATGAGGGATGATTACTCTTTCTTAATACTCTCTTCTCCCTAGGGCATTTGTAATCCTTTTTCTGGGTATGATGAAAATAATATGTATTTGGCACCAACCTTTTATCCTCTAAGTTGTATCCGGTTTATCAGGAATGGGGCTTTTGGATGGCTCCTTACTCAGCTTCATTTCTCCTGAACAGAAGCGGGCCGCTCTCTCCTTTAGGAAAGTCTCTCAGTAACACCCTCCTCCTCAGGCTGCTAGGCAGAGACTGCAAACTTCACTAAGCAGCCTTTTTAACTGCTCATGAGCAGGGTCAGGTGTTGGCTTAATTAGGCTGAAGATTTTGGATTAACCTTTTCTATGTCAGTCCAGGGTATATGACTTTGCTCCATCTGCGGCTTATATATCTTCCCTGATGTACTGTGTTGCAGGTTATCAGGGAATTCTGCTGCACTTTATTACAATACTAGCGAATTGCCCGTCAAAAAATGACGGCAATGAAATTGTAAGGTAGCTAATGCTGTTTAGTGTGTAATAATGAAATATATAATACATTAATAAATGAATATACTTTACCTATTTTAAAGCATTGTGTGGAAGAGCTGTGAATGTGTTTTGATGTTGCTGCAGCATTAGTGGTGTGGATGTGCTGTGTAAGCGTGCTGAATGTGTGCAGTGTAACACTGTGCGTGCGCGAGCCCAAACCGTTGTCGTGTACTTCCGCATTGGCGTAAAATGGCGAGTAATGTGTGGTATACGTTTGTATCGGAATATCCGTAGGTGTTTTGTGGTGTTTTGCGAGTTTCTTGTGGTGTTTTGCGAGTTTAGAGTGCTGTAGCCTCGTTTTCGTTTTGTTCAGCGGCCATTTTTTCTCTCGCTTCGATTTTTTTTTAGTCTCTAAACTGTTTTATTTCGAGTAAAATCGAGGTGTAAGTTGTATTTTTGAGGTGCTGGGTGCTCCCTCTTGGTGTAGGTAAGTTTTTTATGTATGTGGTGTGTGTATGTATTGTGTTTTACATTTTGTAATGTTCGCGAGTTGCGTCCGAGTGTTGCGAGTCCGTAATGTGTGTGAACGTGTGTCGTATGTTGTTTGCGAGTGTCGTAATGTGTGTGTCGTACTGTTTGGGTTGCGACGTGAAGTTTGCGAGGGTCGCAGTTGCTGGCATGGAGCGCCTTCGGCGCTCCATGCCAGCAACTGCGGCCCTCGCTTTGCGAGGTCCTCAGGTGCTGGCATGGAGCGCCTACGGGCAGTGCCCTCGGGCAGTGCCCTCGCTTCGCGAGGGCCTCGGCTTGCGTAGCGTGCCCGCAGCGTTAGCAACAACTCGTACGCTCACAACTATATATGTGATATACTAGCTACTTGCCCGACAATGACGGGTTTAAAATTGTAAGGCTAGCAATGCTGTTTGGTACAGAATGTGAGTCTCTTGGCCACTGTTCATAATTTTGTTAGTGTGTTTGACTATTTAAATATTTAAAATCTGATATTCCCTTTGTTTTAAAAACGCCAACAGTAAGATAAAGTAAAAAACAAATTGTGTATTTTCAAAGTCCTGCGTTCTTCGACTGTCTTCGGCGTTGTGTACTGCCACATGTCTGGCGTTCTTTGTGTAAGTGTTACTGTGTGTGGCATAGTGGATTTTCAAAGTCCCACGTGCCTGGCTTTGCTCAGCCTCGTTTTCATTTAGTTTCAGATTTTTTTACATTCCTCATCCGCAAAAAAATTTCTCGCTTAGGTGATTTTGGATTGACAAAAAAACCCAAACATGGGTCAAAATCGCTTGTAACCTCACTCGCAGGCTTCCTGGCTGTTCCCCTCTGCTGTTTGTGAGGGTGTTATTAATATTTCTTAAATTATTTTTTTTGTGTTTAGAGTTACACGCTTGGCTAACAGTTGCGACCCTCACAATGCAGTCCTGTGCTGTACACGGTTTGCCTCGCTTTGCGAGGCTTCACAGATAAGCGCCTTTGGCGCTCATGCAGCCCAAGTCCTGCGCCATACACGGCTTGCCTCGCTTTGCGAGGCTTCACAGATGAGCGCTCATCCAGCCTAAGTCATGTGCTGTATACGTCTCGCCTCGCGAGGCTCGCGATTGCAACCTTGTTTCGCGAGGTCGCAACTGCGGGACCAACATCGCAAGGTAACGCACACTGACAACTATATATGTGATATATATATATATATATATGTATACACACACCTATATATATATATATATATATCTCTACCATATACACTTATACATTTACATATGAATCTATACATATATATATATATATATACACACACACCTGTATAAATACTTTCTTACCTGATGCTGCACTCCACTTCCTGGGGTGAGGAGAGGCCACGGTAGGCCAGAGGGCTGAGGGGAGCCACAGTGGTACAAGGGGGCAGCAGAGGTCTGCGGGGGGCCACAGAGGCCCGCAAAGATAGAGGGGGCCACAAAATGCCAATGTAGGCTGTAGAGGTCTGTGGGAGACCACAGGGGGCTGCAGAGGACCACAGGGGGCTGAGTGAGGCTGCAGAGGTTTGTGAGGAGCCACAGGAGGCTGCGGGGCCCCTCACATGGCCTGCATGGGCACAGCGGGGCCCTGGGGCCTGTGGGGGGCCACAGTGGTTCATAAGCGGCTGCAGGGGACCCACAGAATTTCCCCGGGGTCCACTTGGGGCCATAGACAATCTGCGGGGGCCACGGGGAACAAAGGGGGCCCACAGGGGCCCCAAAGAATCTGCAGGGGCCACATGGCCTGCAGTGGACACAGGGGGGCCCTGGGGCCACAGGAACCTCAGAGAAACCCTGGGGGGCAAAGGGGACCTGCAGGGGTCCCATGGGACTTGCAGGGGCCACAGAGGATCTGCGGGGGCACAGGGGCCTTCTAGGGCCATTAGAGAGTTTGCAGGGGCTACCTGGGGGCCCTGTGGTTGACAAATGCACAGCAGGAGGGCTGTGGGGGCCACAGGAAGGCCACATGGGCCACTAGAGGGCCACAGGGGCCAAGATGGCAACAGGGGACTGCAGGAGGGCAAAATAGGCCACTAGAGGACCACAGGTGCCACAGGGGCACCCCAGGGACAACTAGAGAATCGCTGGGGGAGCCACAGGGGCCTCAGGGGAACTGCAAAGGCCACAGGGGACCCACAGGAAGTTGCAACCTTGTTTCGCGAGGTCGCAACTGTGTGACCAACATTGCAAGGTGACGCACACTGACAACTATATATATATATATATATATATATATATGTGTATACACACACCTATATATATATCTCTACCATATACACGTATACATTTACATATGAATATATACATTATATATATATATATATATATATATATACACACACCTGTATAAATACTTTCTTACCTGATGCTGCACTCCACTTCCTGGGGTGAGGAGAGGCCACGGTAGGCCAGAGGGCTGAGGGGGGCCACAGTGGTACAAGGGGGCAGCAGAGGTCGGCGGGGGGCCACAGAGGCCCGCAAAGACAGAGGGGGGCCACAAAATGCCAATGTAGGCTGTAGAGGTCTGTCGGGGGCCACAGGGGCCACAAACAATGAGGGAGACCACAGGGGGCTGCAGAGGACCACAGGGGGCTGAGTGAGGCTGCAGAGGTTTGTGAGGGGCCACAGGAGGCTGTAGGGCCCCTGGGGACCACTTGGGGCCATAGACAACCTGCGGGGGCCACGGGGAACAAAGGGGGCCCACAGGGGCCCCAAAGAATCTGCAGGGGCCACATAGCCTGCAGTGGACACAGGGGGGCCCTGGGGCCACGGGAACCTCAGAGAAACCCTGGGGGGCAAAGGGGACCTGCAGGGGTCCCATGGGACTTGCAGGGGCCACAGAGGATCTGCCGGGGCACAGGGGCCTTCTGGGGCCATTAGAGAGTTTGCAGGGGCTACCTGGGGGCCCTGAGGGTGACAAATGCACAGCAGGAGGGCTGTGGGGGCCACAGGGAGGCCACATGGGCCACTAGAGGGCCACAGGGGCCAAGATGGCAACAGGGGACTGCAGGAGGGCAAAAAAGGCCATTAGAGGATTACAGGTCCACAGGGGCACCACAGGGACCACTAGAGAATCGCTGGGCCACAGGGGGGGGCGCAGGGGCCTCAGGGGGGCTGCAAGGGCCACAGGGGACCCACAGGAAGTCCACAGGGGCACCTCAGAGTCCAGGGACCTCAGTGCCTTACACCGGTTGCACCGATGATAGCTCCGCCTCTGCTTTCGTGGTAAAGTCACACAACTTCACAGACTCTAACTCAGAGAATTCATACTCTATCAGAGTTAATACTACAAGTGCAACAACTGCTGTAATTTACTTAATAAAATGCAGCTGTGGAACAATATACTGTACATAAGTAAAACCACCCCCAGCTCAGAAGGAGGGTTCTGGAACACGTACACTCTGTTCTGGACAGCAGTAGCCCAACATGTGAACACTGAGCACAATGGAAATCCTCTGGTTTTGAAAATGATGGGAATAGATAGACTGAGTCTAACTGAATGAAATGGGAGCATTGATAACCGACTTTTAAAAGCAGAAGCCTGGTGGATTTTTAAGTTGAAAGCATTATCACCTTCACCCCTTTCATATAACTGTCTCTCCATGAACAGAGATATCTAATGTCTTTGATTTTACTAGGAGATTGACAAGATCTATCTCACAATTTTTACATTTGTAAGAAATTATGTATTAATAATAATAATAATAATGACATAATAATATGAAGGCATTTCTTAATTGTTCTTAGCAACAATAAATTATATAAGAATTACATATAATGTGCCTATCTGTAAAATGTTATGAAGAATGGAGCTCAGGCATCTCATGGACAACAACCAGAAAAAGCATAGCCTTGGACTGCGAATCTGTCAATATATATTGTTATCAGAAAACAATGCGTACCAAACAGGTTTTATTAAAGCTAGGAAAGGCACAGATAACGTGAGAAAATTGCTGAACTTAATAGCATATGCTAAAAATAAGGAAATCCCAACGCTTGTCCTTTCTCTGGATGCCAAAAAGGCATTCGACAGGGTAAACTAGGATTTCATTAATCTTGTGTTGAGTGAGTTTGGACTTGGGAATTTTAGTACACAGGCAATTAAAGCCTTGTATACAAACACATTGGTTTATGTATTAGGTTCTGGCTATAAATCAGATACCTTTAGAATAAAAAATGGTACCAGACAGGGCTGCCCCCTCTCTCCTCTGGTTTTTGCGCTGGTCATAGAACCATTAGCAATATTGATAAGAAATACTGAGCACATTTAGAGACCAGAAATACGATTAATAAAGTAACCATGTTTGTAGACAACGTTGTGGTGACCATTGCTAATCCACTTAGATCTCTGAAATATGTATTAGAATGTATTCATGAATACAGTAAAATGTCTTATTACAAATTAAACTTATTAAAAACAGAGGTATTATCAATTAATATAGATTTAGAAACATGTCTCAGAGAGAATTATCCTTTTAATTGGCAACAAAACAGGGTTTAACCCTTTGGTATAGAAATATCCTCCAATTTTGTCCAAATAATTAGACAAAATTAAAGTATACAAACAAATTGGGGATATACTGAAAGATTGGTCAAAATGTAATTTGTTATGGTCTGGTAGAATATCTAAAAATGTCAATACTACCCAAAATTACTACTTACTTAGCATTCATATGGAAATCCCTCAAAAGATATTGTTAAAATTCCAAACTCTAATAAATGATTTTATGTATAACAACAAAAAACAAAGGATAAAATTGGATATACTACAAAGAAACTTTAAGAAAGGAACACAACTGACTAGCTCTGGGACCGCTACTCGGCCTGCAGGTAAAAACAGTACCTTTTCTATCACAGTGGGGTGGTACCTTTAAGTCCAGTCACTTAGCTGCAATGGATCCTTTTCTGCTTGCAGCAAATGTTCTCCTTTAAATATGGTGTAGTCTCACAGACTGATCCCACAATGGCAGCTTCACTTGCTGCTCTGGCACACTTGCTGCTCAGTCTCTGGTGCTCTCTCTCTGGAGCAGTCTCTGGTGCTCTCTCTCTCTGGAGCAGTCTCTGGTGCTCTCTCTCCTTGGAGCAGTCTCTGGTGCTCTCTCTCTCTGGAGCAGTCTCTGGCGCTCTCTATCTCTGGAGCAGTCTCTGGCGCTCTCTCTGTCTGGAGTAGTCTCTCTCTGGAGCTCTCTCTGTGTCTCTCTCTCTCTCTCTCTGGAGCAGTCTCTGGCGCTCTCTCTCTCTGGAGCAGTCTCTCTCTGGAGCTCTCTCTGTCTCTCTCTCTGGAGCAGTCTCTGGCGCTCTCTCTCTCTGGAGCAGTCTCTCTCTGGAGCTCTCTCTGTCTCTCTCTCTGGAGCTCTGTGGGTCCACACCCAGCCTGAACCCCCCTGCTGGTTGCTTCAGGAGGCCTTTTAAAGAAACTTCCAGCTGGGCCTGATTACACCTCAAGCTTAACTCCGTAGCTCCTGGTGTAAATAATAATGTCTCAGGGATTAGTCCTCTTCCTAGTGCTGCGTCCACACTGGCCTCTGGGGGCAAACCGTTACACATCCTCCCCCTCAGCTCGACACCATAGGGTTGAGCAACAACGCCATGAGGCCGTGTATGCCACCATCCTACCGTCCGGCCATTCTTGCGCCAGTAAGACCTTCCCAATAGCGCTGAAGCGTCTGCTTTATCAGCTTTCTCATCTTGAAGCGCTCTCTTCTACGCACCGCCAGGGACATTGCCCACACATCGTGGGTAGGACACCGGCCCGCCCGTCACTCCGAGTGCCCTCCCCAAGGGACCCTTGAAAAGTACTCGTCGTACTACTGTATGAGAACGCACTTCTCCATACCGTCTCTTCCCTGGGGGTAAATCACACAGATATTATGGGTTTCAGTGACCTTATCCTCCACCCGATATATCTTTTCTTCTAGATCCATCATCTCACTCTCGCAGCTCTGACTTATCCTCTTTGAATCATTAATGCGAGGCCTACAGTTTGCCAGTTCACCCTTCAGCTTGGCTTCTTCCTGTAGGTTCATAGCTAGAAGGCATGTTCCTGTCTGCTTCAAATCATTCCAGGAGTACTTATGCCTCAACTGTAGACCTGGAGCCTGAGATTGGAGCAGCCTCACTGCTGTCTCTTTACGCTTGGCTTTTACTTGCTCCTTTAATTCGTCTGCTAAATGTTCTCTCTTTGCTCTCAACTCTGCAGTCTCTTTAATGGATTTGTGCAGAATTTTATTTTCTTTTTCAATATTTTTCATCCTTGCTTCAGCACCAATTTGAGATCATGGTCTCACGGAGGTAATGGTTTGTTTCACATGCTCATTTTTTTGTTCTAGCCCTTTAATCCATCTCTCCGAGTTCTCACAAAGCGTCTCTATGGTCTTTTCCAGCTGGGATTTCTCCTTAATTAGGTCATCGCTCAGATGTTGGCTGCTCTGAATGCTCTGTCTCAGTTCAGCTTCTAATTTTATTGGCTGATCGCTCGGTTTTTGGTTTCCATTTTCAGGGCCTTTGTGGCGATGTCCTCAGTAGATCCCAGGGCATTTCTTAGCTCCTCTATAGTGCTCAGCAGGGTCTGGTCCTCCTTCTCCAGTTTCAGAAGCCGAATGGATGCCCGCTTATTCACTTCATGTTCAAGCGACTTCCGTGGGGTATCAGGCAGATCACTCAGTCGCTCCCTCCTTACAACCTGATGGGGTTTAGTGTCGGGCTCAAATATCAGAGAGTCAGCTGCCCTCGCCGAGTACAATTCTTGGCCAAATTTTGTGACCTCCTGAGATTGTCGGGCTTCCTTTCTCAGTCCATTCTGTAGGGTCTCCAATTCTCCCCCTGTAGGCTCATCAGTAGCATCCCTTTCAACTTCATTATACAACAGCAACTTCCTGGGCGGTCTTTATTCCCTCTGTTCCTGGCTCCCTCTATTCCAGGTGCTCCTATTGTCTGGCTGACAATTCTCACCAGAATGTATGAGCTTCATACAAGCACCTTGCTTCTGTTCTGGCCCAGGATCCGCTATAGACTCCAAAGGTAGGCCCCCTCTCACGGCTGCGTCTTGCTCTTGGGTCTGTACTTTATCTTTATTTCTGTGCAGAGTAGGCATATTCTCTGTCTTTGCTAGAAAGAAGCTCTCAGACTCTTGTTTTTCCTGGAATATCTCCAGCTGTTTAGCAACGTCAAGCTGACGACCAAAAGATAGGCTAGTATACTTCATAGTAACCTCTTGAATCCTGAATTCCTGAACAACATTTTTATTTTCTGCATCCTCAGCCTTCACCCATTTCATTTCTTCTTTTAGTGACTTCTCTAATAGCTTTGCCTCCAAGGCGTCCAGCTTTTCATGACCATTTTCTACATTTTCTTCTTTAATAGAGTGGCCATTATGGATTACTTGTTGGTCATTGATTTGTGGCTCAGAGGACTCATTTTCTAATTCTTCAGCTGCGGTTTCATGGTTTGGCACTTGTTCTTCAGAAATGCTTTGGGCAGATGGGTCATGCACTTCTTTTGTTGCCGAGTCACTATTCACAACCTCAGGGTTAGAAGAAGATTCATTTTCTTTCTGGGATGTCTCTACCCCCTGACCATCTTGTCCTGATTCATGTTTATCTGCATCCTGATGGATTTGCTGTTTATCTCTTTGTTTACCTAAATCTATATCTGGTGTCTTCTGCTCTGTTAATTGCACATTTGCCAATTTTTCTTCATGAGACTCTTTCTCTACTGTGCATACAGTCTCAGATAACTCTGTTCTGATGATACAGTTTCAGCTGATATGGTCTGTGAATTATGAGTGTCCATAACCTGTTCCCCACTATCAGAAGACTGTTTATTTATGGTATGCTCATTAACATGAGCAGACATCTCAGGTACTTGGGTTGATTTTGGTGGTTCTGCGATTGGCTCATGCATTGCGGACTCTTCTGGCTCGGAAGATGGTATAGATTCTCCTACCGGTTCATGAGCTTCCTGCGAACATCGTTCTGCATTTAATGTAGCGTCTTGAGTACACAGGTTCTGGAGGTCAGTGTTAGTCTCTTCTGGAGATGCATCACACTGAACCAACTGTCTCTTCATATCAGATGAATTGGCCATCCTCTGTATTTGGGGAGCATGAAATAGCAGCTCCCTCTGTAGTCTAGTTGCTTTCCTCTGTTTACGGGATTCCTCTATCTCTTGTGGCTGAGAGCTGAAAATGGTGATTTCTCCTTCTCTCTGAGATGCAGAATTAGGGAGGAGATCTTGCCTCTCCTGTTTATCCTTGTGCTGCAGCTCCCACCCAACGGATTCTTTCAGATTATACCTTAGAGGACTCCTCCTCTGGTTCCATCTAGGCATCTGTACCTTAATCCTGTAGGACACTCTAGTCTTCCAACAAAGTCTTCCTTCTCCATTCAGGAATATCATTAGGCATATTCCGGATACCCTTCCTTTTTGGTAGTAACTTGCCGTCTGTCTTCTCTTTAGAAAGGCTTCCAGTTACTTCTTCCTTTGTAAAAACACTGGCTTTATTCGTCCGTTTGATCTCTTCTTTCTCTGAATCCGAGATCTTTATGAGGCACTTTCTTTCTCTTGATACCTCAGGAGTATTCACCAAGGGCAGGTGTCTGTCCCTTTTTCCTTGTTCTTGGCTCACAACTTTAGTTGCTTTTAAATCATTATTAGCTTGCTTCAGGGACAAAAGTTATTTTTCAGACTCAGCTGTCTCTTTTGCTGTCTCTTTTGTTGTCTCTCTTTCAGCAGTTTCTGTTCCTTTCCCAGCAATCGTGCACGCCGTTTCATTGGTCTCCTTCACCGTGTCAGCTGTTCCTGCAGTCTTTTTCACTTTCTCTGCAGTCTCATCAGCAGCTCCTGTAGTCTCTGTGGCGGCTCCTGCCATCTCTGTGGCGGCTCCTGCCATCTCTGTGGCGGCTCCTCTGTCAGCCCGCCAGTTCCTTGCTTGTCTATCTTTGACAATATCATCAAATTACTTCTCAACGCCAAGCTTCAATGGGGTGTCCATAATATTTGGATGGAAATCTCTCCTTGTCATGCCAGTCACACCCTTCTCGTGTGGTTGAAGTATAGGAGCACTTCTCCGGCTAGCTTGTTGCACCCCCAGGGCTTTTATGCTGGCTGTAAAGTACGCCTTCTGTTCTTTCTGGGAATCTTTCCTCATCCTCTCATCAGGGAACCCGTACACTGGCCTGTGGTAGAGATGGGCATGCTCTTCTTCAGTATTCCATCTTCTATTATCAGATTTTTCCCACAGACAGGAAGGGGCCTGTCCAAATTGTGAGACTTCCCCTCTGTACTGTAACTTCTCCTAATTACAACTCAGGTTCTCTTTGTTCTTATATTTCTGTGTACTGAATCTCTGTGCTCTGACATCCCGGGTAACTCCAACTCTGGCAAGGATCTCAGCTTTGCGGTCATCATAATTTTTTATCTTTTCTTCATTCAAGCTCAGATAAGCTTTCTGAGCTTCGCCAGTCAAATACGGGCCAATGAGGCTGACCCAGTACCGTTTGTGCCACGCCTCCCTAATGGCTGTTCTCTCAAAAATGGTGAGGTATATGATCACATCATCATCCTCTGTCAGCTCCCGAAGAAGTTCATTGGCTCTAACTCTGGCCGCATCTTTTGTATATTTTTCCAGTGTAGCTTCATTCTGGGCTAACTGGATGGCCCACTTTCTATTGAACTCTTGCTGAGCAGCTGTGGCCTCTCTCATGCATATTATTTCCTCCTCTGCTTGTCGCCGCCACTTCTCTGTGTCCTCTCCCAAACATGCAGCAGCACCTCTTAGTTTACCCTCTTTTGCAGCATGGGCTCCGTCCACTGCAATTACTTTTTGCCATTCCTGCTGACAAGCTCCGCCCACTTTCTGGTGTGTAGTGGCATCTACCAGGGCTTTCACTAGTTCCTCCATGGACATCTTGTAAGGTGGGCTGTCTTCTTAATACAGACAATTTATATCCCACTTCTGACACTAACTGTGGCAGAGCGCCCCCTTCTGGCGGGGTCAGCGCTCTGTTTATCCAACTTTTTATTCTCTTTATGGAGGACTCTGGAGCCTTTGTATGCTTTCACAGGCTTTAATATGTGGTTGGCATAACATAAATAAAAATAGCTTAGGGTCAGCATGAAACAAAAATCTACTTAAACAGGCTTGCTTACTTGCAGGAACACAACTGACTAGCTCTGGGACCGCTACTCGGCCTGCAGGTAAAAACAGTACCTTTTCTATCACAGAGGGGTGGTACCTTTAAGTCCAGTTACTTAGCTGCAATGGATCCTCTTCTGCTTGCAGCAAATGTTCTCCTTTAAATATGGTGTAGTCTCACAGACTGATCCCACAATGGCAGCTTCACTTGCTGCTCTGGCACACTTGCTGCTCAGTCTCTGGTGCTCTCTCTCTGGAGCAGTCTCTGGTGCTCTCTCTCTCTGGAGCAGTCTCTGGCGCTCTCTCTCTCTGGAGCAGTCTCTGGCACTCTCTCTCTCTCTCTGGATCAGTCTCTGGCTCTCTCTCTGTCTGGAGCAGTCTCTCTCTGGAGCTCTCTCTGTCTCTCTATCTCTCTGGAGCAGTCTCTGGCTCTCTCTCTGTCTGGAGCAGTCTCTCTCTGGAGCTCTCTCTGTCTCTCTCTCTCTCTCTGGAGCAGTCTCTGGCGCTCTCTCTCTCTGGAGCAGTCTCTCTCTGGAGCTCTCTCTGGAGCAGTCTCTCTCTGGAGCTCTGTGGGTCCACACCCAGCCTGAACCCCCCTGCTGGTTGCTTCAGGAGGCTTCTTAAAGAAACTTCCAGCTGGGCCTGATTACACCTCAAGCTTAACTCGTAGCTCCTGGTGTAAATAATAATGTCTCAGGGATTAGTCCTCTTCCTAGCGCTGCGTCCACACTGGACTCTGGGGGCAAACCGTTACAATATATATATATATGTGTATATATATATATATATATATATATATATATATATTTATATATATATATATATATATATATATATATATATATAAATATATAGCATTTATCACTTTTTGTAGCACTTGTGAATTTTAGCTCAGTACCAGTATTTTTCCATTTTGTAAGACATAAGTTATGAAATAGTTAAATCTGCATGACCCATGATTTAGCAGTTTCAGGTAAAGCCATAAACAAATATTTTAAACCTAAACAATATGTCCCAAAATCTAGACCCAAAGTTTAATAACATGTTATTGACTGCGAGAATATAAAATATAGAGGTTGATATATGCACTGATTTAGCTAGGTACGTGTTTTCATTGTAATTGGCCCAAATAATGAAAATAATCATTCATAGGTCTAGCGGTGGGATAGACCATGTTTCTAGAAGGTGGGGATGGATTATGCCATTGTCCTTATGTAAACATTATAAAAGCTGTGCTTTGTTTATTTTTGTGTCTAGTGGTTCAGTGAGCCAATAGCAGGAGAAAATTGTAACTGGTCTTCTGTTGCTAACAAAATCAATGGCCTAAGTGTTTTGGGTATCATGACTGGGTTTCGGAGTAAAAAGTGGTTTGTGGGTATGTTTTTTCTCTCCAACATTTGATGAGTCGAGCCAGGAGTGCACTTTTTTTGTCCATAACTAACACCCCGAGCTCCACAAACTTTCATGGAGGAGATGCTTGACAACTAATCATGGCCATAATAAGAGGTGAGCAGACCCACTCTTGTGAGAAAATCTGTGTAGTATTCCTTGTTGTGCATCCCTTCTATGGAAGCCTAGTCACAAAATTACCTCACCCAGACTGACTTCTACCCAGAACCTGGTATGATTGCATTTTTTGTTGTTTGTTGTTAATAACCTAGAATGCTAATTAGTAATATTAAGTAAAATAGTGTAATTAACAGAAGTAGAATAGATTAAGATATTGTATCAGAGTCATTGATGGTGTATATGTGGGAGACAGACTGAGCAGAGCTCTGTGTCCACTAGGGGATGACAGGGTTAACACAGCAGGCTAATCAAGCCCAGTTGAGTTTCACCTTTAAAGGTCTGATTAGCACCCAGCTGGGAGAGCTCAGTCTGAGCTGGACAGAAGGCTCCAGAGTCAGCTTTGGAAATCCCCTGCAACAAAGGAGACTTGAAATCCAGCAAGTGGCAACGTCTTTATTTTGTTTTGGACTTTATCTTGGACAGTGAGGGAACTGCAGCCAAGAGTAAGTCAGGTCTTCAACTTGAAGCTAGGCTTTTGTTTTGCACCATTTATGTTATTTTTTTACCAAAATAAATACAACTGCTAATATTTTAAAAAGGGCTCCTGAGTACTCCATTGTGGTGCGGAATACAAGGGCACGAACCCTGAGTGTGAGATATCATTTTAGTTGAAACGTTGATAACGCCTTAACATTTTGTTTGTGCAAGGTTTTTTTAGTGTATAAAAATTATGTTTTCTGTTTTTGTGCTTAAAATATATTTTTTTCTGCAAAATGTACATGTTATTTATTAAAGTTGTTAGAAAGAGAAGAAAAAAGTGTTATGTCTTTTGTTTTTTGGAATGTTAGAAGAATTTTATTTTAGGTGAATTAGCACGTATTTGAATGTTTGTGGACAAGTCTTTCAGGTGAGGAGGTGAAGGTAGAACGGGGCTTGGAAAAAAGAGTAAGGGAAAATCCTTTGTGTGTATCCATTGTGTGAAGTTTGCTCCTTAGACAGGATTTTGCAAGTGATTAAGGAAGACATTGTGTAGGTGAAATTGGTCCAATGTGAGATCATTATTTATTGTTTGTGAAATTAATTGCAGGGAGTAATTTATGGAAACGAGAAACAGGCAATAAGGTAAAGTTAGATTTTTGGTAGGTCCATTTGTAACGTCAAAGAGATAAGTATAATATTTTATATATATAGATGATTTTCATGCATAAGTTACTTGTGAACTTTGTGTTTTTGCTTTGTATAATTTTTTTTGCTCCGTCATGTTAAAGATATATTTTTTTATTTTTTTTATTACAATTAAAACCGTTTAAAAGATTATAATGTGTAAATTATATTAACTTCATTGCAGCTGCATGATATAATCTTTTTAAGAAAAACATTATACAGGATGCTGGCCAAGATTCTAATGTTTTCTTAGCTGTCTCATCTTCAAGGTTATACGATGAAGATGTTTTGGTGAAGAAAAAACTGTTTCATTTTTTACCAGAACATCTTGTAATTCCTACTATCTCTCCTCTGGGATAATTGAAGTAGAGGAGAACATGCTTTTTTTTATTAATATTTAGGTGCAAAAAGTACATGTTCCAAAGACATGCTAATTATTATTAAGGTTTTAAGATAACAAGTAGCAAGGTGGAATTATTTTATGGGTTATGATAAGCATACAGGATAGTCAGAAATGTCAACTGACTAAGAATATATATTTTTAAAAGGTTTTGTTTTTCCTTTTTACATTTTTTTTTTCCTGGTCTGTTTTTTTCCCCATTAATTATAAAAAAATGTTTATGCTTATTGCAGCCTCATGTTGACATTTCTCTCTGTCGGAATAAATATGGTTTGTGCACTGTCCCTGTCTACTAACTACTGCACAGGGAAAGTACACATATCACTATAAATCAATGTATGGTATCTTATCTGGTTAAAGAACCTTATCATACCAATTCTGTTTTATTTTAAGTTTAATGTTTTGTTTATCCATATTGGATAAATACTGTAATATTGTAGCAGTTATTCTTCGAGGCCTATCCCCAGCTCAGATGATGGCCATGGTGCAAATAAGTAGAGACGTAATTGATTTTAGTTTATACCACCACTTGTTTATTACAGAGTTATGCATACGATAAATTGAATTTACAGTTAGGGAAAAATGTAGGGTAGGTGTATATGATGTGAGGATATCTAGTTGAAAGATGTATGGAGTTTCTTGTATGATAGATCTTGTATGTTTGATTTTTTGGCACACTTGCCTACCCAGAAGAAGATGACGGTGAGTGCATGTCTCTAAAGACAAAGAAAAGACAAGCGTGCCCTGATATATGATGAGAGAAAGTCTTTACAAAGTACATATCCTGATTACAACAGATAATAACAGTTGAAGAAACAGATACAGTTTGCTGACTAAAGACAAAGCCCAGACAGAACTCTTGTCTGCACCCAAGAAAAAGGGGAAAGGTCAAACTCTTGACATGACCATACGCTAATACATATATCTGCTGGAAAAGAGAAAAGATGTAAAGATCTGTGAGAAAGCCACATACTCGTCTTGTGCCTGAAGATCTGCACATGAAAACCTAAATGCTTTGACCAGAGGACCTCACCATCCAGAAGCAAGTGATCCACCTGTGTACTTTGTCCATACTTTGTCCATACTTGCGTATGGACAAAGAGGGGCCTACTATCTAATATCTCTATGTTGTAGGAAACTCATCTACAGTGCCTTGCAAAAGTATTCACCCCCCCCCCTTGGCATTTTTTGTGTTTTGTTGGCTCACAACCTGGAATTAACATGGATTGTTTGAGGATTTGCATCATTTAATTTACAGAACATGCCCACTACTTCAAATATTTTTGTTAATTATTATTGTGAAGCAAACAACAAATAAGACAAAATAGCAGAAAAAGTTAATGTGTATAACTATTCACCCCCCTAAAGTCAATACTTTGTAGAGCCACCTTTTGCGGCAATCACAGCTCCAAGTCACTTTGGATAAGTCTTTATGAGCTTGCTACATCTTACCACTGGGATTTTTGCCCATTCCTCCTTGCTCCAGCTCCTTCAAATTGGATGGTTTGCGCTTGTGAACAGCAATCTTTAAGTCTGACCACATATTTTCTATTGGATTGAGGTCTGGGCTTTGACTAGGCCATTCCAACATATTTACATGTTTCCCCTTAAACCACTCAAGTGTTGCTTTAGCATTGTGTTTGGGGTCATTGTCCTGCTGGAAGGTGAACATCCGTCCTAGCCTCAAATCATGCACAGAGTGGTACATGTTTTGCTAAATAATATGCCTGTATTTAGCACCATCCATCTTTGAAAACAAATATGACCAGTTTCCCAGTCCCGGCTGCTGAAAAACATCCATGAGGCTGCCACCACCATGTTTCACTGTATGGATGGGGTTCTTTGGGTGATGTGATGTGTTTGGTTTGTGCCAGACATATTGTTTTCTTTGATGGCCAAAAATGAAATTTTAGTCTCATCAGACCAGAGCACCTTTCTCCATACATTTTGGGAGTTTCCCACATGACTTTTCGCAAACTCAAAACGTGCCATTTTTTTTGCTGAAAGTAATGGCTTTCTTCTGGCAACTCTGCCATAAAGCACAACTCTATGGCGCGTACGGCTTATTGTCGTCCTATGTACAGATACTCCAGTCTCCGCTGTGGAACTCTGTAGCTCTTCGAGGGTTACCTTAGGTCTCTGTGCTGCCTCCCTGATTAATGCCCTCCTTGCCAGGTCCGTGAGTTTTGGTGGGCGGCCGTCTCTTGACAGGTTTGCTGTTGTGCCATGTTCTTTTCATTTGGTTATGATAGACTTGATGGTGTGTATATGTAATGACAGATCATGTGACACTTAGATTGCACACAGGTGGACATCATTTCACTAATTATGTGACTTCTGAAGGTAATTGGTTCCACCGGAGCTTTTTGTGGGCTCCATAACAAAGGGGGTGAATAAATACACACATGCCAATTTTCTGTTTTCTATTTCTAAAAAATAGTTTTATGTAATTATTTTTCTCATTTCACTTCACCAACTTAGACTATTGTGTTCTGATCCATCGCATAAAATTCAAGGCTGTAATGTAACAAAATAGGTAAAAAGTCAAGGGGGGTGAATACTTTTGCAAGGCACTGTATACTGGATCTTTTAGAGACCTTGGGTCTGTATAAGAACCAGTATGAAGATTGTACTTCATGTTATGTTTATCATTTTATGTATTTGGTTGAATATATGACAGATATGTGTGAAATGTATCTTAAGATTCTACCTTCTGATATTTGTATTTTTCCTTTGATGTTATTTTTCATTGTCATAGTGGGGAGTGTTGTGGTAAAATACACGTATCTTTAATTTTTTTAGTGTATATATATATATATATATATATATATATATATATATCATTTATCACTTTTTGTAGCACTTGTGAATTTTAGCTCAGAACCAGTATATTTCCATTATGTAAGATAGAAGTTAGGAAATTGTTAAATCTGCATGACCCATGATTTAGCAGTTACAGCTAAAGCCATAAACAATGATTTAAGTCTAAACAATATGTCCCAGAATCTAGACCCAAGGTTTAATAACACATTATTGACTGCACAGAATATAAAATATGGAGGTTGACAAACGCACTGATTTAGTTAGGTACGTGTTTTCATTATAATTGGCCCAAATAATGAAAATAATCATTCATTGGTCTAGCGATGGGAAAGACCATGTTTCTAGAAGGTGGGGATGGATTATGCCATTGTCTTTATGTAAACATTATAAAAGCTGTGCTATGTTTATTTTTGTGTCTGGTGGACCAGTGAGCCAGTAGCAGGAGACAATTGTAACTGGTCTTCTGTTGCTAATTCATTTTTTTTCCAAATAAACCAAACAAAATCAAAGGCCTCTGTGTTTTGGGTAGGATTACATAGTTACATAGTTACATAGTATTTAAGGTTGAAAAAAGACTTTCAGTCCATCAAGTTCAACCTTTTAAGATCTCCTCTGATCTGCAATATGCGGATTAACTATTAATTAATTTGTTTTATAAAAAAAAACATTAAAAAAAAAAAGATCCCTCCTGATCCCAGACACCGACGACCGGACTTCTCCCTGGATCAATACTGCCTCTCTAATTATCCATGATAACCCTGAATTCCCTTTTTAATTAGAAATAAATCCAGTCCCCTTTTAAAGTTATCTATCGAATCCGCTGTCACCACCTCCTCTGGTAGAGAATTCCACAGATTAACCACCCTTACTGTGAAGAACCCTTTTCTTTCTTTAAGGTGGATTCTTTTTACTTCTAAACCTCAAGGGATGCCCTCTTGTCAGTTGAAAACCTCTTGGCACAAAAAGTTCCCTTGACAAATCTTTATACTGACCCTGGATGTATTTATATAAGGTAATCATATCTCCTCTTAGACGCCTTTTTTCTAGAGAAAATAAATTTAATTTGGTTAGTCTTTTTTCATAACTTAGCCCCTCCATTCCCCTTATTAGTTTTGTTGCCCTCATCTGTACCTTTTCCAGCTCTAAAATGTCCTTTTTATGAAGTGGTGCCCAAAATTGTACTCCATATTCCAAATGAGGGCGTACTAGAGATTTGTATAGTGGCAGAATTATATTTGCTTCCCTGGCTTCTATACCCTTCTTAATACATGCTAATATTTTATTTGCCTTTGCAGCTGCTGCTTGGCTTTGAGCACTGTTCCCGAGGTGGTTGTCCACAAGCACTCCCAATATCTGATACACCTAGATTTGCTCCATTAAGATTATAAATTGCATGCCTATTTTTCCTTCCCAGATGCATAACTTTACATTTATTCGTATTAAATCTCATCTGCCATTTAGATGCCCATTCCTCAATTTTATGTAAATCCCTTTGGAGGGAAAGCACATCACTATCTGATTTAATTACCTTGCACAACTTCATGTCATCAGTGAAAATGGAGAAACCAAACTCCAATCCTACCTCTAAGTCATTAATAAATATGTTAAAAAGGAGAGGACCTAATACTGAACCCTGAGGAACCCCACTTACCACATTAGTCCAATCGGAGTATGTTCCATTTACAACAACCCTTTGCTTCCTGTCTTTTAGCCAGCTCTCAATCCATGAGCAGATATTTACTGCAACTTCTGTATCTCTTAGTTTGCACAATAGTCTCCCATGTGGCACTGTATCAAAAGCCTTTGTAAAATACAAAAAGACTACATCCACTGAGTTGCCTTGATCCAGGTTCCTACTAACCTCCTCATAGAAACTAATTAGATTTGTTTGACATGACCTATCCTTCATAAATCCATGTTGACTCCTACTTATAATCCTGTTCAAATAGACATATTCTTGTATATTATACCTTATTAACCCTACTAAAAGCTTCCCCACTACAGAAGTGGGGCTCACTGGTCTATAATTCCCTGTATTTGCTCTTGCTCCCTTTTTAAATATAGGTATCACATCAGCTTTTCTCCAGTCATCTGGTAGAGACCCTGTGTTGAGTGAATCTTGAAAAATTAAATATAAGTAATGACTTGGTTTTGGAGTAATAAGTGGTTTGTGGGTATGTTTTTTTTCTCCAACAAAAAAACCCACAATAACACAACAATTACAAATTTTAAGAGATATGAGTAAATGAGAGGAAGAATTGAGAAAGCACTGGAGCCATACTTCATGGTATAAAGCTTTTGAGGTGACCACCAATACTCTAAAATGTGTTAACTTTAAAGAAACGTATTTTAAAGCTATCCAAAGATGACACTTAATACCAAACCAAATCTCAAAATTTAGTAAAGGAAACGATATAGATCCTTCCTGGAGATGTGAATCTGAAACAGGTTCTTTTAAACACATGGTGTAAATGTGAAATTGTGCAAAGTTTTTGTATAGATAATATGAAAAGGATTGTAAAGTGTGACATTGATTTTAAACCTGAATTTGCGTTGTTCCACGTGTTTCCAGATGATATGGGTTGTAAAGTTAATTCACATCTTATCAACCATGAAATGGCTGATCGCTTTAAATTGGAAAAAAAAAACTCTTCCCACGTTGGGAGAAATAAAAGATATAGACCCTCATGCAATTGAGGCTTTCGGGAGATCCAGGATCGCAAGTGCCGCTCGCAAGTTATTTTGCTATTCAATTGGCTTACGTTTGCGGGCTCTGATCGAGTTGCGTGCTCCGAGCATGCGATTCATTGCGATTTGTAAAATCGCAAGTTAATGCCCACCAAGGCTTTTGATCTTTCACGGCCGTAAGAGTCCTAAACGCTAAAATCGCGAATCGATATTAAATTCCTCCGCTTTCCCCTCGCTAATTACTCTGTCAAGCCCGCTAATGGAAAATATCTAACCACAAAGTGCCTAATGACAAATAGGAGCACTTTAAAAGCAAATAAAAAAGTGATGTTAGGCCTTAGAATTAATAGCACAACATTCTCTAATACTTTATTTCACGTTCAATTTTCGTGTTATATCGATCACGGCAATCAATGTGAATGCCTACCTCCAAGCCCGTAGGTCTTTGAAAATCCAACCTCCATTTCTTCAAAGTCCTTCAAAGTCCTACAAGATCTATCTCACATTTTTTACATTTGTAAGATATTATGTACAGTGCCTTGCAAAAGTATTCACCCTTCTTGATTTTTTACCTATTTTGTTACATTACAGCCTTGAAAAATATAGCAAGCTTATAGAGACTTATCCAAAGCGACTTGGAGCTGTGATTGCCGCAAAAGGTGGCTCTACAAAGTATTCACTTTAGGGGGGTGAATAGTTATGCACAGTGACCTTTTCTGTTATTTTGTCCTATGTGTTGTTTGCTTCACAATAAAAAAAAACATCTTCAAAGTTGTGGGCATGTTCTGTAAATTAAATGATTCAAAGCCTCAAACAATCCATGTTAATTCCAGGTTGTGAGGCAACAAAATGCCAAGGGGGTGAATACTTTTCCAAGGCACTGTATTGAGTAATAATATGAAGGTATTGCTTAATTGTACTTAGCAACAATAAATTGTATAAGAATTACATATAATGCGCCTATCTGTACAATTTTATGAAGAATGGAGCTCAGGCATCTCATGGACAACAACAAGAAATAGCATAGCCTTGGACTGCTAATCTGTCAATATATATTGTTATCAGATAATGATGCTCAAAAATCACGAGGTCAGCAGCACAGCACCACTAGACTGACTATACTTGATAACGAGCATTTAACTTAGAAGTGTATAAAACAGACATTACCCTTATTATGGAGACACAATGAATTATCAATTACTTTTGAAATACAGTATTCGTTCACGGTACTGCTATGTATAGCCATTATGGGAATACAGTGTGGAGGACTACTTACAGACACATTAAATTCGAAGCTCATATGTGCAATGTGAGACCTGCAACAGCTGCAAGCTTGAAGAGTTGGGGATTTACGGTGCTATTAAATAAGAACATGCTGTGAGTTACAGGCTTGAGAGGAAAACCCGTAAACCATTTTTCGCTCGTCGGATGTGCGTCCGTGAACGTGATCAATTAGTCTAACTCGTAGTTACTAGTTGGGATGGAGCCAATGGCAACATAGATCGTCAGAATTACGTCACTGAAAAATGGAGGTGGGGTTTACAAGGTCTTACGGTTTTCAATTACGAGTTACGTTCGGACCCACATTCCAGATGTAATGCAATATTCATAAAGCCGTAAATATGATATTCTATCACATGCGAGTTACAGTATATGATTTCCGGGATCGATATAACACAAAAATTAAACATGAAATAAAGTATTTTGTTGGACCGATTTGCGAGCTTGAGAATGTAGTGCTATTCATTCTAAGACCTAACATCACTTTCCATGTTCATAAAAGTACAGTAGTGTGTATTTATGCATTTTAAGTGCTACAGGTTGGACTTTACCCCCTTGCATTTTCCTTCTAGCACTCGTTGGCTTCTTGGCTCCATTTGTGAGGTACAGGGTTGAACGCCAGTGATTTTGTTGCAATTTAACAGCACAATTGGAACGTAA
Organism: Discoglossus pictus; assembly: GCA_027410445.1. Taxonomy (NCBI): domain Eukaryota; kingdom Metazoa; phylum Chordata; class Amphibia; order Anura; family Alytidae; genus Discoglossus; species Discoglossus pictus. Next base: position 188,883,286 of record CM050167.1, on the reverse strand, counting down.
CAGTTACGGGCTTCAAAGAACAAAGGATTTGCGGTAGCAAAGTTCCACGTTCTGTAGGCTTTTTTTCGGCCTTGCTGCGTCTTAGCCCGCAAGTCATCTGCGGGTAGCGTTAAGAGGCTAATTTATTAGCAGTAAGTCTCACAGGCTATGTTACGAGCTACGATTTACCATGTAGAGGGAATTTAATGGGGCTGTTAATTGGTTAAACCTTTGAGGAATTCTTAACCTTCATTTCAGCAGTGGCTTTTTCTTCTCATACATATATAATAATAAATAAAGAATAAGAATTAAAGTAATTGTCTCTCTTTCTCTTTAATCTGGTTAACTCATTAGTAAGAATAGGCCAGAATAACAAGCATATACAGTGGATATAAAAAGTCTACACACCCCTGTTAAAATGTCAGGTTTCTGTGCTGTAAAAAAATTAGACAAAGATAAATCATTTCAGAACGTTTTCCATTCCTTTGTTGATTTGGATGTATGCTTTGGGTCGTTGTCATGCTGAAAAATGAAGTTCCTCAGCTTTCTAGCAGAAGCATGAAGGTTTTGTGCCAATATTGACTGGTATTATGAACTGTTCCTAATTCCCTCTATCTTAACTAAGGCCCCAGTTCCAGCTAAAGAAAAACAGCCCCAAAGCATGATGCTGCCACCACCATGCTTCACTGTGGGTATGGTGTTCTTTTGGTGATGTGCAGTGTTGTTTTTGCGCCAAACATATCTTTTGGAATTATGGCCAAAAAGTTCAACCTTGGTTTCATCAGACCATAACACCTTTTCCCACATGCTTTTGGGAGACTTCAGATGTGCTTGTAAAATGTAGCCTGGCTTGGATGTTTTTCTTCGTAAGAAAAGGCTTTCGTCTTGCCACTCTACCCCATAGCCCAGACATATGAAGAATACGGGAGATTGTTGTCACATGTACCACACAGCCAGTACTTGCCAGATATTCCTGCAGCTCCTTTAATGTTGCTGTAGGCCTCTTGGTAGCTTCCCAGACCAGTTTTCTTCTCGTCTTTTCATCAATTTTGGAGGGAGCTCCAGTTCTTGGTAATGATACTGTTGTGCCATATTTTCTCCACTTGATGATGACTGTCTTCACTGTGTTCCATGGTATATCTAATGCCATGGAAATTCTTTTGTACCCTTCTTGTGACTGATACCTTTTAACAATGAGATCCCTCTGATGCTTTGGAAGCTCTCTGTGGACCATGGCTTTTGCTGTGGGATGCGACTAAGAACATTTCTGGAAAGACCAACTAGAGCAGCTGAACGTTATTTGGGGTTAATCAGAGGCACTTTAAATGATGGCAGGTGTATGCTGACTCCTATTTAAATGATTTGGAATGTGATTGCTTAATTCTGAACACAGCTACATCCCCAGTTATAAGAGGGTGTGCAGACTTATGCAACCACATTATTTTTCTTTTTGTTTTTTCTTCCCTCCACCTAAAAGATTTCAGTTTGTTTTTCAATTGAGTTGTACAGTTTATAGGTCACATTAAAGGTGGAAAAAGTTCTGAAATGATTTATCTTTGTCTAATTTTTTTACAGCACAGAAACCTGACATTTTAACAGGGGTGTGTAGACTTTTTATATCCACTGCATAATGCATGATAAAATCTGTGTGTAAATCCTGCCTCTCAGAGTCATAGTGATCCTTATAAATATGAATAAGTATGTTAAAATAGGAGGAAAAGTGAAGCATTTTGCAAATGTGGAACACACAGATTAAATGGGAGTCATGGTTAGATTATGTCACAAGCTATTCCCCTTAAAAAAAGCACCTTTGGCAGGACTTCACAATTTCCCCTCATAAATCCTGATTCTTGCAGGGGAAGCGCACGTTGGGAGTCCTTTCTAGTGGGTTGGGCAGGGAGTCCACTTATCAGCTGATCCCATATTCAGCTAGGGTCAGACAGTTAGTGTCAAAAATCGTGAGCCGTCACGCTGCAGTCCTCCATGGATTCTAGCTCGTATGAGCAGATCAGAAACACCACTCAATCCTCTGTCTCTCCTGCATCTGAGACTTCACTGCGCTCTGCAGCAGACATCGTGATAGCGTCTGGTGAGCTATATACGTAAAGGTTACGCTATACTATCAAAGCATATTTCCCTGCGTATATTAGCATAAATATGTCTTGGATCTAGTCAGCTACTAATTGGCTATTTATTAGCTTATTATAAATGCATTGGGTCCAAAAGATTCGCTCACATGATGCCTCGATATTTTTTCGCTAGGAGAACAGTAACAGCTCTATAACTAGTCAACACAGTGTCCAAGTCTCCCATTCAGTGCCTGTTATAGGTCTGGCCAGTTTTTGCTATGCTGATATTGGGTATAGTGCATTACCCTATTTATACAATGACAGCTGTGTTAAGATATGAGGGTATAACTATACCACCTTGATGATTTTTTGTTGAGAAATACCACAGGGTTTGTGGTTAAGTGGGGTATAGGCATTATCCGGCTGTACAGCCTAAACCTTTTGTTTCCCCCAATTTTGCACCCTTACTATCACGGGTTTATTTATACTGTTGCCCTGAAGGTTGTGATATGATATAGGTGCAGCTTATTCCTCAGGAAGTCACAGAAGTATCCCGCTATCCCAGTTTTTAATTATTTTTTGTTATTGTTCTGTTATTAGTTTCACATGGTATGACACCTTGTTTTAAAACCGAATAAATAATAGGTATATTTAGGCTAGTAAACACCATTGGGTTGTTTATTCCTTGCCTCTTTGCTAAACAATACCTTTACTTGATATATTACTAAAGGCTACAAAGAATAAAATAGGCTCTGCTCACTCACCTCTCATTTACCTTATCTACTTCCCACACCCACTCGCCTACCTCTCACTCACTTCTCACTCCTCACTGACTCACTCCACAATAACTGCACCCTCACTCCACTTCTCAGTCACTCCACACTCCTCACTCACTCTACCCTCACTCCACACTCCACTCTACACCCCACACTCACTCCTCACTCACTGCTTACTCACTCTGTCTGAGCTGCTCTCTGGTGAGGGCGGGGTAGCTGCGCAGCGGGCAGGTCAGATACCAGCAGTGACTTGGTTGCTGACATCAGTGATCTCCTATTGGCTGAGGAAGTCACAGCAGGTGAGTAATGAGTTAAAATGGGTCCCCAGATGATCCATGCTGATTGGGTGAGTAGATAAGGTACCTACGTAGACACCCCAGGGGGCGTCAACATAATCATTAGAGGGATTTTTAAGTATTAATAAAAATAAAATGTTTAATGAAATGTGCTGCATATAGCAAGGATGGATTTTTCCTAAGGAAGAGGAATGTAATAACCCAGGAAACTCAGATATGCCATTAATTACTATGGGCCTCATTCTATTATCGGCCGTAAATCGTCCGCAAAGCTGCGATTCCTTGCGGGGCTCCCGTTACCTTGCAATTCAATTATACGGCGCCGCAAGGCTATCCCCTAACGGCCGGCCGTATATCTTGCAATCGGCCGTAAGATCAGAAATCTTTAAATCCAAAAATAAATTCAAGACAGCACTGTAAAGCTCTGTAAATGCTAGGGATCATTATGGGGGACATGAGAATTAATAGTAACCCCCTCTCAAGCTTGCACATCAGCCCAAATCCGAGATTACATTAACTGTTTATTTTCCGGCCGCAGCGTGGGCGGGTCTGAGGTGCTCCAAGCCCTCTGGACTTTTTACATGGATATGTGACATAAATTAAAAAAATATATATTTACGGATTTGAGTGTAGGGGAATGTTGTGCTATGAATGCTAACACCTACAATCACTTTATAGTCTCCTAAGAGTGCAGGATGACTTTATTATGGCTTTAAAATGTGCTTAATTGTGTGCCTGCGGGACCTTTTTTCTGCAAGTAAGCTGCGGCTCGGTTTTAGCCATGCAGAGAGGTTTCCCGGAGCAATTGAATAGCAACCAGGATTTTCTTACGGCCGAAACTCTTGCGGCCGTTTAAGATCAAAGGCTTTCCTCCGGCGCGTGCGGCCGCAAGGGATAGCAAGGCGCCGGCCGCAAGCCTGCCAGAATCCCCGGCCGGAAGGGAATAGAATAGGTGAATAGCCTGCGGCCGGTCCTTGCGGCCCTGCATCTCCTACGGCCGATAATAGAATGAGGCCCTATGTAATTATATCATGGATACTCCACAACACTTGTTTTTATGGAAGAGAAAAAAAGTGTTGAAAAAATACCTATAAAATTTTGTTTGGAGATTGCAAAAGGGCATGGAGAACATTTAGCAAATGTGGAAAAAAGAAGCGTTCATTGCAGATGTCGTGCAACCCGCCACGACGCACTGAGCGCCTTCCAGCTCATAACCAAGTCCTGCGCACCTGCCGTTGTTTGGCTAAGTGTCACTGGCTTTGGTTAAGAGTCACTGGCTTTGGTTAAGTGTCACTGGCTTCAGCTAAGTGTTACTGGCTTCCGCCTTGTTTTGATCCTGTTTGGGAAAAAGTCAAAAGAATTTCGGAAGCCATTTCTTTCCTCGCTTAGCCAATTTTTTATCTCCGAAAAATGGCAATTAGGGCTCAAATTAGCTTGCAACTTCAATCACAGGCTCCCTGCCGGTACCCCTGAGTTGTCCATGAGAATTTTAATTTATTCTGTACATTATTTTTTGGGCGGTCTTTCAAGTTACTGGCTTTGGTTATGTGTTACTGGCTTAGGTTAAATGTTATTGGATTCGGCTATGGGCGTCTTCAATCTCTTTCCATCCTCCATTGGTGGAGTGTAATGGGGCAAATTACATCTCTGATGGGACATAGGACCCTTAGAGGGACCTTGAAAAGGCACTATTGCGAGAGCTGCAATGAGCGCCTTCGGCACTTAATACAGCAAAATGCTGCGAGCCTTGCCATGAGCACCTATGGAGCTCATCTTGAGGCTGTCTTCAATTTATTTTAAAGTCCTATGTGCGTGCCTCGCTCATTGCAACCTAAGTCCTACGGGCCTTGCGATGAGCGCATGAGGCGCTCATAGCGAGCCTTGCAATGAGCGTCTTTGGTGCTCATTGCAGGACTGCAGATGCAGGCCTCACTTTGCAAGGTCTGCAATATTTAACATTGTGTTACAGACAAACATGTAGTTTGACAACTATTATATGTGATTAGTGGCTCCCTGATATTTAGACTTAGTAGAGGTGCAAAGAGTTCCCTTGATGTTTATTAATGTTTTGCTGTGCACATTTCAGTAAGTAAGATTTTATACACTATACATTTCAATAATTCTACTGGGTTCAAATTCTGCATACCAACTAACAGTTGATGTTTTTTTATATGTTGTTGCTTTTTATATTTACTAGAAGTTTATTTTAATGCAAAAAAAAATATTATTTACTTTAAGCTCAAGCTGCAATGAGGTGTGGTTAATGTCTGCAGAATCAATGCTGTGTCCATTTAATAACTAAAAAAAGAACCTAAAAGATATCACTGAGACCCTACAAATAAAAACATTTATTTTCATGTTGTTTGGGATAAAAAAAGGATAACGGTTTATCGCAATCTAATTACTAAAACTACCATGCCATGGTCACATGCTGCCATCTAGTGTTTTTTGTTGTACCAATGACATGGAAATATTAGGCCATAACTGTGCTCATAATATTTCTCTTAAAAAAAAAAACAGAAAGCAAAAGTATTTGTTGTATGGAAAAAATGCTTTATAATCCAAAGAAGAGAGTTATCAATTGTAGTTACTGCAGAAATGTGCCATCTTGTTTTGAAGTATGTCCACCAGTAGGCTTAGGTCTGTCAAACATTGTAGTATTTTCATCATCTGGATTTCCAGTGATGATAATCCAGTGGTTTTCATTTTCCTCGACTCTGTGCCCATTTAAATATGTATGAGCAGTAACTTCATGATCTTTGCCAAACAATGTCCTGAAAATCATTAACGATTAAGTTATTAAGAACACTGGTCATGCAAAGTGACATAACACAATATAAATAGCATGTACATGATGCATATATGCCCGTCAGTAATACCACAGTGATGGTTTTGGGAGACCCCTGTAATGGCCCAACATCTTGAAGTTTTAATTAGGCATTGATGGTTCATAAAGTACCTACTCAATGATATAAAAAGCAATACTGAGAATAGATTAAACTGCTGTTAGACTACACTGACAATACAGATCAATTGGGTAGGCTGCTCTGGCTGGTAGAGAGTGCTAAAATGACAATTCTATTAATTGACTGCATACCTGCCTTATTAAAATGGTTTAACTTGGCAAGTTGTGATTAGAAGGGTTATCTAGACGTAAGTAGCATCCAATCCAGGCAGACTCTTCGCACTATCTTGAGAGTGCAATCAACAAGCACCACTGGATGCAAATAATCTTTTAAACTATGTTTAATATTGAAACTTGCTTTTTAACGTCTCTGAATATGAATGGTATTAATTATTAATGCACACTTTAATAAACTAGCTAATTTTATTAAGCTTTACAATGGTTCTTTAAGTGTGAGTTTGTGCTCAAATGTAATAGCAATGTCCACCCTTCATGCGCTGATCTCAGCAGTGCCCACATGTCTATCCCATATACACAGCACAAGGGCACAACATAATAACCCTCCCATCAAACAAGCAATGAACCAGCAAGCACAGCCATTCACAAGAAAGCAAGTGCAAGCTTCAATCAGCGTGAGCCTGGATGTTACCAGATTACATTCACATATGTCAGATTAAGAATGTGAGTCTTTTCGGCTAGATTGCATAATACCATCACACAGTATTTGAAAAATGAAGCCACGCATTATATGACCTTACAGTGGAAAGACAGAAACATGATGGGAAATCATTTATATAATTCGAGAACTGTTTCTATTAACCACTGAACCGAAATTAAATGTGTCACTTGAATGGGCTGAAAAATCTGTACACTGCATATAGAAATGTTTCATTTGAACCAGGCACCCACCCATATATTAGCATGTTTTTATATGTTACTTCATCTTTGATATTGTTGTTTATCACTTGCTTACTAGGCAATGTGAGTGTTCCCGAGAGTGATGATTACTGACTTTTAATTCACGTCTGTAACCCTTGTATATGATATCTAAATGGAATTAACATGACTTAAAATCATATTACATAGAACTGGACTTAGCCTGTGTGAATATGAGTCTAACACTGCCTGGCTATCTATGTAAGTTTTCATTAGTATATCAGTAAAAGAAGGGCAGGATTTAAACTGAAAGAGAGAAAGAAGGTAGAAAGTACTATGTGCAAGGGAAAAGTGGAAATAGAAATAGAAAATGAGTAAAGGACATGAGGCATATAGGGATATAGAGGCAATGGGGAATCAAAATAGGGAATAGTGAATGGACAAAGTGAGGGGAAAGGAAAAAGAAAAGGGGAGGAGTGGAAGAATATGGGTAATAGGAGGGAGAGGTAGCTATAGGAAAATACTGAAGAAAGGAAGAAGGGATAATAGAGGGTAACATTTCGGGGCGGAATATAAAGGCAGAAGGAGAAGTTAATGTCAACAGATGTGGGGGACAGTCGAGATAGACACATTGAATATTCTGCATGAACAACATTCACATCTCATCCACATTGCCAAAGTAAATAATAATATTACATCACTTACCATAGGACATATTTTCTAAGGACTGCCAAACACTGATTGGTTTTGCTATGAACAATAAGAACTTTAGTGTTTGCCTACAAAACAAAACAAAATAATAGATGTAGCGACTGTATTAGTGTTTGTATTTTATATTCTGTGGAGATGTATCTCTAAGAGGCCAATCACAACTATATGAGACATCATATCCTACATATATTTAGTTACCTTAATATTTTTGTAAATGTGCCAGGATATATTAGACATTGCTTCATAAGTGACAGTCTGGCACAGTGTGTGTTAAACAAGAGAGTGCTTGCCTGACCCAGAGCACATGGCTGATGCAGCATGTGAGCATGAGACAGTATATGTACCTGATTATGTTTCACTTATTTCTACCTTACACTACAAAGCTTAATATTAAAGTGTTATTATTATTATTAAGCACCAACATGGATACAGATGTAGAGTATACACACTTGATTGTTGGTGTACTATTTTGATTACACTAGTATTAATTCTTGAGTAATATTGTTCTATGTTTACTTTATGTATGGTGTGAAAATGATTGTATGATGACATTAACACCATCTTGAATTGCCACAGTGGTTAGTTTGGAACAGAAAGAATAAGCCACTAATCTAGCTACAAACCGGTACAGGCAGTCCTTCATATTCAAGACGAAACTGTGGATCCAAGTAAACAAATTGCCAGCAGCTGTGATACGAAGGTTGATCTGTTAAAGAAACTTCTTGTAGATTGGATCTCTTACTACATTTCAGAAATGTTTTCTGATCACTAATCAAATATAGCTGGGAAAAAAAATCAATACATAAATTAGCATACCACACTGGGGTACACACATAAACAACATAGAAAGGTTATCTTAGTATATCTCTTTTTGTAGCACATATCATTTACAATTGGCAAGGCTGCATTTGGTAAGGTGAGTTCACTATTGAGCTGGGACCTCTATGTACTCTATGGAGCCTATTAGTTAACCCATGAAAATGGCTCTCCATAACATAAGTTGGAGATGCTTCACATCATTAAAATAATGATGGGACGTAATTTCATCACTTTCCTGTCTATCTTACAGAGTAATGTAAAATAGATTTACAGTCCAGCAAGCTCAATCTTTATTGATCTCCTCTCATCTTATGGTAATTGTGAATTGATCTAGAGGAAGCAAACAAAAGTGTGGGCACAGTCACATTAGTAGATATGAAGTTGATCTGATGAAGCCAAAATGGTATATTCCATAGCAGCCTAATTGCAAATAAAAGATAATAAAATAGAGGCAGTATTATTGGTATTTACATTTTAAAATGTATTGTATATTTTAGAATCTAGTTAAAATTAGTACATTTTAAAATTATGACCAGTGGTCCCTTAACACACAGTAACTTCTGAAGTTGTGCATGCGTTGTAGAATGCCTAATAGTACCAGGCTAATGAGAGACTACATAAAACTTTCCTGATACATATAATTGAAAACTCAAGCAAAACGTTAATAACATTGATGTAGTTCCAGAGATTAAAAAATATGCTCTAGATGAGGTCCCACCAGTGATCAATAAAGGGACATCATTTCTCTCTCTTTTTATGGATAATTAATTTGATTATACTGTTGAATCTAGAATCATGCTGTCTTGAATACAAATCTATGTACATTTAAACTGTATACACTACTCACATTTCCCATGAACCCATCAGTTGTCCTCAAAGCAAAATTCTGTCCATAACGCAGAGGTTCTCCAATTACACTGCCATCCACACTGTAATGAGATAGAAATGTTCAAATGATCAGACAAAATGAGAAAAATGGAGTATGTATGATATAGAAAACCATATTACTCTCTGAGATTTTTAGGAGGCCCTTCCAATACCCTCAACACTGCCCATTTTTCATCAGATTTATATGAGAAACACTCCTTTCTGTAAGAGTCTCCTTCCACGGAATTGTAATTTAAATTGTGCTTGAAAGTTCTTGTACTGTATTTACATTATTTTCCATTTTATAATTGTATATTATATGCTTTAAACTACAAGTAATCTTTGTTGTGTTTTTAATATTTTAATATCAGTGTTTTTTTTATCTACGGATATAATAAAGATAACCAATAAACTCCTCACAATAATTTCTTTATTCAATATTAGAATTACTTATAAAACAAAATTAATAGGGAAATATATTTATTTATTTATAACAATATGAATCACGCTGCAAATATAATAGTATCCTGCACTTAAATTAGAAAGATATAGAGCCCTTATATAAATTCTTACTATGATCCCCAAAAAGATATCTCCTGTATGGTAAGTGCAAAGGAGTGCTACCCCAGAACTGCACCTTCCAGACAGGAGTTATCCTTCAGGGATCATAATAAAACAGTATAAAGGGGCCTTTATCCTTCTAATTTAATAAAGAAATATATTTCCTATTCATTTTGTTTTATAGTTACTCCTCTACATTAGCGTTAAGCAATGTGGAAAATATTAAAATCCTCTCTTTTTTTCTACTTGATAATAGAATTAATGCCTTAAATGAGAGACCCCCTTTACCTAATGCTTATTTCACATTATGTTGTCTTTTTTTTGTAGCAGTAGTGCAAGAAATATTTCATACATAAGCAGTTCTTTTCTCTTGATTACTTTAAATTAATGTTATATACCTGTATTGCAGTGCCATTATTAATACTGATTTTTTTAACTGTTTTTCAGATAATATTCATATAACATTATCATTTTATGAAATTCTTCACAATATTAAGTTATTGAAATATATAATAACAAATATTGAATATAAGCTAAAAAGCTGATCCCATTCCACTACTGAGAATAACTGTTTGTATTTATTTTATTTCTTTAATTCAAGATTGAAGCAGCTGTGAATGTCCAGTAATTTATTTGTTTAAAAAGATTGTAATGTTTCAACGAAAAAAGGATAGGTGGTCACAAATGTAACACATTTTAATATGGTTTAATGCTAGTAAATGCAACAATAAATCTCAGGGCAATATTTTATAGTAATAAGTACCTTGTAATGACAAAGGTGTTTCTGGCGCATGGTTTTATATCCGAGCTGGCGCTGACCCCACATGGTGCTTGTAAAGGGCTCTTGGCGTGCACTGCACCTTCACCTGGATTTGCAGACAATGTGAAATTACCATAAATAGGGGATGTGTTACTCAGAGTGTCTTCTGCATTCTCTGGATTAAGTATCATAACCGCATCCCCAAAGCGTAGAAGCCCATCTTGTGAAACTGAGAGTTTTGTCTGTAAAAGAAAAGGCAAAAATATCACCCTGTGGCACAAACATCACACACTGTGTTCAGCATTAGTGCTACCATGTTCTTGATTACATGTTTAAACACCAGTGTAACACCATATTTTTTCCTTTCAAGAACTATATAAATGGCTAAATGGAAAATAAAATATATGTCTGTGTAAACTATTGTTAATTTAACGGATTATGATGCTATAAAACTGCATTTTCAGAATATCTTAATTCACACTTACAAAACAAAATTTAATTTTCTTCATAAAAAGATTTTTCTAATAGTTTTAAGATAGAGGCTGACATGCCTGATGTTTTTCCTATTCAGTGAAAAAGGGGACAGGTACAAAGTAAGATATGGTGTGTGTAGTGCAACTGTCAGCTTCTATGTATATGTGAGAAAGAGAAGTAGTATCAAATATAAAGCAGCTTCACTCAACGGCTGAATAAAAAAATTGCAGAGCACAGCCCTAGGGTCCAAACCACAGGCAGTGCTGAAGAGAGACATCATGGAGGCCCCATAGAAACAAACAGAGCCTGATAAAATGTAGTGTTTCTTTAAAAAGGATTTTATTCTTATGGCTTAAATAATTACTAATGTTGTTAGTTTGTCTCATACTTTACAAATATGCTAAACTATGGGTTTGAGTATCAATATTCAGAATATTATAGATAGAATTTATGACAAGGGTTGACACATATATCTGAAACTCAGGAGCCAGCCAATGGATTAGATATAGAAATATATGTACAGTAACTAATAGGTTAGCAGCCAGTAGTAATATTTTAGAAGCCATGGCTCCCTTGATCCCAGTATTTGTCAAGCCCTAATATATGATGTATATAGCCGTGCAGAATCCTTTATACGATCACTAGCTCTAACATATTAAAAAGCAAGTGGATTGCTTCATTAACAAAAAACATTTAATATAAATTATAAACTGGTTCTCTGAGGCTACTATGACTGTATTTTGATAACAGTCCCACAAAAAAGAGCTATCATAGTATTTTGGTTAGTGAATTATGGCCAGTGTGTTTAGTTTTTCACCTTTAACCACTCTAATTGTTTCTTTACCTTTTTCAAAACATTGTTTTTGAAGTTGCTTGTTTTCTGTATGAGAAGTTCTCCTTTTTCTCTTTTCTCTAAGAAATCTTTCAAGAGCTCCTAAAATAAAAACAGTGGATATATAAACCTGTGAATGGTGTCCGGAAAGCATCCCTCATTTTAGGTTATATTAAGTAGAAATCTATCTTGTGGCTTAGACTAAAACACCATTTAGAAAAAAATAATTTTGAAACAAAGACAAATCAAACTCTAAAAATAAAGGACATAATTAGACAAATAATAATAAATCCATATTAATTTGCTTTGACTGGTATAGGCAACATGGAAATTAGTAACACCAAAATCTTAATTGGCTTGAAAAGAATTGATTTTGACATAAGAAGTATTGGCCCATCTAGGAGGCCTATTATACTAAAAATCTGGTGCTTAACTAAGCATTGGTACAGCACTAAATTCCTGTACTGTATTGTATAACTGTTGACACATCAACGTAAAGTAGTAAATTTGTATATTAGTTCTGTATCTGCCATCCAATTTCAAGTTATGACCTCTTACAGTATTCCTCAAACATTTGGTCCATTTATTCTATTCAAAATAAGGAATTGGAGTTCAAAATATATTTTCAAACTTATTAACTCTAAAATATTTCTCTATATACTGCACCTATTTTTCTGGACATCATTTTGCAGCTCCTGTAATCTTAAATCAAGGCACAAGATACAGAAAATGAAGCAGATATTGTTTTGGGAAAATACACTTTAACAGCACTTTTAAAATAAGAACACAGATGCACTAAAATTGCAGGAACTGTGTAGTTCATCACTTAATGCTGATCCATTTTCGAAAAAACTGTCACTGCTGGCCTTTGTTCCACCTCACTCCCAGACGTCTTGGCTGTTGCCCTGTCCTGTCTGTGATGTTTTTGTATTTACTGTGTTTTTATTGTTTTTTGCTCTTTGTCGTTCGGCCGCTATGCAAGGCTTGCAAGGCACTCATCGCCCAAGTGCTACGTGTTAACGGCTCGCCTCGCAGCGATGTGCGCATTTGGCGCTCATCGGCTAATTCCTACGCGTTAACGGCTCGCAAGTGATGAGTGCTGACTACTCGTACACACCTTGCAAAGCATGACAACGTCTCGCAGTTTGACAATTTTTATATGTGACGGGAATAAAATTGTAAGGCTGGCAATGTTGTTTGGCACAAAATGTGAGGCTTTTGCTCCTCTGTGCACCATGATGGTTTGCTTTTCAAAGTCCTGCGTTCCTGGCGTAGGTCATGTAAGTGTTCCTGTCTTCAGCGTCGTGTATTTTCTAAGTTCTGCATGCGTGGCCTTGCTGAGCCTCACTTTCATCCTATTACAAAATGTTTACGTTTTTTCAGCAGCCATTTTTTCCCTCGCTTAGACGATTTTTGAGTGGCCAAAAATTCAAAATATTGCTCCAATTCGTTTGCAACTTCACTCCCAGGCTTCCTGGCTTTCCCCAGTGCTGTGTTTGAGTGTATTATTATTTTGTTAAAATTATTTTGTTGTTTTTTCTGTGTTTTGGAGTTACACGATTGAACCAACTGCGTGTCTCACACGCATTGCAGCCTAAGTCCCGCGTGCTTCAATTGCTTGCTTCGCGAGGCTCACAGTTGGAGTTGCAAAAACGCAACTGCTTGCCTCACATTGAAAGACTCGCAGTCGACAGCTCAATATCGCAAACGTCACCAACACTGACAACTATATATATGACTAGCCACTTGCCCGTCAAAAAATGACGGCAACAAAATTGTAAGGCAGGTAATGCGTGTAAGTGTTTTGGTCATCTGAGATCCTTGTGCGCTCATTGCGAGGCTGGCGCTGAGCGTCTTTGGCAATCATCACGTGGCTCGCAATGAGCGCCTTTGGCGCTCATTGCGAGCCTCTGGGTTGGTGTATTTGTTGTTATCATAGGAGTTTTTGTGCTTATTGTAAGGTCCGCAGTGATCTGGTTTTGTCGCTTATTGCAAGGCTCTCCCCTGGTGTAGTTTGTGTCCTATGAGCACCGTAGGAGCTCCTTGTGGGTGGCGCGGTGAAGGTGTTTGTTGTTTTTTGCGATAGTGTGGTATTAATTTTGTTTTGTGTATATTTAATTTTTTTAAGCAAATTAATTAATGAAATCATAAATTAATATACTTTACCTGTTTGTAATTAATATATGCGTGAGGGGCAGCCGTTAGGGTAGCTGGCTACTTATGCATTCTGTAAGTTAGTGTTGTGAAATGGCAACAAATGTGTATGTGGTACGCGGGTGTGGATGATTTAGCGTCCTTGCTAATAGTGTATCTTGTACAGTCCCACTCCATTATCTAATACTCAGCATTCCCTGTACAGCCCTTTATTTAATACTCAGCACTCCATGTGCTCTCCTTTATCTAATACTCAGCACTCCTTGTGCTCTCCTTTATCAAATACTCAGCACTCCTTGTGCAGTCTTTTATCTAATATTAAGCACTCCATGTGCAGTCCTTTATCTAATACTCAGCACTCTCTGTGGAGTCCTTTATCTAATGCTCAACACTCCCTGTGCAGTCCTTTATCTAATATTAAGCACTCCCTGTGCAGTCTATTATCTAATATTAAGCACTCCATGTGCAGTCCTTTATCTAATACTCAGCACTCTCTGTGCATTACCATTCCTTTATCTAATACTCAGCACTCCTTGTGCAGTCCCACTCCTTTACCTAACACTCAGAACTAGCTGTGCAGTCCTTTATCTAATGCTCAACACTCCCTGTGCAGTCCCAATCATTTATCTAATACTCAGCATTCCCTGTGCAGGCCTTTATCTAATAATCAGCACTACATGTGCAGTCCTTTATCTAATACTCAGCACTCTCTGTGCAGTACCACTCCTTTATCTAATGCTCAGCACTCCATGTGCAGTCATTTATCTAATACTCAACACTCTCTGTGCAGTCCTTTGTCTAATGCTCAACACTCCATGTGCAGTCCCAATCATTTATCTAATACTCAGCACTCTGTGCACTACCACTCCTTTATCTAATACTCTGCACTCCTTGTGCAGTCCTTTATCTAATACTCAACACTACATGTGCAGTCCTTTATCTAATACTCAGCACTCCATGTGCTCTCCTTTATCTAATACTCAGCACTCCATGTGCAGTCCTTTATCTAATACTCAGCACTCCATGTGCAGTCATTTATCTAATACTCAACACTCTCTGTGCAGTCCTTTGTCTAATGCTCAACACTCCATGTGCAGTCCCAATCATTTATCTAATACTCAGCACTCTGTGCACTACCACTCCTTTATCTAATACTCTGCACTCCTTGTGCAGTCCTTTATCTAATACTCTGCACTCCTTGTGCAGTCCTTTATCTAATACTCAGCACTACATGTGCAGTCCTTTATCTAATACTCAGCACTCCATGTGCTCTCCTTTATCTAATACTCAGCACTCCATGTGCAGTCCTTTATCTAATACTCAGCACTCCATGTGCAGTCCTTTATCTAATACCCAGCACTACATGTGCTCTCCTTTATCTAATACTCAGCACTCCATGTGCAGTCCTTTATCTAATACTCAGCACTACATGTGCTCTCCTTTATCTAATACTCAGCACTCCATGTGCAGTCCTTTATCTAATACTCAGCACTCCATGTGCAGTCCTTTATCTAATACTCAGCACTACATGTGCTCTCCTTTATCTAATACTCAGCACTCCATGTGCAGTCCTTTATCTAATACTCAGCACTCGTGCAGTCCTTTATCTAATACTCAGCACTACATGTGCAGTCCTTTCTCTAATACTCAGCACTACATGTGCAGTCCTTTATCTAATACTCAGCACTCCATGTGCTCTCCTTTATCTAATACTCAGCACTCCATGTGCAGTCCTTTATCTAATACTCAGCACTCTTTGTGCAGTCCTTTATCTAATACTCAGCACTACATGTGCAGTCCTTTATCTAATACTCAGCACTCTCTGTGCAGTACCACTCCTTTATCTAATACTCAGCACCCCTTGTGCAGTCCTTTATCTAATACTCAGCACTACATGTGCAGTCCTTTCTCTAATACTCAGCACTACATGTGCAGTCCTTTATCTAATACTCAGCACTCCATGTGCAGTCCTTTATCTAATACTCAGCACTCCCTGTGCAGTCCTTTATCTAATACTCAGCACTCCTTGTGCAGTCCTTTATCTAATACTCAGCACTCCATGTGCAGTCCTTTATCTAATACTCAGCACTCCCTGTGCAGTCCTTTATCTAATACTCAGCACTACCTGTGCAGTCCTTTATCTAATACTCAGCACTCCCTGTGCAGTCCCACTCCATTATCTAATACTCAGCACTACCTGAGCACTCCTTTATCTAATGCTCAGCACTACCTGAGCACTCCTTTATCTAATACTCAGCACTACATGTGCAGTCCCACTCCATTATCTAATACTCAGCACTACCTGAGCACTCCTTTATCTAATGCTCAGCACTACCTGAGCACTCCTTTATCTAATACTCAGCACTCCATGTGCAGTCCTTTATCTAATACTCAGCACTCCCTGTGCAGTCCTTTATCTAATACTCAGCACTCCCTGTGCAGTCCTTTATCTAATACTCAGCACTACCTGTGCAGTCCTTTATCTAATACTCAGCACTCCCTGTGCAGTCCTTTATCTAATACTCAGCACTCTCTGTGCAGTCCTTTATCTAATGCTCGGCACTCTCTGTGCAGTCCTTTATCTAATACTCAGCACTCCCTGTGCAGTCCCACTCCATTATCTAATACTCAGCACTACCTGAGCACTCCTTTATCTAATGCTCAGCACTACCTGAGCACTCCTTTATCTAATGCTCAGCACTCTCTGTGCAGTCCCACTTGTGCAGTCTTTTATCTAATATTAAGCACTCTCTGTGCAGTCCCACTTGTGCAGTCTTTTATCTAATATTAAGCACTCTCTGTGCAGTCCTTTATCTAATACTCAGCACTCTCTGTGCAGTCCCACTCCATTATCTAATACTCAGCACTACCCGAGCACTCCTTTATCTAATGCTCGGCACTCTCTGTGCAGTCCCACTCCATTACATAATGCTAGCACTCCCTGTGCTCTTCTTTATCTAATACTCAGCACTCCATGTGCTCTCCTTTATCTAATACTCAGCACTCCATGTGCAGTCCTTTATCTAATACTCAGCACTCTTTGTGCAGTCCTTTATCTAATACTCAGCACTACATGTGCAGTCCTTTATCTAATACTCAGCACTCTCTGTGCAGTACCACTCCTTTATCTAATACTCAGCACCCCTTGTGCAGTCCTTTATCTAATACTCAGCACTACATGTGCAGTCCTTTCTCTAATACTCAGCACTACATGTGCAGTCCTTTATCTAATACTCAGCACTCCATGTGCAGTCCTTTATCTAATACTCAGCACTCCCTGTGCAGTCCTTTATCTAATACTCAGCACTCCTTGTGCAGTCCTTTATCTAATACTCAGCACTCCATGTGCAGTCCTTTATCTAATACTCAGCACTCCCTGTGCAGTCCTTTATCTAATACTCAGCACTACCTGTGCAGTCCTTTATCTAATACTCAGCACTCCCTGTGCAGTCCCACTCCATTATCTAATACTCAGCACTACCTGAGCACTCCTTTATCTAATGCTCAGCACTACCTGAGCACTCCTTTATCTAATACTCAGCACTACATGTGCAGTCCCACTCCATTATCTAATACTCAGCACTACCTGAGCACTCCTTTATCTAATGCTCAGCACTACCTGAGCACTCCTTTATCTAATACTCAGCACTCCATGTGCAGTCCTTTATCTAATACTCAGCACTCCTTGTGCAGTCCTTTATCTAATACTCAGCACTCCCTGTGCAGTCCTTTATCTAATACTCAGCACTCCTTGTGCAGTCCTTTATCTAATACTCAGCACTCCCTGTGCAGTCCTTTATCTAATACTCAGCACTACCTGTGCAGTCCTTTATCTAATACTCAGCACTCCCTGTGCAGTCCCACTCCATTATCTAATACTCAGCACTACCTGAGCACTCCTTTATCTAATGCTCAGCACTACCTGAGCACTCCTTTATCTAATACTCAGCACTCCATGTGCAGTCCTTTATCTAATACTCAGCACTCCCTGTGCAGTCCT
The DNA here is from genome assembly GCA_027410445.1 of Discoglossus pictus. NCBI lineage: Eukaryota > Metazoa > Chordata > Amphibia > Anura > Alytidae > Discoglossus > Discoglossus pictus. Next base: position 188,865,207 of record CM050167.1, on the reverse strand, counting down.
TTATCTAATACTCAGCACTCCCTGTGCAGTCCTTTATCTAATACTCAGCACTACCTGTGCAGTCCTTTATCTAATACTCAGCACTCCCTGTGCAGTCCTTTATCTAATACTCAGCACTCTCTGTGCAGTCCTTTATCTAATGCTCGGCACTCTCTGTGCAGTCCCACTCCATTATCTAATACTCAGCACTACCTGAGCACTCCTTTATCTAATGCTCAGCACTACCTGAGCACTCCTTTATCTAATACTCAGCACTCCATGTGCAGTCCTTTATCTAATACTCAGCACTCCCTGTGCAGTCCTTTATCTAATACTCAGCACTCCCTGTGCAGTCCTTTATCTAATACTCAGCACTACCTGTGCAGTCCTTTATCTAATACTCAGCACTCCCTGTGCAGTCCCACTCCATTATCTAATACTCAGCACTACCTGAGCACTCCTTTATCTAATGCTCAGCACTACCTGAGCACTCCTTTATCTAATACTCAGCACTCCATGTGCAGTCCTTTATCTAATACTCAGCACTCCCTGTGCAGTCCTTTATCTAATACTCAGCACTCCCTGTGCAGTCCTTTATCTAATACTCAGCACTACCTGTGCAGTCCTTTATCTAATACTCAGCACTCCCTGTGCAGTCCTTTATCTAATACTCAGCACTCTCTGTGCAGTCCTTTATCTAATGCTCGGCACTCTCTGTGCAGTCCTTTATCTAATACTCAGCACTCCCTGTGCAGTCCCACTCCATTATCTAATACTCAGCACTACCTGAGCACTCCTTTATCTAATGCTCAGCACTACCTGAGCACTCCTTTATCTAATGCTCAGCACTCTCTGTGCAGTCCCACTTGTGCAGTCTTTTATCTAATATTAAGCACTCTCTGTGCAGTCCCACTTGTGCAGTCTTTTATCTAATATTAAGCACTCTCTGTGCAGTCCTTTATCTAATACTCAGCACTCTCTGTGCAGTCCCACTCCATTATCTAATACTCAGCACTACCCGAGCACTCCTTTATCTAATGCTCGGCACTCTCTGTGCAGTCCCACTCCATTACATAATGCTAGCACTCCCTGTGCTCTCCATTATCTAATACTCAGCACTCTCCCTCGTTACCTCGTCCAGTGACACATCTTCGCTCCAGTTACCGATCCGGACGGAGGGGCCGAAGGTTCGGAGGCTCATGGTGACTGCACTTTGATTATGAGGTGTCTGTGTACAGATGTTGTTATGGCAACCTACAATAGTTTATACGTTGTTATAGAGACCAAAAGTTATCGCGAGATCCTCGAAACAGCGCGGTCACAGCTGAGGTGCCATATTGGGATTGGCAAGAATTGTAGCGCGTCAGTGCTTGGAGTGCTGCTGACATCTAGTGGCAGAATCATTGTACTGCACATCACTGTTCATCTCATACATACAGTTCTTCATGAAAATGGGTGTATTTTATAGAGGTACTTCAAAAGCAGATATGTAATATTAATATATTATAATTATGTTACATTACGTTATTTAAATGTTTAATATGTTGTTACATTATATGATACATACACACACTATGAGCTATACCATGTAGGGTCACCCAAGATGGGCAGTTCATAGTAGAGAGGTCAGACAAATTACGTTCCACTGGAAAAGTAACTGGTAACCCACCCCAGTATCTTTGACAAGAAAACCATGTGGATTAGCTCAGCCAGAAACATAAAGAGGTGTGCCTGTGTGCTGTGGCTCATATGGTCACTGAGAGTCGGATATGACTGAACAAAAATATATATGTGTGTATTAGTGCATATATAATGTAAAGCAATCACTACAAAGATTGGGACCTGTCCTGTTGTATGTACTCACGGGAAGTGCTGGGAAGCGCGCCGCCAACGTCCCGATCTAGCTGTGTCTAAGTGGTTAGGGGTTTTCGGGTTAGGGTTACAGGGTTAGGGGGTTAGGGATAGGGTTAGGCCCGGGAAGGAGTGTAGGGGGTTAGGGGCTTAAATTTAGGGTTAGGAAGTGAGGTTTAGAGGGTTTGGTTAAGAGGGTTAGGGGCTTTGTGGCTTAGGGTTAGGAAGTGAGGTTTAGGGGGTTTGGGTAAGAGGGTTTGGGGCTTAGTGGCTTAGGGTTAGGAAGCAAGGTTTAGGGAGTTAGGGTAAGAGGGTTAGGGTCTTAGGGTTAGGGGGTTAGAGGGTTGTGGTGTACTAGTATATTGGAACGTGGGATGCGAGCTCGCCCGGCACCAGGAGGATAGATACAAAGATTGTACTAACATTTTTACACTTAAAATAATAATGTTTCATGCTAAATCACTTTATTCCCCATTTACGTTCATTTAAGAAGCAGAGGCTTATAATGAAGGCACCACCTGACATGTCTGCGTGTCACATGATGTAGGTATGATGGAGACATGTATGAGATGTACAGTCACTTTGACCTATTCATTTCCTATATTAATCTGTGGAGCCTGATTACTAAAATGTAAGGAACATGTTTCAATGTGGAAAAAGAAAATCCTCAACGTGGTGAATGTCATTTGTGGCTACCTAAAGTTAAAAAAATATATAGTTTATGCTTGTTTAGGTGGTTTTGAAACTCACACATTTCTACATCGTGTCCTGCTTTTAAAAGCGCTTTTTCATGAAAAGGAATGTTCCAAAATGTAAAAAAAAATAGTTCAGCTTTGAATCATAGTCAAGAGTTCTCTCAGACAAAATGTGATTGAAGCATGTCAGCTGCGGTCAGTCTAGAGGTCTTCCATTCTATCACCATAGAGCTTCATAACTCAGCTGGTGCAGTCACCTGAAACAGAGTCTAAAACATGGAACGCTTAACGTTGTTGCAAATGCAGGTATCCAGGAGATTAAAGGGACATGGAAGGTTCCTGGATTTCACTGGAATATAATATACTTTTATATCTATTTACTTTTATTTTATTAAATGCTCAAAAGCTCTGTTTTTTTATGCCTAAACTCATACAATTTTTATTTGTTTGGGCCTGCCCTCTATAGCCTGTCGTTGACCTCTCTCAAGTAGCATTTTGCAGAATGTTGGCATTGATTGGTTATTATGAGACAGTGCAACCCCAGTGCTAAGTTATTAGAGAAGGAAAGTTAATTTTCTGCTCCCGCTAAACTAGAAGAGACATTATTACTTTTGTCAGGAGCAGTCTTTGAGCAGAGACCTCCCAGACTTTTAGAAGAACGCTATTAAATATCATATATATTATGCTTATTATGGATATTGATGCTGTTGAGTGGCAACCAGTGGCGCAGCCAGAATTGTATTACAATTATTTATTACTAGTGACTTGCCCAAAATTTGAAGCCTGGCCATGCTGTTTGCCACACAATGCGAGGCTCCACGCTCCACGCCCAATTCCTTTGCACCTACCCCAAGCCTTGGAAAGAATTGTAAAGCACTTTGAGTCCAAGCATGAATATTATTATTATTACTAGCTTCTTGCCCGTCATGCTGTTTGCCACACAAAGTAAGTATTTTAGCCGTCTGAGTACCTTCGGCGCTCATTGCGAGCCTCTCGGTTGGTGTATTTTTGGTTATCAGATCCCCTTCGGTGCTCATTGCAAAGTCCGCTCTGATCGCCTTTTGGCGCTCGTTGCGAGCCTCTACCCTGGTGTACTTTTGGTGCTCATAGTGAGCCGCGCGCTGAACGCCTTCAGCATTTATTGCTATCCTGTTGTCTGGTCCTTTTTTATTTTTGTCTATATATATTTTGTAATGATATTTAATTAATTAATACAATCATAAATTAATATACTTTACCTATTTGTAATTATTATATGCATCAAGCAATATCCTAAAAAGCTAACAATCTTTTTGGATGTTCCTGCAGCATACAATGTACATTTGCACTCTTGCTGAGCTAAGGTAGAAGTGTCAGCAATGTGTGAAGTGTGTAATGTAAATAGGCAAGCGCAAATCATTTGTTTAGCTGTGTAATTCTGCATTTTGTAATGGTAATGGTATTATTTGCAAGTTAGTGTTGTAAAATGGCAGCGATTGTCTATGTGTTAGGCAGTTGTGGAACATTTAGCGTCCTCCCTAATAGTGTATTTTATACCCCGTACGGTCTTGTGTAGAAGTCTTATGTGTCTGGCAGGTTTTTTGCGTGTTTATTGGTCGTGTAGCCTCGTTTTCGTTTTTTTTCGTCATCACGCGTGCAACAAATCGCAATTTGACAACTGCGTATTGCGCAACGGGCCGCGCATGCGCACTGGCTCCCGGCATATGCATAGCGCAGCGTAAGCCGCACATGCGCAATGCTCAACGTCCGACGCATGCGCATCGTGCAACGTAAGCCGCACATGCGCATTGCGCAACAGTGTGCGCATGCGCACTGTGCAACGGGCAGCCCGAGCAGGCGCAATGCGCAGCAACAGGAGGAGGAGGGGAGAGACACAGGGAAGAAGGGGCAAGACACAGAGGAGTGGGGGTAGAGACACAGGGCAGGGAGTGGAGTGGGGAAGAGACACAGGGGAGGGGGGAGACACACAGGGGTGGGAGAGGAGGGGGTAGACACACAGGGGAAGGGGGGAGAGACACAAGGGAGTGAGAGGAGGGGGAGAGGAGAAACACAAAGGAGTGAGAGGAGGGGGGAGAGACACAGGGGAGTTAGAGGAGTGGGGAGAGACACAGGGAAGGGAGAGGAGGGGGAAGAGACACAGGGAAGGGGGTAGACACTTAGGGGTGGGAGAGGATGGGGGTAGACACACAGGGGAGGTGGGAAGAGACACAGAGAAGGAGGGGAGAGACACAGAGGAATGAGAGGTGGGAGAGACACAGGGGAGCGAGAGGAGGGGGGAAGAGACACAGGCGAGTGAGAGGAAGGGGAAGAGACGCACAGGAGTGAGAGAAGGGGGGAAGAGACACAGGGGAGTGAGAGGAGGGGGGAGAGACACAAAGGAGTGAGAGGAAGTGGGGGAGAGACACAGGGGAGTGAGAGAAGGGGGGAGAGACACAAAGGAGTGAGGGGGGAGGGACACAGGGGAGGGAGAAAGAGACACAGGGGAGGGGGAGACACAGGGGTAGGAGAGGGGGGAGAGACACAGAGGAGGGGGAGACACAGGGGCGTGAGATGAGGGAGTAGAGACACAGGGGAGTGAGAGGGGGGAGAGACAAAAAGGAGTGAGAGGGGGGGGAAGAGACACAGAGGAGGTTGGGGAGACACACAGGGGAGGGAGAGGAGGGGGAGAGAAACAGGGGAGGGAGAGGAGGGGGAAGAGACACAGGGGAGGGAAATGGGGAGGAACAGATGCGAGTAAGGGAAGGAAGAGACATGGGGGAAAGAGACACAGGGGGAAAAAGAGACACAGGGGAGGGAGAGGGGTAAAGAGGCATGGGGGGACAGGGGGGAAAGACACAGGGGGAGAGGGGGTAAAAACACAGGGGGGAGGGGAAAGAGACACAAGGGAGGGAGAGGAGGGGGGAAATGAGACACAAGGGCGGTAGTAGACAGATGGAGAGACTCGCAATGAGTGCCGAAGGTGGGGGAGAGGCTCCCACTGTGTGGCAAACAGCATTGCCAGCATTCACATTTTATTGCCGTCATTTTTGACAGGCAAGTTGCTAGTAATAATAATAATAAAGAATAGGACAAGTTGACAGAATGTGAATCAGTGTCTACTTAAAGTTATATGGGAAATTTCCTGAATCGTGAATGCATTTGATAGACCAAAATCAGTAGTGTATGCAAACATTTGTTGCATTAAAAAAGCCCCAAATAAACACTAATAAACTTACCCTAGAGTTTGCAAACATTCTTCAGTTTTCGGGCAATTGCTTTTGAAAAGGAATGCCCCTGTATATCCAAGCTAAATTAGCATAAAACTCATAATTTGTTGTGGCCAATCACAGGTAGCTACAACATTGTAGCAGTATGGGGATTTAGCCTCTGCAGCAAAGCATCATGGCATTTGTATTTTTTTGTTCCCACCACACACATCTCGCTCCTCATGATGCAACTCAGGTAATGCTGCTCTAGATCTCTGCACTGTGCTTCTACTGTGTAAAAGGGTAGTATAAGGTCTAAAATCAGACTTGAATGCAGTTTTCCTATTCATTGGTACAGGGTGCAGATGTAGGCAGCTCTGTGGGTGTGGAAACTATTTTTTTTAAATAAAATAAATCTGTGTGTGTATAAAATGTGAGTGAAAAGAGGTTGCTCTCTGAGTAGGTAACCGGACCTATAGGACAAACCTACTTCTGGTATTGTCCGTTCTCAGATTGAGCACCTCTAATTTTTCTTGTTGTTTATAAAATGACTCAATGTAATGTGTGTTTCTGATAAAAGAAGTATGTGTTAGATTATAAAACAGTAAAAACAGGGAAAATTCCATATACCTTTAAAACATAGTAATGCATATCTCAGACCTTTCCTGATAGCTGACAGCACGCAGTGGCGGCTGCCTGCCATTAGGTGGCACAGACGAGATTTTAGTGAATTTCCTAGGGTTAGGGTTTAGGGTTGGGGATAGGGTTGGGGTTTAGGGTTGGGGTACTGGCAGATTATATGCTTTACACTGACAAGAAATTCATTAAAATCTCGGCCGCGTCACCTAGTGGCTGATCGGCGGCACTGTGTGCGGACAGCTAACAGGAAAGATCCCATATCTTTCCCTCAGAAATGTATATTCTAGTCCAAACCTATTTAATAAACATTAAAATGTTACATGTTCTTGGCTGACAAATAGTTTTAATACATTAAATCCTGTGGCAGTTTGAACTACAAAAATTGGGTGTGGAGAGGTTGTGCTGTATTTATTTGAAAATCACATAAAAGCTTACAAATACGATCAGGACATTGTGTCAATGTTGGAGCCCTGCCACCTGATTCTAATTTTAGAACAGACTCAGCAGATCACTTCCTGCAGGCATCTGACTGTGTTTAGAAGCTGCCTCATACTTCTACATCCACACGTGCAGCAAGGTCTGCTGGGAAAATGTCCTGGGAGAGAAGGAGGAATAACGTCTGAGGGGCAGCAGCTACTGCTAAAAGATGCAAATGTTTAGTGTGTGTACAGTCTGAAAATGTAACAGGAAGAGACAGAAATGTGATCTTTTATTGTCTGCTGACAGGTAACAGGTCCTTTTACATACAATGCATCATATTCTCAAACTTTTGCTTTAACAAACGCAGTCATTTTAGCAGTTAATGCAACAAGCCTCCCACTATTTCGTTGTCATTCACTTGTGACTGACTCTCCACACATCTTGTCTCTGGTTGTTCATATCCATAAGGCTTTCATGGCAAAGATACTGGAGTGGGTTGCCAGTTCCTTCTCCAGTGGACCGCAATTTGTCTGACTTCTCTGCTATGACCTGCTCATCTTTGGTGACCGACGTGATATAGCTCACAGCTTCATTTAGGAATACAAGCCCCTTCACCACGACAAGATAGTGATCCAGAAGTGACCCTATATGTCCTAGTAGATATGCATTAATTTATCTTCTTGTTGCACTTTCCTCTCCGCTGTATTTGGCATTATCTGCTTTTAGTTTTGCACCAGCATTTCCTTTATTTTCTCCCTTTCTATACTTCTTCTTTCCCTTGCTTTCCCCTCCCAAATTATTTCTATTCTCTATCTCCCTTCCCTTGCTGTCTATATTCCCACATGTAAGTGGTTCCTACACAACCAGTGGTAATTAACACAGTGGGAGTGCATATAATGATTAGTCCTGTTTATGCTCCCTTAAAGCATCCTTCTTAGGCCAAGTTGGCTTATGTGTATAAAACCATACACTTATTGTGCTAGCAATGAGACATCCAGTTAGCAGCTTTATTGTTACCCTAACTAACACATACATCCCAACATTTTAAATGGCAAAACCCCACTTATTCTGGAAAAAATATGCACTATTAAGTAGTGGTGTACAATGGGTAAAATAAAATGTACATAGACACACTAATTATGTGCTCAATGCAGAACACATATGGTGAAAATCGGAAACTCTAAGCATATATGTTTCTCCTAAACTTGAAAGGTAACCAGATAAACCTTAGAGAGTGAGATGTGATTGGGATGGAAACAGGGTTTTGCCCTTAGATGTGGAACTTTCCTTCAAAAGAGGAGCAATTGGGGAGCTAAGAAGTACCTGCACAAAATGACTATCTCTCCAAAAGAAGGCCATTTGGGAATTATGCATTATCACATATTCACACATTACATCATTGACGGATGCTGAACAAATGTCAGCTCCCTTTAATGTGCAGTAAGGAAGTGGCTCCACCTATACAGACATTCATATGTTTTGGTAAACAGCCCATACAGCTGTATCTATGAACACTGAACTGGATGTTGGCCAACAGAACACATATCTAAGGAGTTTGTCTTTATTTAAGGAACAATAGGTAACTACACCCATCCTGATGGCTGCTAACATGAGAAAACCAGACAATTGTTAACTCTTTCTCATCAGCTATGTTCTGTTTGGTCTTCCTAGTACAGAAATATATCTTCTGACCTTGTAAATTAATACACCTCATCTCTTTAAACAGTTTAGTGTACCGTTCAAAACCCTGTGACATCAAGTTAATCCGCTATGCAGTATCTTAATTGAAAAGACATTGTAATCTGTCAGGGCCACTGAGTTATTCACAGGTTTAGGTTAATGTGCTTCACAATAGGCTTTAAATGTGCACCAATATAATATAGCTGAACACTTAAAGCAAAGTATACCTTTGTCCATCTTTCACAATAATAATGTATACAGTTGTGGTTAATGTAACATAGTGTATTTTGTTCCCTCACTTTATGTGACACTCTTATAATATAAAGATCTATACTCCGTAAGGTGTAGGCTTTTGATATAATGGCGAGACCTCCAGATCCGATGTTGCCATACCCCTCTACTAATGTCTGTAATGTTGAGGTATCTTCACAACATAAAACACTTTTTATTTTGGTTGTTAAGACTTTTGATTTCTTTACCACTATGATTTTAATTTTGTTAGCAACAAATCATAAGAGGAATAGTAAATGTAGCACAATAAGATCACGCTACTTCTGAATGATACTCCTGTCCTATAGACATGTAAGTGAAGGAGAAAGGTAGAAAAGATTATCCAAACAATATTGGTAACTATACCCATTCCTTATGTATCTTGAGCAATTGGCCCTGTCAGCAATAAGACCTTGCGATGGAAGGGGCCTTACAAAAATAAAGGAATAAAGCTATTTTACAAGTCAGCTGTCCCTTAAATTACTGTAAAAGTCAGAGAAAATCTCAGTTTAATCGATATATCTCCTTGCATCCATACATTATTAAAATAAAAAGGTTTACATCGATTAATGGTATAGTTTTTTTATTTTTACTAGACGTGCAGCCATTTTGTCGTTCACAGTTCTCCCTTAGTAGCAAAACCTTCATCTTACTAATGCGGCAGATTTATCTACAGAGTTGATCCATGGAAGAGTGTTTCAATGTATTTCACTTGGCCGCGCAATATCACCAGAAACATTAAATGTTCATGTGACCTACATGGGATAAAGCATGTGTGCACCCGTGTTGCAGCTAAATCTGGAACTACAGCATTCGTACCATGGAGGTCTTGCTATTAAGGGTGGACTGTTAATGATAAACAGCCTTATTAAATAGCGATTCAGCCAATTGAATAGGGCTCTATATACGCACAGAGCATATTTTTTTACAAAAGTTTTTAGTTAGTGAAGACACCTTAATTTTGGATAGAAGATCCCTAACTAAAATCTTCTGTAAAAAAAATATGCTCTGTGCTTATATAGAGCCCTATTCAATTGACCAAATCGCAATTTAATAAGACTGAAAATGTATGTAATCTCAGGGGAAATTAGCCTAAATCATGAGTAATTTTATTTCACTATAGTAGAAAATAATATGTTATAAAGTGGAGCATTAGTTACATACTAATTAAGGTTGGAAAAATAGTTTTAGTCTATCAAGTTCAACCGTTTCAAATCTCCTCTGATCTTTTGTAATATGAGGATTAATTGTTAATAGTTGGTTAATTGATCCAGAGGAAGGCAAACAGAAAACAAAACATTGAAACATTGACAATTGTCTCAAAAGGGGAAAAAAACATAAAATTAATTCCTGACCCCCAGATACTGGCAATCAGATTCCTCCCTGGATCAATACTCCCTCTCTAGTTATCCAGGATAACCCGGAATGCCCTTTTTATAAAAATACAAAAAATACAATTCCTTTCTAAAATTATCTATCCAATCCTCTGTTTTCTGACGATGGTGATCTTTTAAAGTATCCTATTGAACAACAATACTATTACATGTCCCATTCTCTCATTTAAAAGAAAAAATGCATGGAGCCAGTCCCCTTTGTCAGTCATAATAGTGACATCATAGAGAGGGAATGCAAACAGCCCACAGAGCTTCCTGCTGCACATTCTCTGCTCCACGGATATTATTCACATTTCCAAAGTACTGCTTCATAAAAGCCAACCATTCAGTTAAAATGAATCTTGCAGACAATCTCAGGGCCCCTTAATCTGCAACCCAAGGCATTAGAACCCTGAGTACAGGACGGAAGAAAAGCCTTTTTGTGAAACATGTCAGACTCAAGTAAATGTGATTATAATGGTGCCCTAAATGTGTTGAAAATTAATTAAATACTTGACCACTGAATTCTTGGAACAATTTGAAATACTTTGGGGAAAAGAATGAATATATCAAACACATTTCCTATTCAAGGCCGATTAGCATGATACATAGCAAAAGGGTTGAGGTCGGCGTACAAACATTAGTAATTTTAGTTTTTATGTGTTTATACTACTTCCCAAATAATCTTTCAGGACCACTTTTTTTTTTTTTTTTTTTAAAGCAGAAAGATATGTGTTCTACACTGATGAGTGTAAGTACCTTATTTGTAGTGCTACTTCAATTAAACAAGGAGTAAATCTTCAAAAGCCAAGCTAGTCTTGGAGAAATGGGAGGTGAGTCTTCAAAGTTAACGCAGTCCAGAAAGTAGTTGTCTGTGGATCTCATAAAAGGTATAAGTCCTGTCAGGGGTACAGCTACTCCACAGAATACTGTCCACATAGTTTTCAAAAATTTACATCATGGAAAAGTGGAAGGGGGGGAGCAAAGCGCACCACCTCCTAGTGCAGATTACCCCAAGAAATCTATAATGATATAGAACATAGATAATAAAAGACAACCAGAAAGCATATTCGAACCTCATCACATGAGGTATGATGATCGCACCACAGGAACAGCTCACAATCCTTTTGGTATCCTTTTGAATGGAGTTCCGAATAGTAACGGTATAGCTGTACTGGACCAGATGTCTTAAATACTTGATTCTACAGATATTACCTTGGTAGCCCTATTTCGTGTTATGCTATTTAAGAGGTATATGTTAGCTCTCTATCCCTTCTGTACATGCCTAGGGTACATGCCCAAAATAAGAGCACAGTTGGTATATAGCAAGATATACTGTACACCTGGGCCCAATTGTGGAAATAATTCTGTAGTTGATTATAAGTAAATATACAGATACATAAGACAATTACTTATAGTATAAACATATTAAAAAAATAGTAAAATCTATTGAAATAATAAAGCAGACGTGTTTCGTCAATGTTATATGGCTTCCTCAATGGTAGAGCAGCTAACCACATAGATGCAGATAAAGAGAACGACTGTCGTTCACATAACGCCATTTAAAAGGTATGGATTGCCGCCAGGCTACGTCTGTCACTTGACCACACTGCGTGCCTGTTACTAAGCAAGCAGACACCCAGAGAGGAGCCCCGTCTGAGTACTCCATAACTAAAAGTGAAACGATAACAAAAACAGTGGTGCGTGCTGCAGGTATGGCGCTCTCTCACTGCCTGAGGATCCGAGTGCATAACTAACAATCCCTCCTCTAATTTGAATGGCATAAGCAGACTAAACCAAGTGTATAATATAATCATAGCTGATTGTTTTATTTATCTGCATATTTACTTATAAACTACAGATTTAATACCACAATTGTACCCAAGTGTACATATTGCTATATACCCACTGTGCTCCCATTTTGGGCATGTACCCTAGGAATGTACAGAAGGGATAGAGAGATAAAATACACAAACTAGGGCTACCGAGGTATCAGCCAAATGGCCCTGGTCAAAAGATTACATACCCTTAGTTCTTAATACTGTGTATTGCATCAATAACAGCATGCAGTCTTTTGTAGTAGTTGTCTATGAGGCCCCTAATTCTTGCAGGTGGTATAGCTATCCCTCATTTAGGCAAAATGCCTCCAGGTCATGCAAAGTCTTTGGTCATCTGACATTACCCCGCACGTTTGAGATCTCCCCAGAGTGGCTTGATGATGTGAAGGTCAGGCGACTGTGATGGCCACTCACAACCTTCACCTTTTTCTGCCATTAACTTGTTTTAGCTATTCAAATATGAACACAAATGTACTATTTATTTACTACGAATATATATATATAAATATATATATAATTATACAGTGCCTTGCAAAAGTATTCACCCCCCTTGACTTTTTACCTATTTTGTTACATTACAGCCTTGAGTTCAATGTTTTGTTAATCTGAATTTTATGTGATGGATCAGAACACAATAGTCTAACTTGGTGAAGTGAAATGAGAAAAATATATACATAAAACTATTTTTTAGAAATAGAAAACAAAAAATTGTCATGTGCGTATGTATTCACCCCCTTTGTTATAAAGCCCAAAAAGAACAACAGCAAATCTGCCAATAGACGGCCGCCCACCACAACTCACGGACCTGGCAAGGAGGGCATTAATCAGAGAGGCAGCACAGAGACCTAAGGTAACCCTGGAGGAGCTGCAGAGTTCCACAGCAGAGACTGGAGTATCTGTACATAGGACAACAATAAGCTGTACGCTCCATAGAGTTGGGTTTTATGGCAGAGTGGCCAGAAGAAAGCCATTACTTTCAGCAAAATACAAAATGGCACGTTTTGAGTTTGCGAAAAGGCATGTGGGAGACTCCCAAAATGTATGGAGGAAGGTGCTCTGGTTTGAGACTAAAATTTAACTTTTCGGCCATCAAAGAAAACGCTATGTCTGGCGCAAACCCAACACATCACGTCACCAAAAGAACACCATCCTCACAGTAAAACATGGTGGTGGCAGCATCATGCTGTGGGGATGTTTTTCAGCAACCGGGACTGAGAAACTGGTCAGAGTTGAGGGAAAGATGGATGGTGCTAAATACAGGGATTTTCTTGAGCAAAACCTGTACCACTCTGTGCGGGATTTGAGGCTAGGGCGGAGGTTCACCTTCCAGCAAGACAATAACCCCCAAAGGGGAAACATGTAAATGTGTTGGAATGGCCTAGTCAAAGCCCAGACCTCAATGCAATAGAAAATCTGTGGTCAGGCTTTTGCTGTTCACAAGCGCAAACCATCCAACTTGAAGCTGGAGCAGTTTTGCAAGGAGGAATGGGCAAAAATCCCAGTGGTAAGATGTGGCAAGCTCATAGAGACTTATCCAAAGCGACTTGGAGCTGTAATTGCTGCAAAAGGTGGCTCTACAAAGTATTGACTTTAGGGGGATGAATAGTTATGCACACTGACCTTTTCTGTTATTTTGTCCTATTTGTTGTTTGCTTCACAATAAAAAAAAATAAAAAAAAACATCTTCAAAGTTGTGGTCATGTTCTGTAAATTAAATTATGCAAATCCTCAAACAATTCATGTTAATTCCAGGTTGTGAGGCAACAAAGCACTGTATATATGTATGTGTGTGTGTGTATATATATATATATATATATATATATATATATATATATATATATATATATATAATCTCACTATAATAGTTGTGGTCACGTTTTGCGGGTTTGTCACGACTGCAAGCCTTGCAAAGTGAGACGAGCAGTTGAAACACGCAGGACATTGCAGGCCGCACGATGAGTACCATCGCAAGGCCCGTGGGACTTAGCAGGGTCCGCAAAATTGCGGCCCATAGGACTTAGGACCACAGGCACGTATATGAACTGTGGGCCCCGCAGCCAAATCACTGAACTGTAAAAACCTGTAAAAAACAAGAAATATGCCTCAAATTAACGTACACTCTCACATACAGCACAGTGGGAGAGGCAGGGAGCCTGTGAGTGAGGTTGCAAGTTAATTTGAGCCATATTTGAGCAGAAAAAACGAAACACAACGAAAACGATGCCGAAGGACGTAAAACTTGCACGAAGAACGTAAAACTAGCCTGTAGGATGTAAAAATGAGTCCTAAGCAGTAACCCTTAACGCAAGCCAGTAACACTTAACCCAAGGCACTAACACAACCCAAGACAGTGATCATTGCAAAGCTGGAAAGTTGCGGCTCGCAATGAGCCCAAGGTGCTCATTGCGAGCCACACGATAGGCGCCAAAGGCGCTCAGCAAGGGGCTCGCGATGATTTCCAAGGGTGTTCAAAGGGCCCTTAGCCTCTCATTGTGTGGCAAACAGCATTGCCTGGCTTACAATTTTTGACGCCAATTTCCTAGTGTGTATGTATGTGTGATATATATATATATATATATATATATATATATATCACATATATAATTGTGAGCATACAGGCCGTTGCTCACGCTTGCGGGCTCGCATAGCGAGCCCGCGGCCCTCGCGTAGCGAGGGCTGCGGGCCTCAGTTGCTGGGATGGAGCGCCAAAGGCGCTCCATCCCAGCAACTGAGGCCCTTGCCAGCAGCGTACGGCCCGTTGCTCAGGCTTGCGGGCTCGCATAGCGAGCCCGCGGCCCTCAGTTGCTGCAATGGAGCAGCCACGTCCTCCCCACAATGCCCCGCGCAGGGCCGCCCAGTCCCCGGTTCGGGTTCACCCCCGCACAGTGTGAGTTGTTGCCAGTTGCTGGCATGGAGCGCCCGAGCGTCGCTGCGCGTACACGATTTCCCTAGCCAGTGCACGCGCAGCAACACCAAGTATACGTCACCGCACGTGTGCGTGCCTGAACGCCTCTGCGCAGTTGCTCTTTCCAGTTCGTATTGCGCATGCGCTTTTTTCTGCATGCATCTTCACAAGCACGTTGCAAGACAGGAACTGGTAAGTATGACATGGGAAGCATGCTGTCATTATACTGGATGATGATAACAAGCACATATAAAGCAGGGAGCTGGTTGTGTGTGTGTCTTTTCTGCAGTATGTTATTATATGCCATGTGTGATACACAAGGGGTGGTTACACAGCAGGACACATGTTGGGTCTATTAATATAAACGTGTAGAAGAGCACAAGATGCCTCCCTGATCAATCACTTTGTAATTACTCACTGACTTTTTAATTTAAAGTATATCAACATTGTGTTTGTTTATCTTCAGTAAAAATTACAAAATTACACAGAGATTTACTAAAATATACTGAAAATATTGTGTATTTGTGCATTAAACTATATGTCTGCTCTCTGTATATAGTGTACAGGTCATGGCAGGAACAAAACCATATATATATATATATATATATATATATATATATATATATATATAAAACACACACAGTATATGTGTGTGTATGTATATATATATATATATATATATATATATATATACATATATATATATATATATATATATATATATATATATACTGTGTGTTTTTTTTATATATATATATATATATATAGCGTATATATAGTGTGTGTGTGTGTGTATGTATATATATATATATATACTGTGTGTATATATAGTGTGTGTGTATATATAGTGTGTGTGTTTGTGTGTATAATGTGTGTGTGTGTACAGATATACAGTCAGTGCATACACCTATATGTGCATGTATAACATATATTGCACGGCACATTACAGTCAGTCATTGTATATGTGCCTCATCTCCATCTTATTGTGTGTGTGTGTATATATATAATGTGTGTGTATATTGTGTGTGTGTATGTGTGTATATATAATGTGTGTGTGTGTGTATATATGTGTATTGTGTTTGTGTGTATAGTGTGTGTGTGTGTGTATATATATATATATATATATATATATATATATATATATATATAATGTGTGTGTGTGTATCACATATATAGTTGTGAGCATTGCTCACGCTTGCGGGCCGCCGAACAAAACGAAAACGAGGCTACAACACACTAAACACGCAAAACACCCCAAAAATACACGCAAAACACCACAAAACACCTACGGATATTCCGCTACAGACGCATACCACACATTACCCGCCATTTTAGAACAATGCGGAAGTACACGAGTACGCTAACGGTTTGGTCTCGCGCACGCACACTATTACACTGCACACGTTCATCACGCTTACACAGCAGCTCCACACCACTAATGCTGCAGCAACATCAAAACACATTGACAGCTCTTCAACACATTACTTCAAAATATGTAAAGTATATTCATTTATTAATCTATTAGTTATTTTATTAGTATACACCAAACAGCATTAGCTCACTTACAATTTCATTGCCGTCATTTTTTGACGGGCAATTCGCTAGTATATATATATATATGAGCTACTATTTTTACTATTATACCATGGCATAGACAATTGACTTTGCTTATCTGCACTTCAAGCATGAGGGACCCTTCAAAGTTGTGACATAACAGAGGGAAGTCTAAAACGGCAATGCTAAGGACCATGCCTGTATATAATTGCATGTAATTGGTGATAGAATAAAGGTTGTTCCCATTTAGTTTAATATTCCATTGTTATTTCATGTTTTTTAAACCACTCTGAAAATACTACAGTGTTCCTTAAGGATGCGATTAAAGGAATTGTTTGAGAGTTATGAATTGGAATCCCTCACATCTACCAAGAAAGGGGATTAATGTCCCAAAGGAAGTTTTTGAAATATTGTAGAATTTATAACATTCAAATGCATTTTGTGACTATTTTGCAGATAATACTTGACCCAGGGAGACCCTAGTGGATCCTACTATTTAACCATAACATAACATTGCTAACTTACACTTTTTTTTTTATTTACATAAATTTTTATTGAAAGGAATACACAATCACAACAAGTAATAGGCACATTAACATATAAGAATCTATATAAACACGTATGCCTTATGGTCAAAACTATAGCATATCCTTACAGTTTTCTTTTTTTCTATTATTCTGTAGTTATTATAGCAACCCTTTAACTTAAACAAGGCAAACCTGAACAAACAAAACTTATTTATATAAAGATTGAAACTTTAAATAAATAAATAACTAACAATGGAAATAAGGGAAAATTCAATAGGCCAAGTTGAATTTATACGTTTATATCTAAAGGGGTCCTTAACCAAGGTATGAGTCAATGTTTAGCCCTTCTTCACCTCCTAAATAAATGCTTCTAAACTAAATCCTTTTAGTTATGCAGCTCAATTTGCTTAGTTAATCTATTATTGCAGTCAGCTGCCTTCTATAGCGATACAGTTCTTAAACTTATACAGTTATTGTACATGCATTCACCTCTTGTATCGCAGTCCAGACGAACCAGAGTCTCCAGGATCAGCTCTCGAGTCTCCTCAATCCAAGCCCCCCTCTAGTTCCAATCTTGTTATCTTATTACATTTAGAATACTCAGTCCAAGGGGAACCCTAACGACGACTCTAACCAGGGGTTCCAGATCTTATAGAACTGTGGCATAGTATCTAAAATAGCAGTAGTTAACCTCTCATTTATTGCTATGTAATTAATTTTCTTAATAACCTCCTGCGCATCTAACTTTTCTGATTTCCACTGACTGGCAATATGTACTTTGGTAGCAACGGCCATTATCTGGAATAGCCTATTCTGTTTTTTTGATAAACTAGGAAGTTTAACCCCTAACAAGCAAGACTCCATGGTTGCCACAACTGTAGTCTCAAATAATGATGTTGCCATTATTGCTAACCTTTCCCATAGCTCGTGAACCGCCTGACACATCCACCAGGTATGGATATGGTCTCCTATTTGTTGACAGCCCCTAAAACAGTTACTGCTTACCCTAGGGTCATACTTATTGGGTTTGTCTGGAGTGCAATATATTCTTTGAAGTACTTTAATTGCTGTCTCTACGTGTGTGTAATTACATGTTGCCCTGCTTAGGTTGAAGAATGATTTCTGCCACTTTTCCATTCCCATTCCCCTCCCAGCTCCTTTTCCCATTTACAGATATATGCTGGTTTGTCTGTGTTCTTTGACTTAGAAAATATATCGTATAACGAGCCTAGTATCCCTTTTGAAAGTGGGAGGTTTTTGCATGCTACCGAGAACCAGGAGGCTTTCGGGGGCCCACATTTTTTAAATATGTCACTGGCCCAACTCCTTATTTTTAGATAGTTGTAATACTCCCCTGGGGGAAGGGCATATCTTTAGTAAAACTGTTCCAGAGTCATCAAATGACTCCCTATAAACCAGGAGCCTAGTTTATCTAAGCCCCTGGAGGCCCACCAATGTTTAGATGTTATATTCATGGTTGCCCAAATATCTTGGGATGAGAGGACCGACCAAAGGCGGGATGTACCTATATCCAGCTTGTTCTTGGATCTGGCCCACTTCCACGTTGTTATGGTTAGGTTTATTATGGGTGTGATTTAATCAGGCTCAGTCCTTCAGGCACCCAAATTAGTGTGTCCCAGCTTGTTGCATTTGCTGTTGGTCTAAGAATACCCAGCCCGGCTGATGTTTGACTGAATGCGTTTGTTTTATTTGGGACAGTCTAGCCGCTTTAAAGTACTCCCGCAGATTAGGACACAATAGCCCCCCTTCTTTTTTATGCCTGAACATTACCTTCCTGGAAATGCGGGATTTCTTATTTTTCCACACATACCTAAAAATACTGGACTGAAACTGGTCCAGCTCCTTTACGGAGATCGGCATAGGTAGCGTTCGGAAAAGATAAAGAATCCTTGGCAGAATGTTCATTTTGACTGCCGCAATTAGGCCAGTCCAAGAAAGAGGATAATTCCTCCATCTGAACAATTCTTCATTCAATTTTCTGTACATTGGGGGGGGGGGGGGGGGGGGATTCACCCTATACAAATCAGAGATTTTAGGTGTAATATTAACCCCTAGATATTTGATATGTTTGGTAGGCCACGAGAAGGAATACAGAGATTTCAGATGGTCTATGTCCCCCTGGACCATGCCTAAGCTCAAAGCCTCTGATTTCCCTAAATTCAGCCTTAGTCCCGACATCCTTCCAAACCTGTCTAGAGTCGACCCAGGGTTTGTTAGGGTACATAAGATATCGTCCGCAAATAATGAGCACTTATATTGTTGTAGCCCCACATGGAGCCCTTGAATTTCCCTATCCGCTCTTATGAGTTGCGCCAGTGGTTCCATAGCCATGGCAAATAGTAGAGGTGAGAGTGGGCATCCCTGTCTTGTACCTCTCTGTATGTTAATTTGGGCTCTATGGTCGCCTGACAACCTCAGAATAGCTGTTGGAGCTTCATAGTACGTGCGGAGTAGAGTAATAAACCGACCCCTGAGACCAAACCTGTCCAGAACTTTAAACAGATATGGCCACTCAGCCGTATCAAAGGCTTTCTCTATATCTAGAGCCAGTAGGCACATTGGGGAGTTCATTTTACATGCTAGATATTGAATATTGAGGGTACGTCTGACATTGTCCCCTGCCTACCTATAAGGTATAAACCCCACCTGATCTTTGTGGAGAATTTCTGGTAGAAATCTGGAGATTCATGTCCCCATAATTTTGGCCATTAATTTAACGTCACCATTCAGTAGGGATATGGGCCTGTAATTCTTCACCTAAAGACTATCCCTACCCTCCTTCGGGAGCACTACCAATTCCGCTTGATTTAGCTCTGGAGGCATTTTTTCCCCTTTCATGATAGCGTTGAATAGGGACGTGAACATGGGGATTTAATAGGGGTTTACATTTCTTGTAATATAAATTGGTGTAGCCGTTCGGCCCCGGGGATTTGCCTATCTTAAGACCCTGTATTGCTGACTTAACCTCTTCTGATGAAATATCTAGGTTGAGATTGGCTAGCTGCTGCTCGTCTATAGAGGGAAGGTCAATGGTTCTTAGAAAGGAGTCAAGCTCCAGTCCATCGTCCAGCTGACCAGACTAGTAGATCTGCTGATAAAAGGACCGGAACTCCTCCTGTATGTCCCTCGGGCTACAAGATATTTTGCTGTCTACTTTCCTAATCTGGGTCACCCTAGACTGGATCTCCTTAGCCGTCATTCTCCTAGCTAGCATTCTGTCTGCTTTGTTAGCTTTCCAGTAATATAGGTGCCTAGTCTTCCTCATGGCCTTCTCCGTGTAAAAAGATAGGACCCCGTCTAGCTCTATCCTGACTTTGTTAATTTGACTGTGAAGCTTCATAGTAGGGCCCTTCTGGTTAAGCTTTTCTAGGTTGCTGAGGGTAGCTGTTAACTCCTTCTGCCTAAGCGACTTACGGTGTTTGGCTGTTAGTTTAATACAGTAGCCCCTTATAAAAGCCTTATGGGCTACCCAGAGCCATCCCACCCCCGTCTCAGGGGAATCATTCAGCTCAAAATACTGCTTAATGTCCCCCTCTAATGATGCTAAACTGTTGGGGTCTGACAGCAGGTGTTCATCAATCCTCCAGATTCTAAACCGAGAAAGGTTAGGGCCTATTGCTATCTTAATGACCACTATAGCATGATCAGACCAGGGGCAAGGGACAATGTCAGATTCTCGGACTTTATCAAAAAGTAGATAGCTCATTAGGAACGTGTCTATCCTTGAATAAGTACCATGCGTAGACGAGTAATATGTATATTCCCTATTATCCATGTGTAAGCCTCTCCAAGCGTCCACTAAGCCCATCTTAGCCATTACCTGTTTAATTTGAACCTGTTTTTTTGAAAATTTTGAATCCTGGGCGTGTCCTGATCTGTCTATTGCAGGATCCAAAGTCAAATTAAAATCCCCCCCTTGATCACCAGTTTGCCTAGATCTAGCGGTTCCAGCTCCCTCATCGTTTTAATCAGGGTTTGGTGGGGTGCGTTTGTGGGGGAATATAGGGAAATCGGTGAAATTCTATGACTACTCCAGTGACCAATACATAATTCCCCTCTTTATCTATTCTGCTATGTTCCAGGCTAAACGGGAAGTGTTTGTGTATCAGGATAGCTGCCCCTGCCTTCTTTGTAGGTTGAGTGGCCATATATACCTTCGGATAGTCTTTGTGGGCAAACTTCGGTTTACCCTTGTGTGAGAAATGGGTCTCCTGCATGAAGATAACTGAGGGCCTCAATCTTTTATAGTATCTAAAAGCTTTCCTCCTTTTAAAAGGGGAGTTAAACCCCTTCACATTATGAGTTATAAATACGTACTCTGACCCACTCATTGTGTTTTAGTGTCTAAGTATATATGTTCTCCTCGTCTACCTGTTACTCCTTGCCCGACACCAGTTCCTAAGGGTCCAAGAATGAATGAAGGCTTGGAGAGAGGCTGCTGCTGCTGGAGACTCCGGTCGCTGTTGGGCCAGAAAAAAGCAGAAAGACATGGTATTAGATGTACATTTGGCAAATTCCCTTCAATCCTCTGGGCCCCTCTCTAAACAACCTGAATCTAATAGGCCCTTACTAACCTATTGTGAGGAATTGACTCTGCTGGGTTTTGAACCCTGGTCCCCAGGCTGCTATACCTCTTCCCTACCACTGCGCCAGCCTGCCTTTTGTGAATTCCATTGAGACCTTATAAGCTTGACTCTGCTAGCAATTTTATCAGTATCTAAGTCTCTTCAGCTGTGTCTGGTCAGGTGTCTGGTCCTTGGCCTATATAAGGCACTTCCTGTCAAATGTACCTTGCCAGATTATTGTTGGTTCCTGATCCCTTCAATAAAAGCTTGTTCCTGTTTAACCTACAAGTTGCTGAACCGGATTATTGCTGACCTTGGCTACTGGTCTCCACAACTTTGTGATTCCTATATCATTACAGAATAATCTTGCCCTTTCATGGAGACCGCCGGGACAGATTCTGCATTGGCCCAGCAGGTTGCTTTTACTGCAAGAACTGTGCCGACCCAGGCACAGACCATCCAAGTGCTGCAGGACCAGGTAGCTGAACTGCAAAATAAATTTCAGTCAATGCACAGTGAGTACACCAGCTACAGGGCACGTGATGTTTCAGCTGCTACTGTTACACCTGCACAAGATGCCCGCTTGCCCCTGCCAGAAAAGTTTGGAGGAGATCGCAAAAAATTTAGGGGTTTCCTAAATCAATGCCGTTTGCACTTCATGATGTTACCTCACCAATTTCCATCTGAAAGAGAGAAGGTGGGATCTATTTTTTCACTATTCAAAGATGAAGCCCTGGCTTGGGGCTCCCCTCTTCTGGAACAGGACAGTCCAGTCTTGGGTAATCTAAATGACTTTCTTGAGGCCATGTGCCTAGTTTTTGATGACCCCAATCGATGTGCTACAGCAGAAGCCACTCTACTTCATTTGCATCAAGGGAGGCGCTCCGTGGCTGAATATGCTGCTGAATTCAGACAGTGGGTTGCTGATACTACCTGGAACCAATCAGCTCAGAGGTTCCACTTCAGAAAAGGTCTCTCAGAAGCTATAAAAGATGAGCTAGCTCGTGTTGATCTTCCTGCTGACTTTGATACATTTGTGCGTTTGGCTATCCGTATCGATCGGAGACTTTCAGAAAGAAGACTGGAAAGACAGGGCTCTTTTAGACCAAGTACTACTCCTATTTCCTATTCAAGAATTTCTACTCCAACCCCACAAACACCTTCAGACTCTAAGCCTGAGGCTATGCAGGTAAATCTAATAAGAGGGCCATTATCCAATGAAGAAAAACAGTGGCGACGCACTCACACAGGGTATGTTGACTCAACATCCTCATTTTGTGGTGCCTATCACGTTGCAATGTGGTGATCATAAAATTTCAATTACAGCTATGATAGATTCTGGAGCAGGCGGAAACTTTATGGACATTAAATTTGCAGCAGGAAATGGAATTCAGTCTATCCCTAATTCTTCACCTGTGTTAATGGAGACAGTGGACGGTTCTCCACTTACGTCGGGCCCGGTTACACATGAGACTGTGCCCTTAAAGTTGACTCTGGAAGTGAATCACCATGAGACTATATCTTTCCACCTAATTTCCTCAACACAGTTTCCAGTGATTTTGGGGGTACCTTGGCTTGCTCTGCATAACCCACAGATTGATTGGAAGATCAGAACTTTGTCCTTTCCTTCAGAACACTGCTTAATGAATTGTCAACCCACTAAGGTAACACCTGTTGCCACAACAATTAATGAATTAATACAAACTTGACTAAGCTTCCTCTACAATATCGGGATTTTGCAGATGTCTGTGATAAGAAGAATGCTGATCAGCTTCCACCCCACAGGCCTTATGATTGCCCAATAGAGCTGTTGCCTGGGGCTGCTATCCCATTTGGCCGTATATATTCCCTTTCTGAGCCTGAATTGAAAGCTCTTCGTGAATACATACAAGAAAATCTTGCCAAAGGTTTTATTCGACCATCTACTTCCCCAGCAGGAGCTCCTATATTCTTTGTAGAGAAGAAAGATGGCAGCCTACGGCCATGCGTTGATTACAGGGTCATTAATAACATCACTGTTAAAAACCGCTACCCCTTGCCTCTCCTTCCTGAACTTTTGGAGAGACTTTGCTCAGCTAAAATATTTACAAAGCTTGATCTTCGGGGGGCATATAATCTAGTTCGCATAAGACCAAATGATGAATGGAAAACAGCTTTCAGAACCAGGTACGGGCATTAAAAATATCTAGTAATGCCATTTGGGCTTTGTAATGCCCCTGCAACTTTCTAGCATCTTATCAATGATGTACTACGAGATCTCCTGGATCAGTTTGTTGTGGCATATTTGGATGATATCCTAATATTCTCTGATAGTCTTGAAAACCACAGAAAACAGGTCCGTATAGTTCTGGAGCGCCTTCGTACCCACCACCTATACATTAAACTAGAAAAATGTGAGTTTGAACAAACAGAAATTCAATTCCTGGGGTATGTAATAACTCCCAAAGGTTTAAGTATGGACGCAAGTAAAATTAAAGCTGTAATGGACTGGCCCATCCACAAGAATGAAAAAGACATTCAGAGATTTGTGGGGTTTGCCAATTTTTACAGGCGTTTCATTAAGAATTTCTCTGCTGTTATTACACCGATCACTGAACTCACACGTAAGGGGACTCCTTTTCAGTGGTCCGATAAGGCCGATACCGCATTTTCCCGATTAAAGACTCTGTTTACATCTGCCCCCGTCCTGGTACATCCTCAGCCAGAATTACCATTTATTGTGGAAGTTGATGCTTCTGATTCAGCTGTTGGTGCTATACTGTCTCAAAGGACTGGACCTAAGATGCTGTTACATCCGTGTGCCTTCTATTCCCGCCAGATTGTGCCAGCAGAAAGAAACTATGACATAGGGAATAAAGAACTATTGGCTATAAAAGCTGCCTTCACCGAATGGAGACATCTCTTGGAGGGAGCTACCCATCCAATTACTGTCCTCACAGATCACAAAAATCTGGAATGTATTCGATCAGCTAAGAGACTGTCAGCCAGACAAGCACGCTGGTCCCTATTCTTCTCAAGGTTTAATTTTTTGGTTACATACCGTCCTGGCTCCAAGAATGTTAAAGCGGATGCCTTGTCTAGAATAGCTGACCCCCTCCATGCTACCGTAACCAAGACCACCATCTTGCCGGAGGATATATTTATAGGAGTTGCTTTTCCTTCTGATCTGATGTCTCGCATTAAAAAGGGCTACGCTGAAGACCCAGTTCTTCGTGATCCTCCTCGTGATCTCCATATGACGATGCTTAATGGGTTTTGGATTTTTCAACGACGTCTGTTTGCTCCGGAGTCAGTGAGACTGGACCTTTTACGTCTCTACCATGACTCAAAACCAGCAGGTCATCCAGGAATCCGAAAGACGCAAGACCTACTTGCCCGATCCTTTTGGTGGCCGAAGTATCATGAGGATGTTAAGAAGTATGTGTCCTCTTGTGATGTGTGTGCCAGACATAAGACTCCTCGATCATCCCCTGTTGGCTTGCTTCAGCCTCTTCCGATTCCTCATCGTCCCTGGGGATCTATATCCATGGACTTTATTGTGGAACTACCTCCCTCTAAGGAACACACTACCATTCTTGTTGTTGTGGACAGGTTAACTAAGATGGGTCATTTCATACCAGCTCGTGGTCTCCCTTTAGCTAAACAGACGGCTGACCTGGTTATTCGTTCGGGAAATCTTTCGCTTGCATGGAGTACCTGATAAAGTAGTTTCTGACAGGGGAGTGCAGTTTACGTCTCGTTTTTGGAAACATTTTTGTTCTAATCTAGGTATTAATGTAAATCTGTGGTCAGCTTTTCATCCGCAAAGTAATGGACAGACTGAGCGAACCAACCAGACTTTGGAGCAATATTTGCGGTGCTATATTAGTTACCTGCAGGATGACTGGCTGGATTTTCTACCCACGGCGGAGTTTGCCTATAACAATGCCCAACACTGCTCCACTTCTTTGAGCCCATTTTTTGCCAACTATGGTTACCATCCGACCTTTCTAGTCAGTCTCCCAATTACTACTTCCATTCCTGCTGTCACTGACCGGCTAACAGCCTTACGTGATTCCCAAGCACTGTTGAAAGAGACTCTTTTGGAGGCTCAGGAATGTTACAAAAGAGCTGCTGAGGCATAGAAAGGAGGCCCCAGTCTATCGCGTTGGTGACAAGGTGTGGCTGTCAACAAAGAATCTTAAGCTTCGGATTCCTTCTCATAAATTGGGTCAAAGGTTCATGGGACCTTTTGAGATCATTGCTCAGATCAATGCTGTCACCTTCCGTTTGCAACTCCCGAATTTCATGAAAATACATCCAGTGTTTCACGTTGCACTGCTTAAACCTGTTCATGAAAATACTTTCCCTGGCCGAGCCCTGCCTGCCCCACCTCCAGTCCTCGTGGATGGTGAGGATGAGTACGAAGTGGACAAAATTCTTGACTCCCGGATCTTCCGTAACAAACTTCAGTATCTGGTTCGCTGGAAAGCCTATGGTGAGGAGGAGAGTTCGTGGGAACCAGTGGACAATGTTCATGCTCCTGGTCTACTTCGGTCTTTTCAGGTGCAGTACCCTGCTAAACCAGGTAATAGGGCATCCAGAGGCTGCACCTATAGAGGCGGGGGTAATGTGAGGAATTGACTCTGCTGGGTTTTGAACCCTGGTCCCCAGGCTGCTATACCTCTTCCCTACCACTGCGCCAGCCTGCCTTTTGTGAATTCCATTGAGACCTTATAAGCTTGACTCTGCTAGCAATTTTATCAGTACCTAAGTCTCTTCAGCTGTGTCTGGTCAGGTGTCTGGTCCTTGGCCTATATAAGGCACTTCCTGTCAAATGTACCTTGCCAGATTATTGTTGGTTCCTGATCCCTTCAATAAAAGCTTGTTCCTGTTTAACCTACAAGTTGCTGAACCGGATTATTGCTGACCTTGGCTACTGGTCTCCACAACTTTGTGATTCCTATATCATTACACCTATGTTTTAACTAAACTATTCTATGCCTATTCTCTTTCTGCTAGGGTGTATCAAAAAGTCCCGGAACTGAGTGAGTTAAGTCTCTAGACAACTTCCTTTGATGGGCTTGCTTTCACTCCGATCGCGTTGATATCAAGCCCTCAGGAGCCAGTCCAGGATCTCCTCTGTGTTGGGAACTGCACACGGCCTGGCTCTTGCGGGATAAGTTCTTATCTCTGGATTTTCCTGGGGGAAGCGGGTCCTCTTTTGAATGTTGTGAACCCACTAGAGTCCATTGTTTCTTCGGGTTGGGAGGGGGTGGAGGGCGGCTATGTTCCTCTGCCGGTAGTTCTGCTCGGCAGAGACAAATTTGGCGCAATATTGACAGACAGTCCTCTAGATTGCGGGTGGTGTGCGGGGTGGCTTGATAGTTGAAGGTAAGGGCGAAGGGGAAGTTCCACCGTTACTGCAGCTTGTTCTGCTGAAGGATCGCCAGCGCAGGTTTCATCTGCCTCCTCCTGTCTAGCGTGTTAGGGGACAGGTCCGCATACACTTGTAGACTAGCATTATCTGGGCCCTTGACCGTCTGCATCTTCCTCGTTTCTGCCAGTAGAAGGTCTTTGGCCTGTTGGCTTAGGAATCGCGCCACAACATCTTTAGGGGCATCCGGATTTCTCGCTTCTCCAAGAGCTCTGTGAGCTCGTTCTATTTCGAGAACCGCCTCTTTCTGGTCAGGTAGTATTGCCGTGAAGGTTTCCTTTAAATACACCGCCAGATTTTGTGTGGCCCTTGGCACCCCACGTACCCTGACGTTGTGGCGGCAGGACGCATTCTCTAGGTCCTCCATCTTATCTGTCAGCTCCATGATGTTGTATAAATTTTGATCAATGGCTGACCTGTCGTGTTGCTGCGCCTCTCCAATTTGATCCACCATCTCCTCCAGCAATTGGCTCCTTTGCCCCAGCTCTTTAAGGTCGTTCCTCAAAGGTTCTATTGCCTTGGTTAAGAGCTGCTCAATAGTTGCAATGGATCTAGGCTATCGGTCAATGTGTTGCCTTGATTTCTTAGAGGTCTCCTCCTGATCAGATGAGTCTGAGTAGTCTGAAGCCGATTCCACTGGAGACACGGGTTTGGCCGCCTTAGGTGGGAAGTGCTCACGGATGCCCTTGGCTGAGGGGGCCCTTTTACTCTTCTTCATTGCAGCACTTTGATGCTTTGCACTATCCAGAAAGCTGTATAGATCTTCCTCTTTTCCCCTCTGCTTGTAAGCCGTTCAGAAGCATATGATTATAATTGCTGTGTCACATCTAGCTGGTCAGAACTGAAACCTTGATCTCACATAGATTAGAACATGGTTGCTTGTCAGTCAGGGCTCCTGATCAGGGGGGTTTTACATCTCTTGGTCTAGTGAGTCACATTGGCCTTTGTAGCTTGTTGCAGGGGTAGGCATGTAAAGGACAGCCAGCCCAGCTCTTATGTTGCAAGTCTGCTGCAGTTTTGCTGTGTATCCCCAGGGTGGCAGCGTGAGTCCACAGCGATTTTAAATGGCCACTTCCCAGTGAGCTTTGAAAGTCTTTAACTGTACAAGTACCTGAGTTCTCTAGGACCGGGTATAGTAAGTATCTAGTAAAGTAAGCCTCCCTTTAGTAACCCCAAGTTTGCAGGGTATTAAGTAGAGGCGAAGTTGCAATCTTTTCTGGGAGAGCCGGGAATAGTAAAGCCTCCCTGTAGTTATCCCACTTTTGCAGGGCCTTTAGTAGTAGCAGAGTTGCAGTCTTTTCTGGGCTTTTAATGCAGCCTCCTTCTATTAGGGTACAGCTTGCAGAGTCTGGATGATATCGTGGCTGGCTGTGTTCAGCGTACACTTCTCTGTAGATATACCTCCCCTTGGGGTTTAGGGTTTCTGGGCTGGATATTAGTGGGCAGTAGCTAGTTCGGGCACAGAGGCAGATGCCTGGGCGCAGGGGTAGATCTTAGGCTCACCCTGTGGTGCTGCAAGGTGGCAGCCGCTTCTTCGCGGGCTTGGGTCTGGTGGGGTGTCAAGACTCATTAAAATTGCAATATCCCCAATCTAGTTGCCGGTATACAGCACCTGAGTTGGATGCTCTCAGAATAAAACGGTGTGCTGGTAGGGCTTGTGGAGGGTGAGGGGTTCAAGTGAGGCAGCCCTTTTGTCTCAGTATTTCCTCCACAAAGATGCCTTCTAGCTTCTTTGCAGGGCGTTGAGCCTTGTGGGGCTAGCTCTCTTTTTAATAATCTGTTCTAGTTTGGGATAAGGCTGATGCTGGGATCTCCCGCCGCCTTGCTCACTTCTGCCCCAGGCTATGGGTTTTATAGGCCTCTGCTGGTCCCTCCACTCACCCCTCTGCAGGTGTCTCACCTCCTCCTTTGCTTGTATGCTCTGGGAGTCCCCCGGTGGTGGTCTGACCCTCGCCACACGTGCCCCAAGATGGTGGCTTCTTCCTCCCTTCCACGGCCCCCTCTCCTACCTGTACAGTCGGGGGTCCGGTGACTGGAGCCTCCGATCACAGTCTCCTCTCCTCTAGCACCTCCTCAGTGCCTGTGCTGCCCCTGCCAGGTGCTGCTCTCTCCCTTTAATGGAGCTCCCCGTCCGGGAGATGTGTGCAGCTGTGTGCCGCCCCTTCTCCAGGCTCCGAGGTTTTTAGGCCTGGTATAGGAGCCTGTGGCCTGAGCTCCCTCACAACACATCCGATGGCATGGTCGTTGGCTCCGCCTCCAACTTACACTTTTTAATCCATTAATAAAAACACTGAAACCAGGTTGGCGTTCCAACAGGCCACAGCTGTATATCTATTTAACACATTAACAATAAATACCAAATACAACTAGGAGCAGGAGCCAAGGCAGATGTGGTGACCTCAATCCCTGAGCACGCGCTCTGGGCCCTACCCTTTCCTTGACCATGCCCTTGAGGCAAGGGGGGGTAAAGGACCCCCAACTTCACAACCTGGCCCAGGCGACTCCTCCACCTGCCACAGAGTGGCCGGGGAGCGCATTACGCGGACGTGTTCCCCCCCGACCCCCCCGCCAGTTCACAGCTATGGCCCATTGAATACTCTCCCAGAAAACCAGCATTATGACTTCCAAACCCACATCTGTCAAATGGACACCATCTGACCGGAAAAAGAGGCATGAATCCTCAATTCCTTGTGCCGAAGTGCCACGAACCCCTGCTTCCTCACAAAAGCTGGATATTAACCTATTCACCTTCTGCCTCGCTTTGCCCACACTCTGGCACCCTTCTCCTGATCATTTCCGACTAGATGATGAACACCCCTTTGAGCCTGTCCATCCAACTCACTAAGTATCTTTTCATGTCCTTCTGCATCGGGACTGAGACCAAGTCATTACCACCGGAGTGAATCAAGATGGAGGGATGGTCCCAACGACGGGTGTGAGCCTCGCCCAGCCACTTGCGACCACAGCAAGCACTTGCGACCACAGCAAGCCTCGGACATCGATCCACCGTACTTGCAGGACCTCATCCGGCACGCCAGTTGTGGATTCTTCCTTGCACCTGCGGCAAATCTGTGAGCACAGTGCCCGATGATCCACAGCTATCTCCGACCACCTGCCAACAACAATGACAGAGTTAGACAGTCCATCGCATTCGGCTTTCAACTGCTGTTGGTCGCAAGTAAGTCATGAAGCGTCTGGATTCCCATCACCCAATCCTTTTTATTGTCTCCACTGGTAAACCTAATTGTCCCGCCCCTGTTGCAGCCCCTATCAAAATCGAATGGGTGTCAAAGTCCACTTGGCTAAACCCCAATATGAAAGCTGTTTCGAAAAGCAAGGATTTGTAGGCCGTGGTACACACTCCGTCCAGCACCGAGCATAACCTCATCAACACCGAAAAGGTAATGGGTCGTCTCCTGTCGTGACTGTGTTCCCCACGGAACATACCTCGCACAACCCGCCTTACCACAAAGTCCTTTGTCAGGTCCCTCAGCCCAGCTAGCTTAAACAAGAATGCTAGGGCTGATGCTGCCAACTCCCTGTGCGCCCTCGCCTCTGGGGCCAAACAGCCTGAATTGATCCCACTGTGAATGAGAAAGGGCATCAGCAATCCAGTTGGAATATCCTGGCACATGTTTTTCCCTACACCATACATTCAGCTGGAAGGCAACCCACAACCAGATGCCAAATCGCTGGTACTGATGGTGCAGTAGTGTTGGTAATGGCGTGCACCACCAACATGTTATCCGTATAAAAGATAATATGCTTGTCTGCCAACTCGCTTCCCCAGAGGTGGAGTGCCTCTACTATCGGTAATACCTCCAGGAATGCCAGATTCTTCGTCAAACCCGCTATCACCCATGACTCTGGCCAAGGACTCGGGCACCATCTTCCTCCAAAGTACGCCCTCATGCCCCTTCCACCTGCTGCGTCTGTGTACAGCTCCAAATCCCTGTTAGACGACCTCTCCTGATGTACCAGCGTTCTTCCATTAAATGTGCTGAGGAAATTAATCCATACTTTGACGTCATCTTTTATTGCCGATGTGATGTGGACTTCTTACCCTAGCTTTTGTTAAAGTCAAACGTTGGGTGAATATTTTTCCCATAGGAATTATCCTGCAGGCCAAGTTCAACTTCCCCAGTACAGACTGCATTCGCATCAGCGTGTTCCTTCTGGTTCCGCACATCGCTTCCAGCTCCTCTAAGAGGTTCACCACTGTGTCCATGGGCAAGCTACACTCCATGCGCCGCAAGTCTATTTTAATTCCCTAGAAGGAAAGCCTTGTTACAGGCCTTTCTGTCTTGTCCCTCGCCAAAGGCACCCCAAATTCACCTGCTATGCGCGTGAATGTATCCAGGGTGTATGTACAAATATTGCCTCTTGCCGGGCCCACAAACAAAAAATTGTCCAGTTAGTGCGTGATGCTGGTATGGCCGGATTCCCTCTTCATCCCATTCCAGGAATTAACTAAACGTTTCAAAATAAGCACATGCTATGGAGCACCCCAAGGCAGACAGAGGTCCACAAAGTAGCTTCCTTCAAAACAGCAAAACAACAGGTGATGGCTGACCGGATGCACCGGTAACAGGCGAAAGGCGGCCTCTATATCCACCTTTGCCATCAATGCACACAATGCCGGATGATGAGTCAAGAGGCATAAGACACTGATGACAGACTTTTGTCAATGCCATCGTTGACCCCCCCCCCCCCCCCCTCCCATCGTTGCCTGCCACCTTCTTGGGTACCACCCCCAGGTGTTATATCCTGAGGTGCCTCATGGGATACCCCTCAAATGGGCCCGCCATACTACCTAATTGAACCTTCCAAGAGTTTCTCACACACCCCCTCAGGTTCGGGGGCTCAACATATGCAATGTCAACCCCGCATGGAATCCTGAACCCGGACCGAAAGCCTTCAGCCAACAGACCAGCTGCCTCAGCCTTGCCCCTCGCTCTACCGTAATGTTCTAGCCACGGTAGCATTGCATGGAGCAAGACAGGTGTCTTGCACCTTCCCAGCGTGCTCGCTGCTCCGTCCCCCCGTCCCCCCTCATTTGCTCTGATGCATCTCGCCAGTGGGTGTTCTCCCCCGCAGTTCAAGCATGCATGCATGCCTGAAACAACAGTTGGGGGACCATTTGCACATACCTTCATTGAAGGAATAGCAGACCCTCCAGCTCCTTGGTGCCGCGGTGGCGGGTGCTCAACTCCAGCCGCACTCCAAAAGGGCAGCGCGGCCCGCATCTGCGTTATGGCTTTAAGCCAATACGCCACCGCCTTCTCACTCCACGCCATTGCTGGCCTTGAAGCCATGCATTGAAGCCATGCATTGCCTGAAGTCCTCATCGTACCTCCACCATGCAAGTCCACTGTAGGTGGGGTACATACTCCTGCTGTCTTCAAAGTACACCAATAGCAAGTGCTGAGGAGATTTTTCCCCCAAAACACACGCCATAATGGGGAATGCTAGAAGCCAGTTGTTCTTGGCAACATTATGAAACTCACTCTCTTGTCCTCCCACCCCACTGCTATAACCCCGATCTTGCATATCCGACACCAGCAAGAGGGGAAGAAGGGAGAAGAGTTCGATAAACTCACGTCGCCATATGCGCTCCTTAACCTCCAGGCTGAGGTGTGCCCCCAGGTTATCCAGCGGGCATACCACCGTAGGCCTAAGTGATTCCCCCGAAACTCTGCTTCCCTTGGGGGCAGGCATCTCGAGCCCGAGAGACCCTACCCTTGCCGCGGGCGAATCCCTGGACCACGCCATAGCCGCAAGGCCCGACACCAACTCCCCTAAATCCGCCTCCGGTACCCATACATTAAGGCTTTCCAGCAAAACCATCAGTTGTGAGTCACCCGTGTTGACGAACTCTATGACCTGCTATTGCAAGCTCACCTATGTCGCGTGCAGAGGGCGTACTCCTCCCTGCCGCCGGCCTCTCTCGTTCAGGGGTGCTCTCCCTCCTGCGCCTAAGAGTTGATTCCCGCTCTGACCCTGAGCATGCACAGCTGCACCGACATGATCTATGGCTGCGTGACCTACACCTCTCCCTAGATCTCCTGGTAAAGCAAGATGATACATCACCCGCCTCCCCCGCAGAATCCTTCCTCCCTCCTCTTCGGAAGAAAGACCCCACCCCCCCTTCCTGCTGTTGACAGGTCCAGCAGGGGAAAGTCAATAAATAGGCCCGTACGTCAGTACTACCCACACTGTCCTTTAAAGGTTTGATTACGTCACCCGTACTATCCGTCCTACCAGTGTGCGTAGTGGCCTTAAGTCTTGCGTCCGGTCTATAAAGGGAGAGGGCTGTACCTTGCGGTGGATCGACAATTCCTGACGGGCCTCACAGCCTTAGGCTGCATGGAAGCGCCCCCTGATCCCTGGCCGCAGCCCCACCCGCGTGCCGATCTTCCCTCCTTGCGTCCCGTGGTCCCGTTACCGATCTCCTGGCAGCCAGCTCCACGCTGTCGGCTCACCGTTCCTTCAATAACGAAGAAGGTGTCTTACCCTTCTGTGCCACTCTTTTTCCAGCTAGGGCTGTAGGAGTCTGGTCAGAACTCCCCACTTAGCCCTGTCCTTAGGCTTAGGGTGTGTCGTGCGCCTAGGTGGAGTATCTTCTAGGATTTGCTGGCTCAGAGGTGTGGTGAAGGCTGGGAGACCATGCCTGCACCTGCTGCACCTCCAAGCACAGCCGCAGTGTCCAGGGAAGGAGCGGATTGACCCCCTTCTCCTAAACCAGCGCCTGTTCCCACCTTCTGCCTGTTCTCTCTATCCTGGGTCACGGGACCAGTGGAGTGCTGCGTAGTCGCCCTCCCAAAAGCACATGGTGCTCCAGGGTCACCCTGACTAGCAGCCACTGCAGGCTGTGCCAGGGTTATCCCCTGAGAGGCACCCATGCCTCCTGCTAGCTCTGGATTTTCCCAAGCTGTCCTGTAGCCACTGTATCCCCTGGGACAGCACCCTGGACCTCGTCAACTGCAATAAATGCTCCAAATCCGCTTCCTCCATTGAGCTCATCTTCCCCTAATCCACCCTTCAATGACCAACCATGTACAGTATGCACACCCACATAGATTCCCAGTTGAACCCCCTGCACTCACACCTACAGCTCTGAGTCCGTTTGTCACACTGGCCAGCCGCTGAGTGCGCCTGCGCTCCACTCTCCTCTTTCCTCCTCCCCGTCGGCCAGCCACGTGACCCAGACCTCCAATGAGGCATCTCCCCTGCGTCAATATGAACTCCGAGCGAGCCCCAGAATGCCTGGGGCCGCCTCCATGCATCCATTCCAGAATAAAGATACACTTAAAGTGTAACGCCCCATGAGATACCATTATTCCATATCGCAAAGTTGAAGGGAAAACAATTACTCGAAAAATGTTGTTCACATTTTTTCAATGGTTATTAAAAAGAAGATAACTTACAGAAATCCCTGATTCAGCTGCAGTGGAAAGAGTTACTCAGTGCCTTTGTACAGAGGATGTGCAACATGTAAAATAATCAACGTGCAAAATACAATAAAATCGGGCATATTTGGAAAAAATATGATCAACAGCTGAACCCTTTGGAACATTTTAAATCATTTAGATCAGGGGTGGGGAACGTCAGGCCCGGGGGCTGAATAAGGCTCTCAAAATCATTTATTCTGGCCCTTCTACCCCTGCACAGGTATCACACACTGTTAAGTGATGTGTGCATACGCTCTCCACCACGGCATCAGGAAAGAGAGACACAACGTCGAGAGAGAGAGAGACACACACACAGCAGATGGAGAGACAGAGGGAGACACATGAGAGAGAGAGAGAGGACAGAGATAGACACAGGAAAGAGAGGGGAGAGAGAGAAAACTGGTGAGTTAATCAAATGTTTCACCAAATATACCAGGCTAAGATTTAAGTTGATAATTTTGTATGGCCCGCAAAAAATGTTATAAATATCCAAATAGCCCTTGGCAGAAAAAAGGTTCCCAACCCCTGATTTTAGATGGTGCAGAATTTGTTATTTTATATATTGTGGTTTAGTATATTCAATACATGTTGTCTGTTTTAGTGTGTAACTTGTTGACGATTGTATGGAAATAAACGTTAAGTAAAACAACAAAAACTTAAAGGGGGTGATGGAAAACTTTAATGTGCTGTGAGATGTTGTACCTCTTGTACTTATACTTGCATACCTAGTATACAGACACATCTGGACAGTCAAGTATTTTCATAATTGCTTGTGATCATTACATAATGTTCTTGTGCACCCAATGGTGACAATGGAGTTTTTGCCTAGGGTTGCCACATAAGTAAATCCAGTCCTACGTGTCAGTAACCTGACTACCTACGTTATAAAGAGGGGACAAGAATTGAGGTAGGCTGTGAATGGGAGCCAGGCTTTTATTATTTTATTTAGTTATTTCTATTTGTTAATAAATACATGTTTTTAAGCACTTGCTTTAAGGTTTCCAGTTGCCATTTGTTTCAACCCAACCCCCAAATAAAGTAATATGCTCATGGGCCGCAGTGTGACATAAGACAAGGTCCAGTGTGAAAACTAGTTCTGTACACTAACTCCTTGAAAACTGATGCTGCTCTCCAGTGAATTACATCACCATATGTCACTGTGGAAGTCATCATAAAGCCTGACCACTATATATGTAGCTGTGTTGTGAAAATAAGGTAATTTCCAGCTGGCTGCAGCAAGTGAGCAGTTGAAAGACAATGGCTCATATGAAGGGTCTGCAAGAAGATCTGAGGGACAGAAACTCAAACTTTCTAAATGTTGGTTATATCGGTCACACAGGTGATGAAGGTAAAATTGTTTCTTTTGGAAGTTTGGAGTGTAGAAGATAATAATATTATGATTGAGAGTTTGGGATGTAGGGGATAGGATGACAAACATAATATGTTTGTGATGTAAGTAAAGAGAGGGTAATGGATGATGGTTAAAAGAGACATCAGGGCCGATGTGTGATGATCTGTGGCATGGATGCTCTATGGATGCTCTAAGTGGGATGCAGTATTACTACACTTAGAAATACTGGTGTACGTAGGACTATATTGAATACAATGAGAGTTTTTACGTTATTGAAGAGATACCACTATGATGCATATTCTTTTTAATTTATTGAACAGCCTGCACACATTAGTAATAAACCTCTCACCTTAGTTAATATATCCAAAGCCTATGAGTTCATTAAAAGGTCTTACATACCAACATAATATGCTTTTGTTTGACCATAAAACCTGTTTTTTTTTGGAAGGTTTACTAAAAATAAAATATATTCTATTTTGGCAATATTTATTTGAAAAAGCAAATATTTATTATTATTCTTATAAGATCAATGCAAAACCTTGAAGTTCTACATTCTCCAAGAGAGTTAC
Organism: Discoglossus pictus; assembly: GCA_027410445.1. Classification (NCBI taxonomy): domain Eukaryota; kingdom Metazoa; phylum Chordata; class Amphibia; order Anura; family Alytidae; genus Discoglossus; species Discoglossus pictus. The sequence continues at coordinate 188,828,918 of CM050167.1, read as the reverse complement.
AAATTTCATAAAAACAAGATGAATCCATAACAGAAGCGACATTTTGGCCTGAAACGGACCCATGGGTACCATTCTGAAATGTAATAAAAATAAGTCAATTGGAATAATTAATATGCAATCCTTAAATTGGTTTTCACTGCCTGTGCAAAACTATATAGAGATAGCTAAATACAATAGGTGCCTTATGATGCATTACGGGTCAGTTATTTTAGGGTGTTGAGATTCCATGCCAGTTTTTTTCCTTCCATCATGTTCTAAGGAGTAATGTAAACATATAAATGTTTTATGCAAATGTTGATACTAATTCAATAAAATTAAAATAAAATGGACAACTCACCAGGGGATAGTTGCTATTTTAGTACAAAATGTGTCCATAACAATGGAAATAAGGGTGGGGTTGCTGTGGATTTACTGTACACCCATGTACTGAGCATTGAAGGGAGTGGTGGGAATGTGCTCTAATTCACCATTCAATGAAGCATTCAGGAAGGATCAGACCGTAGATATATCCTAAAGAGGAGAGGGTATAAAATGATAAAAATCTGAAATGGTTCTGTACTGGTTCTTTTACATCAGAAATAGTTATTTATCTCTAGTTTGCTCAGATCCATAATCGGCCAAAACCAATTAGTTATAATAAACATTTTAAACACATTTTCATCTAAAAATTCTAATTTAAACCCTTACTGAACATGTAGCTCCAAACACAAAGACAGTAAGCAGTACCCACATGTCAATGTACTGGTACAAACTTTCACAAGATCCATAACCCTGTCAGCCCAGTGTCAAACTATTGTGCCTGCCCAGTGAGATTTAAATCTGTATACCAGTTGAATGTCCCTATACATATCCTCATAATTGTCCCACCAATAACAGCCCTCCTTCTTACTAGTACCCTGTCCCGTCTTTAAAGCCCCTTTGTCTGTTCACATATGATTAGATGAGGAGAGGTTCAGGGAATACCACATAAGAATGTATTATCCAGACTTCATTTTAAATGGTAGACAAATATACTACCGTATATACTCTAGTATAAGCCGAGTTTTTCAGCCCTTTTTTTAAGGCAAAAAAGGGCCCCCTCGGCTTATACTCGAGTCACTCTCCCCCCGTGTCTCTCTAACCCCCCCGTGTGTCTCTAACCCCCCCCATGTGTCTCTAACCCCCCCCGTGTGTCTCTAACCCCCTCGTGTGTGTCTCTCTCCCTCCCCCGTGTCTCTTTCCCTCCCCCTCCTCAGCATAAACCCCCCTAAATACCTCCCCCCTCACTTACCTGCTTGTGCTCCGACCTCGGCTCCTTGACCCGGCGCACCCGGTATATGCTAATGAAGCGGCGTGCATGTGATGTCACATGCTCGCCGGCGCCGGGTCAAGGAGCGGAGGCCGGAGCACAAGCAGGTAAATGAGGGGAGGGGGGGAGGTATTTAGATGGAGGAGGGGGGTTGAGGGGGGAGGTTGAGAGGAGTTGAGGATGAGGATGGGGGGGTTGAGAAGGAAGGTTGAGGATGGGGGGTTGAGGATGAGGAGGGAGGTTGAGGAGGGGGTTGAGGGTGAGGATGTGGAGGAAGGGGTTTCAGGGAGGATGAGGGGGGTTTAGGGGGGTTGAGGGAGGTTGAGGAGGTGGGTTGGGGTTGAGGGGGGGTTGAGGTTGAGGATGGGGGGGTTGAGAAGGAAGGTTGAGGATGAGGATGGGGGATTGAGGATGAGGATGAGGGGTTGAGAAGGAAGGTTGAGGATGGGGGGTTGAGGAGGGAGGTTGAGGATGAGGAGGGGAATTGAGGATAAGGGGTTTGAGGATAAGGGGTTGAGGAGAGAGGATGAGGATGGGGGGGTTGAGGATGAGGAGGGAGGTTGAGGATGAGGATGGGGGGGTTGAGGAGGGGGTTGAGGATGAGGAGGGAGGTTGAGGATGAGGTGGAGGGGTTGAGGATGAGGATGGGGGGTTGAGGATGAGGATGGGGGGTTGAGGATGAGGATGGGGGGTTGAGGTTGAGGATGGTTGAGGAGGGGGTTGAGGATGAGGATGGGGTGTTGAGGAGGGAGGTTGAGGATGAGGAGGGAAATTGAGGAGGGGGGTTGAGGAGAGAGGATTGAGGATGGGGGGTTGAGGAGGGGGATTGAGGATGGGGGGGTTGAGGAGGGAGGTATAGGGGGGGGCTTGAGGAGAGAGGATGAGGATGGGGGGTTGAGGAGGGGGATTGAGGATGGGGGGGTTGAGGAGGGAGGTAGAGGAGGGGGTTGGGGATGAGGAGGGAGGTTGAGGATGAGGAGGGAGGTTGAGGAGGGAGGTTGAGGATGAGGAGGGAGGTTGAGGATGAGGAGGGAGGTTGAGGAGGGAGGTTGAGGATGAGGAGGGAGGTTGAGGAGGGAGGTTGAGGATGAGGAGGGAGGTTGAGGATGAGGAGGGAGGTTGAGGATGAGGAGAAAGGTTGAGGATGAGGAGAAAGGTTGAGGATGAGGAGGGAGGTTGAGGATGAGGAGGAAGGTTGAGGATGAGGAGGGAAGTTGAGGATGAGGAGTGGGGTTGAGGATGAGGAGTGGAGTTGAGGAGGGTGATAAGGGAGGGGTGAAGAGACACAGGAAAGGGAGAGGGGAGAAGAGACACGGGAGAGAGAGGGGGGACACAGAGGGCACAAGATGGACACAGGGGGCAGCACATTTCCCGCCCTCGGCTTATACTCGAGTCACTCATTCTACCCAGTATTTTGTGGTAAAATGGGTGCCTCGGCTTATACTCGGGTCAGCTTATACTCGAGTATATACGGTATATTGCACACAAAAAAACTTTTGAAGTACTATACATTCATAGTAAGTCTAAATGTAGATGCACAAACCCATTACTAAGACTCTACAGCTCCTCAGCCTTTACAGATTTGTTAAGTATTTAATTCTGGTTTTATATGCATGTGGTATCTAAAATGGTTATATTATTTGAAGTTAGCTAAAAAATAACATTATTGTAGTCGAAAGCACACAAGACAACAAACAGCAATTCATTTTATAAAACCTAACTGTATTATGATTACTGATGCTCAGTTCTACATCTTTACAATGTCACCAGAGGTGAGTCTAGAATACACTGGGTTAAGCATAAGGTCATTTTGAATATTAATTAAGTTAAACTTTTTAGGTACATAGAAAGGGGCAAACGAGATGGATCTTTTGGCGATTATCTGATGTTAAATCTGTGTTGTTATAAACTTCATTGAAAACTAAGGCCCCATGCTTATCCCTATATTGCTAAATTACAGCAGATTTAAGAACAAAGTAACACTACCTATGTTTATCACCCATCCCTGAAACATTGTGAGAAAACCGCTACAAGTGACTGCATCAAGCCGGAGCTGAAAATTACGGCAAACTTTTTCATTGAATGCACTGAAGATTGTGAATTACTCTGTAAGACTTTTACACCAAAACCCTATGCTAGTAAGAATTTACGGATCTCTCGCAAACCAGAGCAGTGCCGTAACTGCAAAAGGCAGAAGCAAATATTACGGGTACCAAAGACCATTCGCAAATGTTTTTAAAACCATTGTGGAGTGCCACAGCAGCATTTAAAGAGACAGCATAGTGCAAAAAAACAATAATACATTTCAACATTATTTGACACTTAACATTTGTGTAATTAAAAATATTTTATTACTAGCGACTTGCCCGTCAAAAAATGACGGCAATGTGATGTATATGTTTGTGAAGTTGTTTAGTTATTTAAATATATTTTTGACCCTTGTAAGTATTGTGATATGAAGATGTATTTTTGTAAAACGTTGATGTAATGGTTTTTAAAAATGAATTTTGTATCTGAAGAATTGTTCACTTTAATATACATAGAATCCAGAGGAAAGTAAAAAGTAAAAAGACTTTTTGCAACGTGCCGAATTTTAACATGAAGTTTAAAATATATGTAAGGAATAACCTTGAAAGTATATATTTTTAAAATTGAACTTTATTTTTTATGTAACTTTGGAATTTTTGCAAAACATTTGTGTAATTTTGAACATTATAAACAGGAACATAGTAAATACATTTTGTAACATAATTTTGAATTAAAAGTATTAACATTTGAATGTAAAAACAGTTTAACTTTAAATTAATCAGTATTAACATGCAATTTGTATCAGAATAATTGTTAAGTTTAATATACATTGAATGTAGAGGAAGGCATACAGTAAAAACTCTCCTTAAACCGTACGTAATTAAAGTAATTCATTACTGAGCACATAAACTGGCGATAAACATGAATGAAACATTAACATAGTGACTTAACATTTTAACATAATTTTTCATAGAAATGCAAGGCAAGTATTTTGTGAGGCGAATTATCCATAAACATGACTTCCATTAATTATGACTGAATTAAACAACCAATTGTTTTGTATTTTTGAATGTTTTTCCAAAATGTTTGCATGGCTTTAGTTTGTATCCTGCAAAGTTATAGTACTTCATAGTAGACAATGTTTTTAGTAAAAATACGTCCATCTTCTAATAAATCACCTTGACTTTCATTGTTTTCAATGTAAACTTTAATAGCCTGTGGATTTTTGCACCGTGACAACGCAACGTACAATTGACCATGTGCAAAAACTGGTTCTTCCAAGTAAATACCCACAGATTTGAAAGTCTGACCTTGTGATTTATTAATGGTCATGGCAAATGCCATAATAATGGGAAATTGTCTTCTTTGAAGTATAAAAGGGAGACTACTTTCACTTGGTGCTAAATCTATTCTTGGTATGAAAACTCTCTCTCCTTTATGGGTCCCAGTTAAAATTTCAGCATCTATAAAATGGTCCTTTAATTGTTGAACAATTAATCTTGTGCCATTGCATAGGCCTTTTTTGGGGTTCATATTTCGCAGTAACATGATAATTGCACCTTTCTTTAGCTGCAAAATATGTGGTGGCATTCCAGAAGGAGTTAAAGAGTTAATGAATTCAGTTGAAAAGTTTGCCTGACTTTCATTGTCATCAGCAAGTACAGAATCAGCACTGTGATAATTTCTTTGTGGTGCAATAATTTTTTTTAAGATTTCATTATTGAGTATTAATGCATCTTTATTTTTACACGTCAGTATGACTTGGTTGGCAAGCTCAGAATATTCTTCGTTATTTATGCTCCCTTCAAATATAGCCGATATAATATCTTGTTGACAAATCATATGAGGTGGGATCTCTACAGTGTCGTCAGGTAAATGTAGTATTTTTTCTGTTCTTCCTTCTCCAATTTTAATAAGCCAATCATTGAAATCAGTTTGGCCTTCTGATCTCATATTTTGTTGCAGTTGAAGATGGGTAAAATGTTTCCATACTGTACTTGACTTTATACATGTTTCAATAATGTCTGTTCGATTTCCATGTACAACGACAGGTAATGTTTGTCTAAAATCGCCACCCAACAAAATTACCTTTCCACCAAATGGAAAAATATTATCCATGACTTCACGAAGCAAACGGTCAATACATTGGAGGGCATAGCATGACATCATTGTGGCCTCATCTATTATAATTAATTTACATTTCTTCAATTTCTTTGCTTGTAAGGATGTCATGCGAATATCTGACACTGAATTTTCCAAAATAGGCACTGGCAGTTTGAATCCACTATGAACAGTTCTTCCACCTTCTAATAAAAGTGCAGCAATTCCAGTAGTGGCAAACGCCATTGCTATTTGTCCTTGTGCTCGTACTGAACTCATTAATAAATTGTACAAATATGTTTTCCCTGATCCGCCAGGTCCATCAAGATAGAAATAACGCTCTGTCACCATGTCATCATCTATAGCATTTTTAATGGCATGAAATGCTTGCAATTGTAGTGTATTTAAAGTTGCAAGTCTTTCTTGTGTTCTTTCTGCTTGTAGTTGAATGTCATAGTCTTCAAAGTTAATGTCATCTATTAGACCTGGATCAGGCAAATTAAAACTTGCACAACTTAATCCATGAGTTAAAAAGACTTCTTGAATTTCCATTAAGGCTTTTAAGTGTGCAATGGGTTCATTGTATCGTCGCATAAAGTCTTCAGCCATATTACTTTTAAAAGTCTCCCACAAAGCTAATGCATTTGGAGCATTTGAGAAGATACAAATAAAAGCAAATTGTTCTCTCATCTGTCGTGGCATTTGACATTGTGCTGCTTCTTCTAAACATCTTTCCCACTCTGTATCATCAGCGAGTAAGTTTCTATTTCTTGCAGCTAAATGGAAGGATTCATATACAATGTCATTAACAGTTCTTAATTGTTCAAAACTTTGTGCTCCTGGAACATTTAAAAGTAATATCCGTAAGCAAAATCGTTCAACATCTCTTGGACTGACTGTGTAAATTCGTGGAATTATTTTATTGCCTCTGGTTTTTCTTGCTCTCCATAATCCATTCACAAAAACATAGTGATATGGAATTTCAATATATAAGTATTGTGTTGCTTGAGCATCAGTGGAATTTAATGCAAACCATGCAGTTAGTGTAGTGTGACGATCTTCACTTTGGGCCAATGCATTCATTTCATTTCCAGAATGGAAATAGACTAAATGTCGTTGTGGCAAATGTACTGCTAACCTATATACTGCATGTGATCTATCATGCATTTCAAATTTTAAAAGCCGCCACATAGCTTCTGGCGCACTGACATAGCGAGCATCTACATGAGATGCAAGTTCATCATGTACTAACTCACTACTTTCAGGGTTGTCTGCACTTTTGACGACTACAGTAGCTGCATCGTAACCTTTGTAAATATATTTGTAGACATATTTAATTGATTTGATGGAAGTGCAGGCTTCTACGTTGATGTGGGCGTTGTACTTCATGAGTAAATGTGGATTGTAGGGTACTACATATCTATTGTCCACTTTTTTTCCACGAATAATGGCACTATCTCCTTCTCTTCTTTTATAAAGTGGATATCCATCACAATTGGCATATGTTTTGTCTCTATAATCTTTGGGAAAATCTTTTGAACATTGATTATTTTCCATACATGGTGATTGTGGATTAAGGTCTCCACAGGGTCCATGAATCATGCGATGAGTAACAATCTCATATAGTCTACCATATAGTTCTGGATCCGGTAGTTCAGCAACTATGACTGCATCCACTTTGGCCGAAGTATCTAATTTATCTTTCTCTTGAAGTATTATGAGAAGATGTGCATGTGGAAGGCCTCTTTTTTGAAATTCAATGGTATATACATAAGCAAGACATTTGCCAAATAACTGATTTATAGTAAAGTCACGTATTAATTCATTTAATTTTATCTTAAAAACTCTGGCTACTAAATCTGGTCGATCTGAAGCACTTTGTCCAAGAAGTAGATTTTGATGAATTTCTGGCCATTGTGGATTACATGTAAATGTCACAAATAAATCGGGTTTTCCAAATTTTGTCACAATAGCCATAGCATCATTGTATCTTTCTCTCATATTTCGAGGAGATCCTTGAAAGGAAGATGGTAAAATGATGGCTTTGCCAGCTGTCATGTCTCTGCTTGTAGCCACGTCAGCAACATAGTCCATGAGTCCACAATATTGTTCTACACGTAGTTTATCTTGTTGATATTTTATAAAGTTTAAATTATTTGCCTCAACTTGCAAATATGAATCAATAATCCATTGTTGTGTTAGTTTTCCACCACATAAAATGGGATTAAAATCATCTCTAATGGCAATTTGAGCAACTTTAAATTCAAGCATAGAAACATTATTTCGGATTCTGGCTTTAGCATTTGGGTAACTGGGAAGGGTTAATTTTGGTTGCCAACCTGCTTCTCCGTGTGGGAAAAAGATGGGATATGTCATTGGATCTAAATTTGGACTTAAGATATTAATATTAATAAATGGTTGGTCCTCATTTCTGGGATATACTCTAATGTCTCTTTGAAATGGTGGTTCTCCTTCATCATTGTGAAAGACCATTGCAACCTCATTTGATGTTGGCAAGTTATAACGACGTTTATCAGTATGTCTGTCTCTTTTAAGCACCATATTAACCTTTGGCATGGGTAATTGATGTCTTTGTGCATGAAGTAGTTGTTCATTTTCTACTTCTGCCAATTTTTTGTAAGCTTTACTGTAGGGATTGTTGTCCATAATGTTATTTAGCTCTATAAAAACACTGGGTAAGCATTTTTTATTTTCTTCCATCTGCATACGTTGGTCAACAGCTTCCATTGTATCTAGGACATATAGTTGAGCGAATTTTCTTTGCTCTCCTTCCTCTGGATGTAAATGTGAAGTCCGATGATAAATTTGTCCTTGGACTTTAAAACAGTAAGGACCATGTCCTGGTACATTAGCAGCCAATGTTGCCCCCATAGATGCAAATGATATGGCACTATTGTAGGATCTTATGTTTGTCTTAAAATTGTTGTAATTTGGAAAAGTAGGTTGAGTCATAATATTTAGTAAATAGGTTGGAAATTGTTTCCTTTGTGGAAGTTTGAACTTTCCTTTTTGACAACAACTAATAAATTGTCCATCTCGAGGTCTCTCCTGTTTAAAATAATAAGCCTCACAAAATTGACATTGAGTAGTCATGTCCCCACAACTATGAACCTCTACTGCTAAAGACTTCATTAAAGGACAATTTGCAACGCATATTGGATGTTGACTTTGATATTCATCAGATGAAAAGTCCTGAAATGTTTCAACAACAGGTTCTAAATGTTTAGTTTTTTTCGTAGCTTTTCTTGGTATATGTTGGACTTGTTCGGTTGAAATGTCCTGTAAGTTTTTAGTAAGAGTTTGTAAATGCTTTTTTTTTGTAGTTGTTTTTTTTGGTCTGTCTTGACTGGTATGTTGTAAAATGTCATCTGATGTTTTAGGAACAGTTTGTAAATGCTTTATTATTTTTTTATTTTTTTTGGTTCTATCTTTCATTTTTGCAGCTGATATTCTTTTATTTGCAAGTCTTTTGCGTTCTTTTTCTCTTCGAATTTCTTTCTCCTCCGGTGTCTGCTGGGCGGCCCATCTCTCTTGTCTTTCTCTAGTTTGACGTCTTTTCTTGTCTTCTTTGGTCTCGTTATCAGCCATATTAATCTGTAAACGGAAACAAATAAATGTAATTGTGTATATTTAAATTTGTAATTCCTGTTAAAGATTATTGTGCACAATTGTTGAAATAAAAGGCAAATCATGAATGTATCATTGATATTTAGTTAAATTTATAATTCCTGTCTTCAGTGGCTCAGAATTTGGGCAATGGAATACTGCTGTAAATAAGCATGTAACATATTTATTTAAAATAATGGTTTTATTTATTAAAAACTTTGTTTGTGGATACATATTTACGACTGCAAAACTTCTTTGCTTAAAAAAAAAGTGATGTGGTTATTGAGCTATGTATTGCATAGTAGCAATTGAAATAAAATAAGGGAGATAGTAAATTAATTATTTTATTTTTCTGTTGACACGGATGCAACTGAAAGCAGTTTCTTTAGTTTTATACTTTAGTACTTATTATAGTTTACCTTGGTTGAAGTGTGATTTAAATCCGAATGTTTGTTGGTCCTCGTTTCAAAATCGTTGTCCAATGGTGTGGTCCTCTGTTGGAAGTCCTCGCCCGATGGTGTGGTCCTGTGGCGATAGCCCCCGTCCGATATTGTGGTCCTGTAGCGATATCCCTCGTCCGATGTTGTGGTCCGTTGGTGAAAGTCCTCGTCCGATGGTCTGGTCCTGTGTTGAAATTCCTCGTCTGCTGGTCTGGTCCTGTGTTGAAATTCCTCGTCTGCTGGTCTGGTCCGAGTCCTCGTCCGATGGTCCGGTCCTGTGGCAAAAGTCCTCGTCCGATTGTCTTCACGCAGTATCTGTTGTAATGTAAAATAGAAAATGTTGTTTGAGTGAAATGTCTTTTAAATAAGTTAAAAATGTATGAATTAGGCTGTATTGTATCATTTATGGTTATTTTTTTCAAAAATTTTTTTTGTAACTTTCTGTACAATCCCACGACTTTTGTTATTCTTATTTAAGGTTCTTAGTAAGGCTTGTGGGTTGTGATATATTAAATAAGAATATGAATTTATTTTGCTATGTGTTTATGTTAGTTTTTGTACAATCCTGTTTTGTGCGCACCACTTGTGGTATACTTATTTAACCTTTATTGGGATGGTTATAGTTAGTGAAACATGAAATAATATAATTAATGTAGTTTGCTATGTGTTTGTGTTAGTTTTTGACAATCCTGTTTGGTGGGCATCACTTGTGCAAAACTTATTTCTTCTTGATTGTACAGGTTATAGGTTGTTAAACATTAAAGAAGAATGTTAATGTAGTTTCCTATGTGTTTGTGGGATTTTTTGTACAATGCTATTAGGTGCGCAACACTTTTGTTATTCTTATTTTGGCTTCTTTGTAAGGCTTATAGGTTGTTAAACATTTAATAAGAAAATCTGTTTTGTGTGTAGCAGTTTGTGTGTTATTGAATTGCGATTTGGCTAATTGAATTGTGCCCTAAATAAGCACATAGCATATTATTTAAAATAATTTTGTAGTCATTGAAAAACTGTATTTTTGATATTTTTTTATTAAGTAAAACCTTAGTTTTAAGCAATTGTTATGTTGTTATTTAGAGCCCTATTCAATTGGGCAAATTGCAATTGAATGAGGGCCTTTGTGTGTACCATATGTTGCATAGTTTGGCCCTCATTCAATTGCATATTTTACAATGTAATAGTACTCTAAGGCCGTAATTGAATTGCAATGTATAAATTTGAATAGGGTTGTAAATAAGCACATGACATATATTTGTTAAAATAGAGTAAGGGCCTAAAAGTTCTTATTTATAGGCATATTTAATTGTCCAAAATAGCAATTGAATGAGGGCCTTTGGTTACTGCATTTGTTATATTGTGAGCTCCTCATTCAATTGTGTTTTGACCAATGGAATAGAGCTCAATATCAGCACAGAGCATAATTTTTTACGGAATTTTGTATTTAGTGAACTTGTATCCAAAAGGAACGTGTTCACAAAAGAAAAATTTCCTTTAAAAAATATGCTCTGTGCTTATATAGAGCCCTATTGAAATGGGCAAATCACATTTGAGTGAGGCCCTTGGCCATTAAAGATATATAGGTCCTCATTGAATTGCAATTTTGCCAATTGAAGAGGGCTCTATATAATCACATAACATATTTCTTGAGCAAACTTTTTAGTTATTGAAAACCTTGATTGTGGTTAGAAGTTCAGTAACTAAAAAGTTCTGTATAAAAAAATATTATGTGCTTATATAGAGCTCTATTCAATTGAGAAAGTTGCAATTGAATAAGGCTCATGGTTCTTTCTTGTTTATACTTAATACTTTACCTTGATAGAAGTTTTGAATGACAGACGGTGCCTTCCTGGCAATCTTAATCCGCCGGTGTTCTTGTAGTGTCTGTTTGAAAAAGAAAGTGAAATAGTTATTTGTATATTTATAATTTTTCATCTAGCAAAGCATGGCCTTTTGAGCATGTAATGTCTTGTTGTATCTTACCTCTTCAAATTTGTTGGTGTTCTTTAAAAGGGATTGTGCTTCACAGTGCACGGTGCAAATTGTTGAGAGACGCTGTTGATGCAGAGTCTGTTTGAATATTAAAAGAAATAGAAAGATTCAGCTTTATATGATCTATTGAATTGCAGTAAATGAATTCAATTAACCTTATTTTTTGTTGGTGTCTACACACATATGTCACATACATGAAGTGTACGTGTGACATATTAGTATACATGAGTCAAATTTAAATGGTTAAATTAACCTTATTTTTTATTTTTTTCTAACACACATAAATGTGTGTGTGTGAGATGTAACTATAGATGATACACATATATGTGCGTGTGACATATCAGTATACATGAGATATAATGTCATTTAAATGTAGTTGTTTACTGATTTTGTTGTAAGCTAATTTTGTTGCATTGGCAATACACATAAATGTGCGTGTCACATGTCACTATACATTATAGACATATATGTCGGTGTCAGATGTCACTATGAAGGGGCAATACACAGAAATGTGCGTGTCAGATGTCACTATACATTATAGACATATATGTGCGTCTCACATGTCACTATACATTATACACATATACGTGCGTGTCACATGTCACTATGAAGGGGCAATACACAGAAATGTGCGTGTCAGATGTCACTATACATTATACACATATACGTGCGTGTCACATGTCACTATGAAGGGGCAATACACAGAAATGTGCGTGTCAGATGTCACTATACATTATAGACATATACGTGCGTGTCACATGTCACTATGAACGGGCAATACACAGAAATGTGCGTGTCAGATGTCACTATACATTATAGACATATATGTGCGTGTCACATGTGACTATACATTATAGACATATATGTGCGTGTCAGAGGTCACTATACATAAAGCTCAGTTTAATTTTTTTTGTGAGCCTATACACATAAATGTGCAATACATGATGACTACATAAATCCTAGTTTATTTTTTTATTTGTTTGACCTGACCTGATAATAAAATGTAATATATTATAGCTTACCTGTCAGTTGTAATTTGCACAATGTAAAGTAGTAAATTAGTAAAGAATTGTCTTCTCAAATAAGTAACCTTATTTTTTATTTATTTCTAACACACATAAATGTGTGTGTGTGAGATGTAACTATAGATGATACACATATATGTGCGTGTGACATATTAGTATACATGAGATATAATGTCATTTAAATGTAGTTGTTTACTGATTTTGTTGTAAGCTAATTTTGTTGCATTGGCAATACACATAAATGTGCGTGTCACATGTCACTATACATTATAGACATATATGTCGGTGTCAGATGTCACTATGAAGGGGCAATACACAGAAATGTGCGTGTCAGATGTCACTATACATTATAGACATATATGTGCGTCTCACATGTCACTATACATTATACACATATACGTGCGTGTCACATGTCACTATGAAGGGGCAATACACAGAAATGTGCGTGTCAGATGTCAGTATACATGATAGACATATATGTGCGTGTCACATGTGACTATACATTATAGACATATATGTGCGTGTCACATGTGACTATACATTATAGACATATATGTGCGTGTCAGAGGTCACTATACATAAAGCTCAGTTTATTTTTTTTTGTGAGCCTATACACATAAATGTGCAATACATGATGACTACATAAATCCTAGTTTATTTTTTTATTTGTTTGACCTGACCTGATAATAAAATGTAATATATTATAGCTTACCTGTCAGTTGTAATTTGCACAATGTAAAGTAGTAAATTAGTAAAGAATTGTCTTCTCAAGTAAAAGCAGAAGTCACTCCGTTGATCACCTGAGGAGAAATGTATTTTTTAGTTGGAAATAGGCAGTATTTATAAACTTGTAGAAAGTTCTGGAAAGTGAGACCGTTAGAACGCAATACGCATGCGCTATTTGCGTTCCAGCTTACAATTTGCGTTCCATCCGCCATTTTAGGCGTATTACTGTTCAAAATGGTGTTTAATATGATTGTGATACGTTCCGCATAGTATGTGTTTCATTATTGCGAGTAAGTGTAGTGTAGTTACGTCTGAAGCCTCGTTTTCGTTTTGTTCGTCGGCCATTTTTTCTCTCGCTTAGCGATGGTATTAGTGTCTAAAGTGTTTATTTTGATTTAAATGTAGGTGTAACTTGTTTTTTTGAGGTGCTGGCTGGTTCCTCTTGCTGTAGGTAAGCTTTTTATGTGTTTGTTGTGTGTCTTTGTTAAGTTTTAAATGTTTGTATGTCGGCGTGTTGCGTCCGATGTTTGCGAAGTCGTAATGTGTAGTAACGTGTCTCGTATGGTGTTTGCGTGTGTAGCCTCGTTTTCGTTTTATTCGTCGGCCATTTTTTGTGTCGCTTAACAAAGTATTTAGTGTCTAAACTCTTTTATTTTGAGTGCAATTAAGTTGTAAGTTGCATTTTTGAGGTCCTGGGTGCTTCCTGTTTGTGTAGGTAAGTTTTTTATGTATGTGCTGTGTGTATGTATTGTGTTTGTAATTTTGTAATGTTCGCGAGTTGCGTCCGAGTGTTGCGAGGCCGTAATGTGTGTGAACGTGTGTCGTATGTTGTTTGCGAGTGTCGTAATGTGTGTGAACGTGTGTCGTATGTTGTTTGCGAGTGTCGTAATGTGTTGCGACGTAAAATTTTTTTTGCAAGGGTCGCAGTTGCTGCAACTGAAGACCTCCCTTTGCGAGGTCCTCAGGTGCTGGCATGGAGCGCCTGCGGCGCTCCAAGCCAGCAACTGAGGCCCTCGCTTCGCGAGGGTCCTCAGTTGCTGGCAAGGAGCGCCTTCGGCGCTCCCTGCCAGCAACTGAGAACCTGGCACAGTGCCCTCGCTACGCGCGGGCCGCGGCTCGCTACGCGAGCCCGCAGCGTTAGCAACAACTCGTACGCTCACAACTATATATGTGATTATGTTCTTTTTGTTTTACAACATCAAGGGTAACACACAACCCAGTACTCAAGCGGTTAATACATATCAGGAAACCACGTGGACTAGGAACAAATGCTCTAATGCAGTGTCTATTTTGTGTTTATATATATATATATATATATATATATATATATATTGACTTAAAGGCATATTAAAGTGAGGTGGGTTATGAATGCATCCAGTAGAATGCATCATAATCCACCTAGCAAAAAACGTTTGCATGAAAACCGTTTTTTGCAATACAATAAAAAATGTGCTGGGGGTGAAGTTGACACCCCCAGCAACTAAGATTTGCATATTGGGCTCCACATGTCTAATGAGGAGCTCAATATGCAGGCATGCACATGCTGATTGGCATTTTAGCCAATCAAAAAAAGGTAAGTCAGAGGCGCTCATCAGAGAACAAACCAACCTTAATAGATTAGTTCTATGACCATGATAAGCCACTCTGAGAGCAACCTCTTTTAGCCCACTTGTGCCCTTCACAGGGAGAAATATCCTGTAGTATATCAGTCTGGTCCCACTCAGAAGAGTGACCCAGCCCCGAAATACCAGGCAATTCTACCCTGAACAGGAGAAACAGCAAACCCCAGACGCGTTTTGGCCTTTATGGGCCTCGTCAGTGAGGTGCAGCTGAACTCCCAAAGGCACAGTGAGCAAGGGGTCCACGTCTGGAGTCCCCTATTACCCTTAGGGAGACCAAACCCTAAGAGTAATTTGCATAGACAAAAAAAGGTAAGTCAGAGGCGCTCATCAGAGAACAAACCAACCTTAATAGATTAGTTCTATGACCATGATAAGCCACTCTGAGAGCAACCTCTTGTTACGGGGGCCTGTAGGTGTAGCAATCAGGTAGTCCAGGTTACCATGGCTACCATATGCTTTAAATAGCTGGTTGATTTATACCTATATCATTCAAATAATAGGGGCATTGTACCCTAATAAGAGGCAATGAAGTACCTGGTGATCTAAGAGCCAAACTGAGGATTTTTTGTATGCAAAGAAATCTGTTGTTTAGTAGCATACTACCAAGCTACCTATATCTACCTTATGTTGTTATACTAGGTTTCATAACCGTTACTGGGGAGAGATATATAGTTATAGCACAAGGTAATTTAGGAAGGTTTGGCCCACTATTCTAATGATTTACACCTTTTGTTGCATAGTACTACAAGCTTATACATAGACACTCTCTGTGTCTCATTTACAATACTGCTCAAACCCCACTTAATGAGTGACAGTTGTCCAGTGGTCATTAGGTTTGCAGTTTTTCTGTTCAAAGGTATTTGTACAGTTTTTATTCTTTCCCTTTTTAAAGTTTTAATCGTCGGTTTTTCCAACCAATAAAGTTTACATTTTACTATTGCCCACTTTTTTTGTTATATATATTTAGAGTGTTATGCACTAATGGGCTTTATTCCCTAAAGATTTTTTTTGTACTAGTAGACAACCACCTAGGTAGCAGTGCTCAATGCCAAGCAGCAGCTGCAAAGGCAAGTCAAATATTAGCATGTATTAAGAAGGGTATAGATGCAAGGGAAGCAAATATAATTCTGCCACTATACAAATCTCTAGTACGCCCTCATTTGGAATATGGAGTACAATTTTGGGCACCACTTCATAAAAAAAGGACATTTTAGAGCTGTAAAAAGTACAGAGAAGGGCAAAAAAAATAATAAGGGGAATGGAGGGGCTAAGTTATGAAGAAAGACTAACCGAATTAAACTTATTTTCGCTAGAAAGAAGGCGTCTACAAGGGGATATGATTACCTTATTTAAATACATCCAGAGTCAATATAAGGCTTTGTCAAGTGAACTTTTTGTAGCAAGAGATTTTCAACTGACAGAGGACATCCGTTGAGGTTAGAGGAAAAAAGATTTCACCTTAAAGAAAGAAAAGGGTTCTTCACCGTTAGGGTGGTTAAACTGTGGAATTCTCTACCAAAGGAGGTGGTGACAGCGAATTCGATAGATAACTTCAAAAAGGAGTTAGATATATTTTTGAATAAAGAGGGCATTCAAGGTTATCCTAGATAACTAGCAAAGGAATATTGATCCAGGTAGAAATGTGATCGCCAGTTTCTGGGGTCAGGAAGGAATTTATCTTTTTTTTTCCCTTATGAGACAATTGACAAAGTTTCAATGTTTTTTTTTTTTCTGTTTGCCTTCCTCTGGATCGATTAACAATTAATAACAAACAGTCCACATATTAAAAAGATCAAGAGAGATCTAAAAAGGTTGAACGTGATGGACTAACTCTTTATTCAACCTCAAATACTATTCTATTATTAATTAATTAACAACTAATTAATAACTAATCCGCATATTGCAGATGAGAGGAGATCTTAAAAGTTGAACTTGACGGACTGAAAGTCTTCTTTCAACCTTAATTACTATATGTACAATTACAAAAAATAACTATTGCAGTTTGGTACAAAATGGCATATGCTTGTGAATTATGTAACAAAATAACAACATTAGCTGGTATGTGAGACAGGAATTTAAAAGCTGTTTTAGTGAAAATCATATAGTTTGATGACTGATAGTATCATTGAGATTCTATCTTGAACTGATAATCTGCCTGTACCCTGATGGTGATAGATATCCTAGCTCACTATCTCATTTCATCCTACTGGCAAGGGGCTACATGAAGCAACAGTCTTTAAAAATAACTGAATAAAGGTCTTATGTGGATCCACTGTTCATCCCACTACTTTGTTTTCTAATCCTTTTACGAACAAAATATCTGTGATCATTTATTAAGTTGTGTCTCTGCTCTCAAGAATTGCAAGTTACTGTAGAGATATTTTATAGTGTATAAGGGGTTAAGTTTCCCCTTGTGACCAAATTGGGGTTTGTTTGTCTTTTATAGTTCTTGGGACCCTGTCGAACCAATGGCACCTATAGATGATTACATCTTAAATTGCATTGGTAGTGGCAGGGTTATATTATGGATTTTGTGGTGTAGGTGAAAGTTAAAGGTTTTATTACAGTCATTGTATGGGATTGATAGCTTGAATAAGCTGCTTTTTGGTTACCCCTTACACTCACACACCCATGTTAAATGAATTATTGTAGGGTTTCATCACAATACCCAATTTAAAACCGTAATAGTGACAGATACATTTAACAACAGAACTATTAATTTTAATTGCAACATCTCTCCTTCACTATTACCATTTTTTAAACTGGACGTGCTCTTCTTCTTTATTACCTCCCATTGTTGATTAGAGGATGTATTTTTTAATTAATTAATTTATATGTAAAATAGCTTTAACTTCTATGCCAATTTTAAAATACTTCCACTTCCAATGTTTAAATTACAACAAATTGCAAGTATTACTTTGTTATGTGTAATTTGCATTATTTCAATAGGCCATTTTCTGTGTCACTTTAATTTATAATATCTGACAGTGAAATACATGTGGGGTGGGTCTGTATTACCTTTTATAAACAGTTTAGAATATCAAATAGTGCTGTACAATAATCCTTTGTGGGAGGCAATCTGTATGTCCCAAGTAGTGGTATGTCCCATGAAGTATTGTGTGCTGGCAGCTAAGAAGTTAACCTAGTGCCCGTTTGCCTAAGTATAGGGCAGCAAAACACTCCGATGGGAATACAAATGTCTGAGGTAAAGGGATGGGCAACATTTCCTTCATCTGCAGGAAATGGGTGAAGCCTTACTTGAAAATATTACTCAGACATTTGTACTTTGAAGGAAATGTCTTCTGATAGCCCCAGCAATTGGTTTCCTGTTTTGAGTTCACATTTTTTTTTTGCCATAACCTAAAATGGACAGGAAGGGTAGATGAGTTAAAGGTCATTGGCACATTCCCTATACAATAGGAATCACAAGTTACAGTAGCAAGGTTACAAAACAGAAAACAGCACTGGTTTACAGAAACCTGCTCTCTCATTGGAATTTCAGTCATAAAATAATGGCACAATGGAGAAATAACATTTTTATAGGATGGTCTATTCTTGAGGAAAATAGATCCTGCACATCCCATGGATTAGAGTATCCTTTACATATTTATTACATGTACCAATAAAAAGGATCTGGTAAAAAGAAATCTTAATTCACCATGAGCATGTAAAAACAAAAGAGAAATAAAAGGGCATGTTCTTCATTGCCAGCTGTCCTTTTGTAATAATATTATTTTAGCATTAATATTTTTATTTATATATTCGATTAATTATCTGATATATTATTTTATTAATTCTTTAGTTCTATTGATTCTACGTTTTTATGTTGTTACCTTTTATAAAATCGATAGAAAGGAAATTAAAAAATAAGCAATAAAATAAAATATTATATATAACGTTTGTCCACTGACAAAGAAATAATCAGTCTATCATTTGAACGGGCAAGGGGCAGTATCACAATGAATATATAACAGTCAATGCAAAGCAAAACTGTATCTCTTGGAATTCTGAGCTGAAAATACGTTTTTGTAACACAGTGGGGGGGGAAAGTATTTGATCCCCTGCTGATTTTGAACGTTTGCCCACTTACAAAGAAACATTTGGTCTAAAATGTTAATAGTAGGTGTATTTTAACAGTGAGAGCCAGAATAACACCCCCCCCCCCCCCCCAAGATAAAAGGGGTATAAAGTTATAAACTGATTGTCAGGACAGTGAGGGAACTCAGTATTTGATCCTCTATTAATCAGCAAGATTTCTGGTTCCCGGTAATGACCCGAGAATAGGAGCACACTCTTAATGGGAGTGCTCCTAATCTCAGCTTGTTACCTGTTTAAAAGACACCTGTCCACAGAAGCAATCAATCAGATTCCAAACTCTCCACATTGGCCAAGACCAAAGAGCTATCCAAGGATGTCAAGTTCAAGATTGTAGATCTACACAAGGCTGGAATGTTCTACCATACCATCGCCAAGCAGCTTGGTGGAAAGGTAACAACAGTTGGTGCGATTATTCGCAAATGGAAGAAACACAAAATAACCGTCAGTCTCCCTCTGTCTGATGGTCCATGCAAGATCATGAGAATGGTGAAGAATCAGCCCAGAACTACACACACAGGAGGATCTTGTTAATGATCACAAGGCAGCTGGGGCCAGTTACCAAGAAAACAATTGGTAACACACTACGCGGTGAAGGACTGAAATCCTGAAGCACCCACAAGGTCCCCCTGCTCAAGAAAGCACATGTACAGGCCCATCTGAAGTCTGCCAATGAACATCTGAATGATTCAGAGGAGAACTGGGTGAAAGTGTTGTGGTCAGATGAGACCAAAATCAAGGTCAAACATGGAGGTGGAAACATTATACTTTGGGGGTGTTTTTCTGCTAAGGGGACAGGACAACTGCACCGCATCAAAGGGACGATGGACAGGGCCATGTACCATTAAAATCTTGGGTAAGAACCTCCTTCTCTCAGCCAGGGCATTAAAAATGGATCATGGATGGGTATTCCAGCATGACAATGACCCAAGACACACAGGCCCAGACAGTCTCCCGACCCTAATCACATAGAAAATCTGTGGAGGGAGCTGAAGGTTCGAGTTTCCAAACATCAGCCTCAAAACCTTAATGACTTGGAGAGGATCTACAAAAGAGGAGATGTGTGCAAACCTGGTGGCCAACTACAAGAAACGTCTGACCTCTGTGATTGCCAACAGGGGTTTTGCCATCAAGTACTAAGTCGAAGGTATCAAATACTTATTTCCCTCATTTACCTGCAAATCAATTTATAACTTTTTTGACATGTGTTTTTATTTTGTTATTCTGGCTCTCACTGTTATAACACACCTTCTATTAAAATAATAGACTGATCATTTCTTTGTCAGTGGACAAACATTCAAAATCAGCAGGGGATCAAATACTTTTTCTTCCCACTGTGTTACAAAAATGTATTTTCAGATCAGAATTCCAAGAAATACAGTATTGTGCTGCATTAACTGTTATATATTAATTGTGATACTGCCCCCTGCCCGTTCTCCTTTACAATAATAAAGTCATGTTAGCTTCTTAATCAATAATTAGTAATTTGGGGAGAGGGGGGCTGTGAATGGCTGAGAAATAGCAGATGTTCAGGGATGCTTAGAGATACCAGTGGCATCTAAAATGTGTTTAATAAATGTTGTTTATTTTATAAAACTATTTGGTTGTGATCAAAATAAAGATACTTGTACCGAGTCTTAGTAGTACTACAGAAGCAATGAGCTTCTTACACAAAGATTTTGGTTAAAGGAATTTGTAGTATTGTAGACTGCAGTAAAATAAAAGCCTAGCTAAAATATTACATTATGCAAAGTGATGACATTCTCAAAATGTAGTCATTCTTGCTGACTATTCTCGGGCATCTACTAACTAAATCATTGTGGAAAAGTTCCAAACACTTTCTAGGTCCAATTCCTGCAAATATAATAATGAACACATTGTGAAGTATAGAGGAATTTGGATTATTCAAGGGGTGAGTACCACGTGATAAATCACAAGGTGGTGTTTTATCAGCTGCTGTTCACATAGATGGATTAGGCTTTGTTAAATGGGTTTTAGGCAGCTACACTATAGATTATGTTGGTGCTTATATTAAATGTGTATAGGAAGTTAAACAACGGAAAGGTAAGGTAAACGTTCCAAAAAACGGCAAAATGTAAAACTATAGTTAACAAGTAAGTGACATCCAAAGGTTGTGTGTTAATTTAAAGGAACACAGTATTATAGTATAGTATTTGAGGTTGAATAAAGACCGTTAGTCCATCAAGTTCAACCTTTTTAGATCGCTGTTGATCTTTTTAATATGTGGACTATTTTTTATTATTTGTTCATTGATCCAGAGGAAGGCAAAGAGAAAAAAAAAAAAAAAAAAAACATTGACACTTTGCCAATTGTCTCATAGGGGGGGGGGGGGGGAAGCAAAATTCCTTCCTGACCCCAGAGACTGCCGATCAAATTTCTCCCTGGATCAATATTCCTTTGCTATTTATCTAGGATAATCTTGAATGCCCCCCTTATTCAAAAACATATCTAACCCCTTTTTGTAAGTTATCTATCGAATTTGCTGTCACCACCTCCTTTGGTAGAGAATTCAACATTTTAACCACCCTAACTGTGAAGAACCCTTTTCTTTGTTTAAGGTGAAATCATTTTTCCTCTAACCTCAAGGGATGTCTTCTTGTCAGTTGACAATCTCTTGCTCTAAAAAGTTCACTTGACAAAGCCTTATATTGACCCTGGATGTATTTAAATAAGGTAATCATATCCCCTTGTAGACGCCTTTTTTCTAGAGAAAATAAGTTTAATTTGGTTAGCCTTCATAACTTAGCCCCTCCATTCCTATTTTTGTTGCCTTTCTCTGTACTTTTTCCAGCTCTAAAATGTCCTTTTTATAAAGTGGTGCCCAAAATTGTACTCCATATTCCAAATGAGGGCGTACTAGAGATTTGTATAGTGGCAGAATTATATTTGCTTCCCTTGCTTCTATACCCTTCCTAATACATGCTAATATTTTATTTGCCTTTGCTGCTGCTGCTGCTGCTTGGCATTGAGCACTGTTACCTAGGAGGTTGTCCACTAGTACTCCCAAATCCCTTTCAAAATGTGATACCCCTACATTTGCTCCATTAAGAGTATAAACTGCATGGCTATTTGTCCTTCCCAAATGCATAACCCTACATTTGTTTGTATTAAATCTCATCTGCCATTTAGCCGCCCATTTCTCTAATTTATGCTAATCCCTTTGTAGGGAAAGTGCATCATTATCTGATTTAATTACCTTGCACAACTTAGTGTCATCAGCAAAAATGGAGACACTACTTTCGAGTCCTACTTCTACGTCATTAATATGTTAAAAAGGAGAGGACCTAATACTGAACCTCGAGGAACCCCACTTACCACATTAGTCCAATCTGAAAATGTTCCATTTACAACAACCCTTTGCTTCCTGTCTTTTAGCCAGCTCTCCCTCCATGAGCAGATATTTACTGCAATTCCTGTATCCCTGAGTTTGCTCAAAAGTCACCCATGAGGCACTGTATCAAAAGCCTTTGCAAAATCCAAAAATACTACATCCACTGAGTTGCCCTGATCCAAGTTCCTACTAACCTCCTCATAGAAACTAAGTAGATTGGTCTGACATGACCTATCCTTCATGAATCCGTGTTGACTGCTACCTATGATCTTGTTCAAATAGACATATTCTTGTATTCTGTCCCTTATTAACCCTTCTAAAAGCTTCCCAACTACAGATGTGAGGCTCACTGGTCTATAAGTCCCCGGATTTGCTCTTGCTCCCTTCTTAAATATAGTTATTACCTCTGCTTTTCTCCAGTTATCTGGTAGAGACCCTGTGGTGAGTGAGTCTAGAAAGATCACAAATATAGTTGTCATAACTGCGGGTTGTCAAAAGTTGTTGCTAACGCTGCGGCTCTCGCAAAGCGAGGGCCGCAGTTGCTGGCATGGAGCGCCAAAGGCGCTCCTTGCCTGCAAATGCGGACCCCGCAACATTTACAGACTTACGACACACAAATACGAGATGCGGGATTTAGAAAAAAAAACATTACGACCTCGCAAAAATAAGACTAACGGCCGAACCGCACAAACCTCAAAACATTCAAAACACAATAAATACACACAACAAACAGGGTAGAGAGGGAAAGGGATGAATTATTTACCCATGGGGGAGGAGAAGGGGGGAGGGTTACAATAGAAAGTAGGGAGATATTAATAGGGGCCTCAAATACAGTGGCAGGCACTTCACATCAGCAGAGCCATAGCAACATAAAGTGTATGATTGCAAACGCAAGAAGTTTGCCTGGGAAAATGGATGAGCTAGAAATATTAGCAGTACAAGAAAAATGGGGCTTAATAGGCATTACGGAAACATGGTGGGATGAATCTCATGACTGGACTGTTAATCTGGATGGTTATAACCTATTTAGGAAAGATAGGGGAAATGGTAAAAGAGGAGGAGGGATCTGTCTTTATGTTAAGCCTGAATTTAAGCCTATAGTTAGAGAAGATATTTATGCTGGCACTAACGGCATCATTGAATCCTTGTGGGTTGAGCTAAATAGTGGAGGAGCTAATTCTAAATGCATATTGGTGGGAGTATGCTATAAACCCCCAAATATAGCTGAAAGTGAGGAAATACAATTATTGTTACAGATTGGAAATGCAGCTAAGCATGGGCAAGTTCTAATAATGGGAGACTTTAATTACCCTGATATAAACTGGATAAACGAGACCAGCAGCCCAGCTAAGGGGAGCAGGTTCTTGAGTACACTCAGGGATCATTATCTAGCCCAGGTAATACAAGAACCTACTAGAAATGGGGCCATCTTGGATTTAGTCATCACAAGTAATATTGATATAATATCAAATGTAAAAATAGGGGAACCCTTGGGGAACAGTGATCACAACACAGTCTCATTTGAGATTGAATACAAAAAACAAAGTTGTAAGGGGCCAACAAAAATTCTAAATTTTAAAAGGGCTAACTTTAATGGGCTACGGGCAGCAATACAACATATAGACTGGGACAAAGAACTTACAGGGAAGAATACTGAAAATAAATGGACAACATTCAAATCCTTACTAAATAAACATACTCATCAGCATGTATCATGTGGAAATAAAATAAATAGGAGTAAATCACATCCCATGTGGCTTAACAATGACTTAAAGATCATGATGAGGAAAAATAAATATGCATTTAAATTATACAAGAAGGAGGGAACAGAGGCATCTTTATGTGACTATAAGGAAATCAACAAGGCTTGCAAAAGGGCTATTAGACTGGCTAAAATAGAAAATGAGAAGTCAGTTGCAATGGAAAGTAAGACTAACCCTAAAATATTTTATAAATATATTAATGGGAAGAAGGCCAGGAAGGAATTGATAGGACCATTACAATGTGACACAGGCCATCTGATAATTAGTGACCAGGAAAAGGCAGATGAGCTAAATAGGTTCTTTTCGTCGGTTTACACAAGGGAGGTACCAGTGGTTGGGACAATGCAACATAATGGGGCTACACTACCTTCACTAAATAATTGGTTAACGCAGGAAGAAATAGAAAAGAGGTTGGAGAAAATAAATGTTAATAAAGCCCCAGGTCCTGATGGAATACATCCAAGGGTACTGAGGGAGCTGGGTTCTGTAATAGCCAAACCATTATATCTAATCTTTAAAGACTCGCTCACTACAGGGTCTCTACCAGATGACTGGAGAAAAGCAGAGGTGATACCTATATTTAAGAAGGGATCTAGAGCAAATCCGGGGAATTATAGACCAGTGAGCCTCACTTCTGTAGTTGGGAAGCTTTTAGAAGGGTTAATAAGGGACAGAATACAAGAATATGTCTATTTGAACAGGATCATAGGTAGCAGTCAACATGGATTTATGAAGGAAAGGTCGTGTCAGACCAATCTAATTAGTTTTTATGAGGAGGTTAGTAGGAACTTGGATCAGGGCAACTCAGTGGATGTAGTCTTTTTAGATTTTTCAAAGGCATTTGATACAGTGCCACATGGAAGACTAGTGAGCAAACTAAGGGATACAGGAATTGCAGTAAATATCTGCTCATGGATCGAGAGCTGGCTAAAAGACAGGAAGCAAAGGGTTGTTGTAAATGGAACATACTCCGATTGGTCTAATGTGATAAGTGGGGTTCCTCAGGGCTCAGTATTGGGTCCTCTCCTTTTAACATATTTATTAATGACATTGAAGTAGGACTCGAATGTAGTGTCTCCATTTTTGCTGATGACACTAAGTTGTGCAAGGTAATAAAATCAGATAATGATGTACTTTCCCTACAAAAGGATTTGCATAAATTAGAGAAATGGGCGGCTAAATGGCAGATGAGATTTAATACAAATAAATGTAAGGTTATGCATTTGGGAAGGAACAATAGCCAAGCAATCTATAATCTTAATGGAGCAAATCTAGGGGTATCAGATATTGAAAGGGATTTGGGAGTACTAGTGGACAACCACCTAGGTAACAGTGCTCAAAGCCAAGCAGCGGCTGCAAAGGCAAATAAAATATTAGCATGTATTAGGAAGGGTATAGAAGCCAGGGAAGAAGATATAATTCTGCCACTATACAAATCTCTAGTACGCCCTCATTTGGAATATGGAGTACAATTTTGGGCACCACCTCACAAAAAAGACATTTTAGAGCTGGAAAAAGTACAGAGAAGGGCTACAAAACTAATAAGGGGAATGGAGGGGCTAAGTTATGAAGAAAGACTAGCAAAATTAAACTTATTTTCGCTAGAAAAAAGGCGTCTAAGAGGAGATATGATTACGTTATATAAATACATCCAGGGTCAATATAAGGCTTTGTCAAGTGAACTTTTTGTAGCAAGAGATTTTCATCTGACAAGAGGACATCCGTTGAGGTTAGAGGAAAAAAGATTTCACCTTAAACAAAGAAAAGGGTTCTTCACAGTTAGGGTGGTTAAACTGTGGAATTCTCTACCAAAGGAGGTGGTGACAGCGAATTCGATAGACAACTTCAAAAAGGGGTTAGATATATTTCTGAATAAAGAGGGCATTCAAGGCTATCCTAGATAACTAGCAAGGAATATTGATCCAGGGAGAAATTTGATCGCCAGTTTCTGGGGTCAGGAAGGAATTTTGCTTTTTTTTTCCCTTATGAGACAATTGGCAGAGTTTCAATGTTTTTTTTTTTTATGTTTGCCTTCCTCTGGATCAATTAACAATAATTAACAATTAACAATAATAATAAATAGTCCAAATTAAAAAGATCAATAGAGATCTAAAAAGGTTGAACTTGATGGACTAACTCTTTATTCATTCTCCAATACTATACTATTAATAATTATTTAATCAATTTAATTAATAACTAATCCGCATATTGCAGATCAGAGGAGATCTTAACAGGTTGAACTTGATGGACTGAAAGTCTTTTTTCAACCTTAATTACTGTGTAACTATGTAAACACATAAAAAGCTTACCCATAGCAAGGGGGGCACCAAGGACCTCTGCAAGTGAAGTTACACCTCCATTTAAGTCCAAATTTCCGAGTTTAGACACCCGAAAATCACCTAAGCAAGAGAAAAAAAGGCAGCCGAAAAAAACGAAAACAAGGTTATAGGGCCCTAAAGACGCAAAACACCAAACACATACGGATTTTCCGAAAAAGCCAGAAGAGGTCCAAGAACAAGGATGCTAAATCACCAACAGCCGCGTACCACACATTAGGCGCCATTTTACAACACTAACTTACACAATGCGGAAGTACACAGCTACCCTAACGGATTTTCCTCTCGCACGCACACTATTTACACTACACAAATTGCTCACACAGCAGCTCCACAGCACTCAAAACACACATTGTATGCTGCAGCAACATGAAAACAGATTGTCAGTTCTTCAGCATAACACTTCCTGCATTTATTACTTCTAAATAGGTAAAGTACCGTATATACTCGAGTATAAGCCGACCCGAGTATAAGCCGACCCACCTATTTTACCACAAAATACTGGGTAAAATGAGTGACTCTAGTATAAGCCTAAGGTGGGAAATGTGCCCCCCCCCCCCTCTCCCTTCCATGTGTCTCTTCCCCCCCTCTTCCTTCCCTGTGTCTCTTCTCCCCCTCTTTCTTCCCTGTGTCTCTTCCCCCCTCCCTTATCACCCCCCTCAACCCCACTCCTCATGCTCAACCCCCTCCTCATCCATAACCCCCCCACCCTCAACCTGAACCCCCTCCTCAACCTTGAATGTTGTCCATTTATTTTCAGTATTTTTCCCTGTAAGTTGTTTGTCCCAGGCTATATGTAGTATCGCTGTCCTTAGGCCATTGAAGTTAGCCCTTTTAACATTTAGAGTTTTAGTTGGCCCCTAAAACTGTTTTTTTGTATTTAATTTCAAATGAGACTGTGTTGTGATCACTGTTCCCCAAGGGTTCACTTATTTTAACATTTGATATTATATCAATATTACTTGTGATGACTAAATCCAAGATGGCCACATTTCTAGTAGGCTCTTGTATAACCTGGGCCAGATAATGATCCCTGAGTGTACTCCATAATCTGTTCCCTTTAGCTGAGCTGCTGGTCTCATTTATCCAGTTTATTTCAGGGTAATTAAAATCTTCCATTATTAGAACTTGCCTGTGCTTAGCTGCATTTTCAACCTGTAACAAAAATGGTATTTCCTCACTTTCAATTATATTTATAGTATACTCCCACCAATATGAATTTAGAATTAGCTCCTCCACTATTTAGCTCAACCCACAAAGATTCAATGTTGCCGTTAGTTCCAGCATAAATATCTTCTCTGACTATAGTCTTAAATTCATGCTTAACATACAGACAGATCCCTCCTCCTCTTTTACCATTTCCCCTATCTTTCCTAAATAGGTTATAACCATCCAGATTAACAATCCAGTCATGAGATTCATCCCACCATGTCTTAGTAATGCCTATTAAGCCCCATTTTTCTTGTACTGATAATAATTCTAGCTCGCCCATTTTCCCAGGCAAACTTCTTGCATTAGCAAGCATACACTTTATGTTGCTATGGCTCTGCCGTTGTGAAGTGCTTGCCACTGTATTTGAGGCCCCTATTAATACCTCCCTACTGTCTATTGTAACCCTTCCCCCTTCTCCTCCCCCACGGGTAACTAATTCATCCCTTTCCCTCTCTACCCTTTTTACCCCCAATACTTCTATCTAGTCCCTCCCCCCATCTACAAGTTTAAAAAATCCCCCAGCCGTTCCCTCATCATTAAGGTGTAATCCATCCCTGCTATAGAGATCGTACCCAAGTGAGAAGTTAGCCCAGTGCTCTAAAAACCCAAAACCCTCTGAACTGCACCACTTTTTTAGTCACGCATTAACCTCCCTAAGCTCCTTCTGCCTCCCTGGGCTAGCACGTGGCACTGGTAGTATCTCAGAAAATACTACCTTGGAGGTCCTTCCCTTCAGCTTATAACCTAGTTCTCTAAAATCATTCTTTAGGACACTCCATCTTCCACTAACTTTGTCATTGGTACCAATATATATCAAGACCGCCGGTTCATTTCCAGCCCCTCCCAATAATTTTTCTACCCGATCCACAACAAATCACCCTGTCTACCTTCCTAATAATAGAGTCCACTACCACCAAAACCTGTCTGTTGCTCTGCCTATGCTGCCCTCCCACTCCTCCAGTAGAACTGTTCTCCCGGCTGTTAGAGGGAACAGCTCGGTCTGGCATTGCCACTCCTGAATGGACATCCCTAAAAGTTTCACTCAATCTGGCAAATCTGTTGGCGTTTGCCAACTTAGAACTGGCCTGCCTCCTCCGGTTCCCCCTGATTCCCCTTCTAACTGTAACCCAGCTACCTCTCTGGACATCTTTACTAGCCCCAGCAACCCCCTCCATGCTAGGCCCATCTAAACTGTGCTCAATTAGCACCAACCCCCTTTCCAGTGGAGCAATATCACTAAGTGCTGCAATTCTGCTCTCCAGTTCTCCAATTTGAGCTTCCAGAGAGGCAACATGCTCACACCTCTCAGAGGTATGGACCCTGGATCATCTGTTCCAATAGTGCATGCATGTAGCAGGATGTCTGCCACTGGACTGACTCATGATTATCAGTTACAAAAATACAGTGAGTAAACAAATCAATGTATTTATATAAAGATTGCTTTTCTACACCTTAACCCAAACAAAACAGAAAAAAAAAATATTTATGTTTGTTTTCTATTTTTTCTTATAATACCCCTTTCGTTTGAATTCCCTCCTTTTATTTAATCTCCTACACACTAACTACACTTACACTAGAAATGATTGCAAGCTCCCAAGCTTGCTCTTCCCTTGTTAAAATAAACCCTGCCTACTCACCTGTACAATGATAAATGAGTACAGGAAAGAAAACACTGCGCTGCCTCACAGAATGACAAAATGCACACAGATAAATCTTTACACAGGCCAAGCCACACCCACTCTCACCTGTACCCGGATTACAGCCCACAGGGGAAAAAAAACACTGCACTGATTTACAGAGCTGATTCAAAACACAGAAGTAAAATTGTTACAGTATAGACTACTGAAGAACTAGAGTTGATAATTGGCACACTCATTACAACAAACAAAACACATTAAAATGTACAATGAAAATAAATATAACTTGTGTTTTGACTTTCCCCCCTACATGCGCAGTACAACATGTACAGAATTTGTACAATAGCTTCCATAGAGTGCATGCGCTCCCACAGGAGCGTTACACACTACTGAAACTATTAGTGTTTAGACATATAGATTTACATACATTCACCTATATAACCATCATAGACCTTATTCTGTAGTTACAGGAAAATTATAGTGGTCAGGTTTCATTTATTTATTTAGTAACTGATCACCAATGAAATCGGTTTGCAGAATAAATTCAAAGCCAATTTTCATATGGATTTTAGTGTCAGTATTTGCAAGAGTTGCTTTTCTCCACCTCTAAAATGTTCAGGAATTAGAAAATAATCAACCTCCTTTGCTGCAGTGGCCACTGCAGGAGAACAGAACAATCTAATAGGATTATAGGACAGCCTCATATAATCTATTCTAGACACTGAAATGTCCATATTTAGGTTTTAAAAGTTAAACAGAACGTATTTTCTTCAAAAATACAGTTTTTCATTCTCATA
The DNA here is from genome assembly GCA_027410445.1 of Discoglossus pictus. Taxonomy (NCBI): domain Eukaryota; kingdom Metazoa; phylum Chordata; class Amphibia; order Anura; family Alytidae; genus Discoglossus; species Discoglossus pictus. Next base: position 188,798,881 of record CM050167.1, on the reverse strand, counting down.
AAAGCTGAATTAATTACAAATGAATATTCACTGAATGGTAAGTTTTGTATTCTGCGTATGAAATTTGGGAGTTCTCCATTTAAAACTCCAGTAGCAGTAACTATGTACACTTCCTGTACTATACACACACAGAAGTTGAAGGGTTCAACCTAGCAACCCAGATTAGTTACAAAGCTATAAAATCACTTGGTCACAAAAAGTTCATTTGACAACCTTGTAAATGGTGTTCTCTACCATTTAAATGCCAGACAGGGAACTTAACAATGACAGCTCAAAGAAAATCTTCTAAGAAGAGCTTTTGTATTGAAAAATGCCTAATTATTTATTTATAGAGCATAAAGCATGAACAGGGATGTTGAGATGAGCTATAAATGCATGTCAGAATAAATTGTAAGCAATTAAAACTAAAGATTCTGGTGTATTTGATAGATACATTTAATTCAATTAGGGTAATCGACGCAGCAGTTTAAATGAACAGGAAGTTAGTGCCGAATGGTTTTTTTTCAGCAGGGGTGCAATATATATACACAATCTAAATTATATTGAAAAAATAGTTGTAAAATGTGAACATAATGGATCCTGACTATGTCCTACTTTTCTGCCACTTCAAGATCCCACTCTGTTCACATCACCTGTAGAGAGACAGAAGGAGGAAGAGGCCAGAAGAGAGAGGGGCCACAGAGAGAGGGATCTCTATTTTGAACTTGGAACCTATGATATCATAATGCTCCTGTAAAACTACTCCAAAAACAGCAGAAAATCCTTTAGCCAGAAAATATAATTTCAAAACAGTTTCCCTTGACTCTAAAGTACACAAGGTATACACTCACATATTTGTGTTTCTACAGTAAATGCCTTGATCAATCACTCATACATCTCACATTCTAATTGTTCATGTGCTATTACGGCTTAAAAGACCATTGCACAATAAAAAAAAAAATATATATATATATATATATATATATATATATATATATATATATATATATATATATATATATATATATATATATATATTTGTTTGAAACATTGTGCCTAAGAGCATAGTTAAAGCAGGAAAAAGTCATACAGCTTGGTGGAAGCTGTGGGTGTGTGCAAGAGGGATGTTTTATCTCTCTCCAGAAATGTTGTTGCATTTCCGGAAGAAAGGAGTCTGCTTCTAAGACAGTGAAAGGAGAGAGGTGTGGTGCCAATTTCGATTTTCTTAAGAAAGGCTTTTTATTTGCTCCATTCCCCTCTCCCTCCTGATAGCTGGATAATGAGAGCATGTTTTGGTTATGAGAAATTTGTGTAACAAACATGGATTCTATACTCAAACCGGTTCTTTAAAAATGCTGATTTTTCCCACCAATTTTTTTTAATTTTTATTTCCATGGCTTGGACAGCAGCTACAATTGTTAGTTTGGTACATACTTGACAAACAAAAGTATTTTTTCTTGGAATGCAGTGGTTCTTTAATTTGATGTGCAACTATAAGAAGTTGTTGCATTTGGCAGAAAGCTAAATTCTAATTGTTAGCATAGTAAAAGAGGGGTTTTCAGCCCACTAAAACATTCTATTTATGGTGTTATTTAAATGGCCACATAGCAAATTGGCCATGTAAAAAACTTTCCCTTTACTTTATAAAATACTTTCTAAGATACTTTGCAAGTATGTATTCTAGTTCTTCTTGGAATATTGTACAATTTTGGATTATAGTATACCCTTAAAGATATATTGCAGTTATTCACTTGGCAAGCATGCACTAAATTGAAAAACTTCTCGGCTTACTACAAGGGAGGCTGAAATTGTAGATTGTCTATTGGATTAACTGCTGGTAGATCACAAGTGGGGTTTATTTTCTCAAGCCTGCCCCAGGAGCATCACACATAGTTCTATATATGAGCTACAACTGGTACGTTTTGAGCCGCATTTGCATGTCACTACTCAGAATACTTAGCGGCAGTGAAAACACAGTTCACAGAGAAATTCTGTGGAAAAAGCAGGTCTCCTTGAATAGGTATATTAAGAATGCTCTGTTCTTCCTTTTCAAGTTATACGGTCGAGGGAAATTCAATTACCTCTCAATCCACAATAGCATACTTCTTTTTTTTATATTTGCCACTGTTTGCATCTAGTCATCTGCGAAGTTGGCCTCTCACAATATGTCACTATGTGAAGTGGGCAAGCAACCATCTTTGCATTTCTCTATTATATCTTCTAATGCAAACAGCCTTGGCTGTTACCTCCTACTGGGGCACATGAAGAAAAAATAAATAGAAATAAATTGGAAAGCACCTTTAAATGAATTACCCATTTCTCCTGTTTTATACAGCCCTGTAATCTACATTATTACTTTATAAAATCTATCAAATATAGAATGTGTGAACCTTGGAGGTTGAGAATATCTCTAGACAAATACTCACATACCGAATGGATATTTGCACTTATACCATATACCAGTGGTGGTCAATTCAATCTGGTGGCCCTGCAACAGTCCAGGATTTCTAGATCTCTCCGCATGAGCACAGGTGAAGCAATTGTAATTAATACACCCAACTAACTTGTAAAACAGACATAACTTCAATACAAAAGCAGAAACCTGAACTACTGGTAGCCCTTGTATGTCAAGTAGCCCAGCACTGACATGGATAACTGATTTAAAAAAATAAATAAAATAAAGTCAACTATAGAAGTGTCAAATGCTACATACAACTGCATGTAACATGTGGTACATTACTTTCCCCTTCTTGGATTGCTCCCTTGTCGTGGTGAAGGGGCTTGTGTACCTCAATGAAGCTGTGAGATATACCATGTAGCATCATCCAAGAGTGGCAGGTTATAGCAGAGAAGGAACTAGCAAATAACTCCAGTATCTTTACCAAGAAAACCATATGGATAAGCACAATCAGAGACATAGAAAGATGTGCCTGGCATGCTACGTTCTGTATGGTCAAGAGTCTAGCACAACTGAAGGACAGAACAAAAATTAATTTTAGAGTTTTTTTTAAAGATTTAAACAGGTTACTCAGTATTAATTATAGCTCTTAAAACAGCAAATATTAAATCCAGCTTAAGGCATGAAATGTTCACCCAACATGTTTGAGACACATACCTTTTTAATAGATGAAATAAATACTCCAGTACATGCAAGATAAAAACGGACATAAAAAAATGACAATCATTTTATTATAGTGTACAATTCAGAGACATACTCACTGTAACCCATCTCCCCCACAATAAGTCAGCACACGGGAACAATAAAAAAACACTTCTGCCTCTCTTCTTGGGCTCCCAACACACCCCATTCACACCCTATTGCAGGATTTCAAAAGGGGAGCTACATCCAGCAGCTAAAAGCCATAAACAAGTCAAAAAAATAAAAAGAAACTGAGGTAACCTTTTTATTCCTGCAGATCACACACAGCAACATTCTGATGTGGACTTCTGGAAGACGCAGGCTATAAACTGCACCCAGCACAAGTTTCAAGCCCTTTTAATGCCACTTTAGTGCCAGAAGGAATGAAGGTGATGGCTCTTTGAAGGTTCCCAGACGCCTCTGGAACTGAAAGGGTAAGGGAGGCCTACTACGAAAAATAAATCAAAACCATAACTTGTGTTTGCTTCAGACACCAATGAAAAGTTATGTTCTTCTCTGATTTTAATTACAATGTTTCAGTCACTATATGTTATGAATAGGTTCATTATAATTTAAGACACCAAGATACACAGTTCTAGAAATGGCCGATTAAAATGTATGCTTTGTGAAAGCAAATGAGTAAAAATCTATTTAAAGGTCACTTCACATTGGCATGTCAAAAAAAAAAACACGAATCAGATTTAATGTAACACGGCAAAGGTCTTGGTTACTGCAGAAATGAAAAGTGCACATACAAAAAAGTACAGCTGCAAATAGCTGTGTGATGAAGAATTTGAGTGGTAGTCATCTGTGGCTTGAGGAAGAGGGTTACCCTATAGGGCGTTACTCTGCCAGCAAGTTCTATAGTCAAGTGTGCTATTTGCTGATATTGTCAACAGAAGCGAATACAGATTATATCTGAACCCAGTGTCTCTCCCAGGTTGCTAATCCTGTTAGGAATATAGGCTATGTTTATTTTAAACTGTGTAAATACATTGTACACATTATCCAGTCAAGTTCTTTAAAGAAAATATGGTAAGTTACATTTCTGTGTTACTTTAAGCATAGGTTACCTGAAAAGGTTCTCCCTCTAAGTCTTTATATAGGGAGATCACACGGGGGCAAGGAAGAAGAACATGTCCTGATGACAAACAAACCAACTAGACACGCTCTTCTTCCATAACACCCAGTGTGTGCGCTACTTAACAACCCTAAATGCAGAAAGATGGAGAGAGAGGATCATTTATGGGATTTATGCTTAAAATACTTAACATTCAAGCTCAATTATCTCACATTTCCACTCAAATTTTAACAGCCACCCAAATAGAGTTATATTTTTGCACTTTTCATTTCTGCAGGATTTGGGATGTTTGCATGGTCACTTTAATATAATCTAGTTTAGCTATTTGCAGGCTCTGATGCAGTTATTTTATACTCCAAACCTCATTTGTAGGACACATAAGGAAAACTACCAAGTTTGGTTCTTAAATGATTTTCCCTCACATTACTCTAAATTAAATAAAAGCTCCACCAAAAGCTGTGAGGTCTATTTGCCACAAACATAGTGAGTCTAGGGGTTTTGCACTAATGACTAAATCACATTGGTATTGATAACTTTAATCACCAGCCTGCATTTCAAGAAATACTTAATTGAACTATATGCTAGGAAAATATATATTTACAAGCAGTGTAACTGAGCCAAATTTTAGCAAAATAAATACCTTTTCCCCTCCTTGGAAATGCAGTAAAAACAAAACAAAAACACAGTACTTTTGTTAGTGATTTGTATAGGAGTTTGAAAATAAATGTACAGCACTGTGAAAGCCAAGTTGGTCCAATTAAAAGCATCAGAGCCTTACAAACACAAACAAGCTTGACCTTTCCCGTTTTATCCCCTCCAGCAGAGGCATGCAGCAGCCACTAGGTAGTGCGTCACGACATGCTTCAATTTATTAAGTTTAGGGTTATGGTAGTGGCAGATATGCTTTACATAGTAAAGTAGTGGCACGATGTGTGTGCCACTATTTTACTATGTAAAGCTTATCTGCCACTACACTAACCCTAAGTCTACCCATCACTCCAACACAAATTGAAGAAGGCATCAGCACTGTGCCACCTGGTGACAGTTGCATATTACTGCTGGAGGGGACAAATTAGGAATGGTCCAATAAGTTTTGCCCCAAATGTAAGTGGGTTTAAAAGGTAATGCCATTATGAAATATTTTTAATTTAAAACAGTTTCACAGCACCCTTTAATATCTGCTCCCATATAATGGTATTCTGACTGGTTAACACCTCCAGTGCTGAATGAGATCCTGAATGCACAAGTTCTATTACAGGCTCTGCTCTAGCTCCAGGGCGGCAGCATGGGGGTTAACCAACAATCTTTGGTAAAGTTAAGGAATAGGGTGACCCTAATTAGGGCGATTTCACAGAATTGGAGTTTACTGGCGGCAGAGTTCTGGGGGATGACCTCTCTCTCAGTGCCTGAGACAGCAAGTTGCACCCATCTGACACAGCACAGGCTGAGCTCCTTAACCTGTCCTTATATTCTGCCATCTTGCTGCTGCTGTCAGAGTGCTGGGCTATATCCCTGAGGCATTGGGTGAGGAGGACACAAGCAGACACCACACTCATAGCACCTCCAAGGATGGCTGTCTGCACTGCCTTGCCCTCTGGGTTCAGGATGGCAGCTTTACCCAGGAATTGGGGTTCAGTGGCAAAGCCCACCAGGGCATGCACAGCCTGCACCAGAGGCCCACTGAAGAGGGCACAGCGGTTCCTGGACAGCTCGCTGGGGGATGTCTTGACCTCCTTGACACAGGCCAGTAGTGCTGTGGCACTGGTACTCATGCACTTCACCCCCAGCTTGAACTGCTCCTTGGCAAACTTGTCCTTGGACTTCTCACTGGCATACACACTGGCATCAGTGAGGATCTTGAGGTTCCTGGAAAGGTTCTGGGACACCTCGAGCAGGAGCTGTGGGGTGAGCTCGGGCAGGGGCACCGTCCTGAGGGTGGCACAGCTCTGCTCCACCTCATGCCTACACCGGGTCACCTTGTAACGGTCCACTAGGCCGGGCAGGGCAGCCTGAGAGCCGGGCATATCCACAGCAGCCAGGTAGGCAGCATGGGCAGACAGCTCGATGAGAGATACCACCAGCTCGCCCATCTCAGTCAGGCTGTCCCCCACCTCGGTGAAGCGGCCCATGTTCAGCTGGCTCTGCACGTCGTGTGTCAGGATGGACAGGCCCTTGGTCCGGGCGATCACGGTGTCCCGGCACTTCTCGAAGGCCTCCCCCAGCTGGGCGGCGTTGTCCGGACTGACCGGCCGAGGCTCGCTGGACAGTAGGAGCAGGTCAGCCACCAGCTGCATCTTGGCCTTGCACTGGTCACAGATAGCCAGCAGCTTCCTGCGGGGCTGGGAGCCGCCCGGGGCTGCACCGGAGGACCGGGCGGAGCCGCCGCTAGCCATCACGCCTTAGAGAGCCGCTCATGGGAGCGGGAACCCGCGGACTGCACCGCCACATCATCCCATGGAGGAGAGCGGGCACTGCCCGAGGACGGCTCTGCAGACTTACAGCCTCCGTGACATCCCGGAACAACTGCACCAAAGAGACCCGCCCGAGCCTCAGCCTCTACCGGCCCGGATAAGGAACGTGGGACGGCGCCGCCCTGTGCCCGGCCTGTGATGTCATCCGTAGTGCGGCGAGGACTGCGGGACAGCGACATCTGCAGGACAAACGGGGCACTGCATGGGCCAGTGGGAGGATGCAATACAGTGTATAAATAGGTATGGAATATGGTGTATATGGACTAAATAGGGGCAGTGGGAGGATGCAAATACAGTGTATAAATAGGTATGGAATATGGTGTATATGGACTAAATAGGGGCAGTGGGAGGATGCAATACAGTGTATACATAGGTATGGAATATGGTGTATATGGACTAAATAGGGGCAGTGGGAGGATGCAATACAGTGTATAAATAGGTATGGAATATGGTGTATATGGACTAAATAGGGGCAGTGGGAGGATGCAAATACAGTGTATAAATAGGTATGGAATATGGTGTATATGGACTAAATAGGGGCAGTGGGAGGATGCAATACAGTGTATACATAGGTATGGAATATGGTGTATATGGACTAAATAGGGGCAGTGGGAGGATGCAATACAGTGTATAAATAGGTATGGAATATGGTGTATATGGACTAAATAGGGGCAGTGGGAGGATGCAAATACAGTGTATACATAGGTATGGAATATGGTGTATATGGACTAAATAGGGGCAGTGGGAGGATGCAAATACAGTGTATACATAGGTATGGAATATGGTGTATATGGACTAAATAGGGGCAGTGGGAGGATGCAAATACAGTGTATACATAGGTATGGAATATGGTGTATATGGACTAAATAGGGGCAGTGGGAGGATGCAATACAGTGTATAAATAGGTATGGAATATGGTGTATACCGGCTAAATAGGGGCAGTGTGAGGATGCAAATACAGTGTATAAATAGGTATGGAATATGGTGTATATGGACTAAATAGGGGCAGTGGGGGGATACAAATACAGTGTATACATAGATATGGAATATGGTGTAGATCGGCTAAATAGGGGCAGTGGGAGGATGCAAATACAGTGTATACATAGGTATGGAATATGGTGTATATGGACTAAATAGTGGCAGTGGGGGGATGCAAATACAGTGTATACATAGGTATGGAATATGGTGTATATGGACTAAATAGTGGCAGTGGGGGGATGCAAATACAGTGTATACATAGGTATGGAATATGGTGTATATGGACTAAATAGTGGCAGTGGAGGATGCAAATACAGTGTATAAATAGGTATGGAATATGGTGTATACCGGCTAAATAGGGGCAGTGGGAGGATGCAATACAGTGTATACATAGGTATGGAATATGGTGTATACCGGCTAAATAGTGGCAGTGGAGGATGCAATACAGTGTATAAATATGTATGGAATATGGTGTATACCGGCTAAATAGGGGCAGTGGGAGGATGCAATACAGTGTATACATAGGTATGGAATATGGTGTATACCGGCTAAATAGTAGCAGGGCTAAATAGTAGCAGTGGGAGACAGTGGCGGCTGGTGAACTTTCAAGTTGGAGGGGCGCCAGGGCGAAACATAGCCCCTCCCCTTTTCAAAACATTTTCATAACTCCTCCCCCTGGCGTCATAATGACCTTTAAGCCCCGCCCAATGACCTTATACTTGTAAAGCCCATTGAAATACATGATCAGCAATGCAGCAATGTCAAGAAGTAAAGTAACAATGTGTTAAATTCATTGGTATACAATATAGATTGAAAAAACTCATGTGATAAGACTACAGCAATATCATAATTGCACCTATACGCATTAACAGAAAAATTAAAGGAGTGACACCTACCATTAGTCGGCTCTTCTTCTCAGGGTATTCACGTTCAGTAAGTTGACCAACGAGTAGAAACAAATCTGCAGCCACATAGGGTTTGCACCTGGGGTTGAAAGAAAACAAGCAAATCAATCAGACCATTCAAGAACAAAACCATACTTAAAAAACATTAAACGACCAAGTGGAACCATATAGGCCCCAAACATACCTTAGAAGACCAAGTGGAACCATATAGGCCTCAAACATACCTTAGAAGACCAAGTGTGACCATAGGCCCCAAACATACCTTAGAAGACCAAATGTGACCATATAGGCCCCAAACATACCTTAGAAGACCAAGTGTGACCATAGGCCCCAAACATACCTTAGAAGACCAAATGTGACCATATAGGCCCCAAACATACCTTAGAAGACCAAGTGTGACCATAGGCCCCAAACATACCTTAAAAGACCAATCAGGACTGTATAGGCCCAAACCAGTGGATCTTGGGATTCAAGAAAACAACATTTCACTTCTGTTTAGACAACACAATAATCAATGTCAAACAAACACGTTGAATTAGCATATGGATAACCATATGAGCAGTAACGCCACGCCAAGGCTTCAACAATTGTTACTGACCATTCACACACCTTTCATAGCTCCTTCCATATGCACACCCACACACACCATTCATACTTTACTTACCACTAGTTATTTTTGGTAGTTCGGTGGTGCCATTTCTGAGAACTTTACTTACCCTTGAAGGTGCCTCCAATTCCTTCAAACCAATGCATTCAACCGCTCCAGGGCCATGGTGCTTCTTAAATACCTTTTTATCCTCTTCAATGTGGAGAAGCATATTTCTGATTCTGCAGTAGTCTTCGGTGTTGTAAGCAGGATTCCTTATAGCTTCACTGTCTCTGTGAAATCATTATGCAGATTAAATAGATGGTAAAGTTGGTGCAGAGCAACAGCACTTGTACAGACATGAAATTCTGGCTTCCCGTACAGAAGTGACAGCTACCCTTGGAAGTGCCTCCAATTCCTTCAAACCAATGCATTCAACCGCTCCAGGGCCATGGTGCTTCTTAAATACCTTTTTATCCTCTTCAATGTGGAGAAGCATCTTTCTGATTCTGCAGTAGTCTTCGGTGTTGTAGGCAGGATTCCTTATAGCTTCACTGTCTCTGTGAAATCATTATGCAGATTAAATTGATGGTAAAGTTGGTGCAGAGCAACAGCACTCATACAGACATGAAATTCTGGCTAACCGTACAGAAGTGACAGCTACCCTTGGAAGTGCCTCCAATTCCTTCAAACCAATGCATTCAACCGCTCCAGGGCTATGGTGCTTCTTAAATACCTTTTTATCCTCTTCAATGTGGAGAAGCATCTTTCTGATTCTGCAGTAGTCTTCGGTGTTGTAAGCAGGATTCCTTATAGCTTCACTGTCTCTGTGAAATCATTATGCAGATTAAATTGATGGTAAAGTTGGTGCACACACCTTTCATAGCTCCTTCCATATGCACACCCACACACCGTTCATACTTTACTTACCACTAGTTATGTTTGGTAGTGAGGTGGTGCTGCTTAACGCAGTTTATCTTTGCACACCCCGGGGGTATGCATTCTTCTTTGCTTCAATCACTTGTATTTAAATTTTGCACGGCGATATTTCAAAGAACAAAACTTATCAATGGTTTTTTCATTGAAGTCTGGGATCTCGGAAATCAGTTGCTTTTCCATTGAGAGCATCGCCAATGCATTCAACCGCTCCAGGGACAGCACTCGTACAGACATGAAATTCTGGCTTCCCGTACAGAAGTGACAGCTACCCTTGGAAGTGCCTCCAATTCCTTCAAACCAATGCATTCAACCGCTCCAGGGCCATGGTGCTTCTTAAATACCTTTTTATCCTCTTCAATGTGGAGACGCATCTTTCTGATTCTGCTGTGGTCATCAGTGTTGTAATCAGGATTCTTAATAATTTCACTGTCTCTGTGAAATCATTCTGCAGATTCAATTGATGTAAAAGTTTGTGCAGAGCAACAGCACTTGTACAAGCATGAAAATCTGTCTTCCCATACAGAAGTGACAGCTCAGTGCGTAATTGTTCCTTCTTCAGTATTGGATATGCTTGCACGGTGTCTTCCAGAGCTTGGGTTGGAAAGCAAGTGTCATGGGTTGTATACAAGTCACTTTGAACAAGTTTGGCACTGACTAGGTGATTTGAAAATGAACCACACCTTAAAAACCTTAAATAACCAAGTGTGACCATATAGGCCCCAACCGCACCTTAAAAACCTTAAATAACCAAGTGTGACCATATAGGCCCCAACCGCACCTTAAAAACCTTAAAAGACCAAGTGTGACCATATAGGCCCCAACCGCACCTTAAAAACCTTAAAAGACCAAGTGTGACCATATAGGCCCCAACCGCACCTTAAAAACCTTAAATAACCAAGTGTGACCATATAGGCCCCAACCGCACCTTAAAAACCTTAAATAACCAATCAAAACCATATAGGCCCAAACTGTACATTAAAAAAAATGAAATAAAAATACAAAAATATATATATATATATATATATATATATATATATATATATTGAGATATATAATTAATTATATAGATATAATTTTATATATATATATATATATATATATATATATATATATAGTGAGATATATATATATATATATATATTGAGATACATATATATATCTATCAATCAATATATATATATATATCAATATATATATATATATCTATCAATCAATATATATATATATATATATATATATATACACACACATAAAGCAATATACATAAAACAAAAAAATATATTAATTGGTATTTATTAATTGATTAATTGATGTACTTTATTAATTATTTGATTATTGCTCATGTATTTGTATTAGACATTATTTATTATACATATTACAGTGCTATTTATTTGCTATACATGTTACAGGATATTATCCTGTAACATGTATATCACATAAATAGCCCTGTAATATGTATAATACATACAGGGTCACACAAGTTCACACTAACCTTTTTTTGCCCTTACAGGCTTCCATACATGCTTTGCTAATTTTTTAAAGACTCTGATTGGTTGAAATCAATGTCAATCTAAAAAATTCAGCCAATCAGAGTCCTTCAAAAATAGTATAAAAGGCGGAGCGTGGAAAAAATCAATTAGTCGCGGGGGGAGCTCCTTGTAGGAGGAGCTCCGTTAGATTGTTGTTGTTTTTTTTTTAGAGCATCGGATTTTTTAGGTGGAGGCCTTTTGCAATGGGCCAGAATGGATGGACAATGGCTTCAATCAAGATGAGGACATGGGCTTCAATCAAAATTGATTGGAATGCCCGACTATCCAGGGCAGAAGGCCACCGCTGGAGGGGTCAATTTGGAAGGTATGTGCTGTTATGTTTACTTATTGTTTTTTTGCCCTTCCCATATTTTTATTCCATCTTTGAAAGTGTCAGGCAAAGTATCCTTTTTATTTTAACTGCAATGTTAAAGATCCATTGCCTGTCACTTTGAAAAATGGAATAAAAATATGGAGGGGGGGGGTTGTGTTGTGGTGTGTTTAACTGGTAGTATAGGTAGGTGGGTTGGTAGATGGGTCAGGGTGGGGTAAGGTGTAGTCACTTGGTCAGGGGGGTAGGTAGGTGGGTTGGTAGTTGGGTCAGGGTGGGGTCAGGTGTGGTCACTGTGTCAGGGGGGTAGGTAGGTGGGTCAGGGTGGGGTCAGGTGTGGTCACTGGGTCAGGGTGGTAGGTAGGTGGGTTGGTAGTTAGGTAGGTTGGAGTGGGGGTTTACCAGGCCCCGATGGGCCTACAGGGGGGGGTGGTCGGGGGTTGGCATAAGCCCCATGGGGGTGATTGGGGGTGGCACAGGCCCCATGGGGGTGATCGGGGTAATCGGGCAGTGGCATAGGCCACATGGGGGTGATCGGGGTGGCACAGGTCCCATGGGGGTGATCGGGGGTGGCACAGGTCTTTTGGGCCTACTGCGGGGGTGATTGGGGGTTGCCCAGGCATTGCGGGCCTAGGTAGGTAAGTTGGTGGGTGTGTGTGGGTGGGTGGCAGGCAAGCATAGTGGGGTAACTTGGGGACCCTTCGTTTTATTAGGGGGACTAGGGGTTTGGCCAGGGCAGTTAGGACTTACTGTTACTAACGGTCTTAGGTGGTTCTCTTGACAACTGTACAGCCTTCCATCATTGATTGGTCAATGATGGAAGACTGTCAGTCATTGAAATGGATACATTATCACTGCCCATGCATAGCTTCTTTCTGGTTGGTGGACGGAATGCATTAACGGTCATGATGAGTCTAAAGGTTAGTGTGCTTAGTGCAGTGTAATCTGATCACACAGCGTGGCGCTGCAGGCCTGCAGGGGAACTACAACACTAGAATAGAGATAGTGTAGCATTGCACAGACACACAGCACTGACACAGCAGTGACCTGCAATAAAAATATTTGGGGGGGCGCTTGCCCCGACGCCCCTATGGACGAGCCGCCACTGGTGGAAGGATGCAAATACAGTGTATAAATAGGTATGGAATATGGTGTATACCGGCTAAATAGGGGCAGTGGAAGAATGCAAATACAGTGTATAAATAGGTATGGAATATGGTGTATACCGGCTTAATAGTGGCAGAGGGAGGATGCAAATACAGTGTATAAATAGGTATGGAATATGGTGTATACCGGCTAAATAGTGGCAGAGGGAGGATGCAATACAGTGTATAAATAGGTATGGAATATGGTGTATACCGGCTAAATAGTGGCAGAGGGAGGATGCAATACAGTGTATAAATAGGTATGGAATATGGTGTATACTGGCTAATTAGGAGCAGTGGGAGGATGCAATACAGTGTATAAATAGGTATGGAATATGGTGTATACCGGCTAAATAGTGGCAGAAGGAGGATGCAAATACAGTGTATAAATAGGTATGGAATATGGTGTATACCGGCTAAATAGGGGCAGTGGGACGATGCAATACAGTGTATAAATAGGTATGGAATATGGTGTATACCGACTAAATAGTGGCAGAGGGAGGATGCAATACAGTGTATAAATAGGTATGGAATATGGTGTATACCGGCTAAATAGTGGCAGAGGGAGGATGCAATACAGTGTATAAATAGGTATGGAATATGGTGTATACTGGCTAATTAGGAGCAGTGGGAGGATGCAATACAGTGTATAAATAGGTATGGAATATGGTGTATACCGGCTAAATAGTGGCAGAAGGAGGATGCAATACAGTGTAAAAATAGGTATGGAATATGGTGTATACCGGCTAATTAGGGGCAGTGGGAGGATGCAATACAGTGTATAAATAGGTACTAGCGACTTGTCCGTCAAAAATGATGGCATAACATTTTCAAGCCTTGTAGTTCTGTTGTTTGTCACACAATGTGAGTCTCGGTATGCACAGCTTCTCTCTCTCTCTCCTTCCCTTGTTCTGTGTCCTCTCCCTCTTCTCTCCTCTCTCATCTCTGCGAGCCTTGCAATGAGCACCTTCAGCACCTATTTCAGGCCTCGTAATGAGCGTCCTTGGCGCCCATTGCGGGCCTTCCGTCACTAAAGACAGGATATTTCATTTTTCTTCCCTCCCTCTGTGTCTCTTCCATCACTCCCTCCCTGTGTCTCTTTTCCCATCTGTCCCTCCCCATTGTCTCTTTTTCCCCCTCTCTCCCTCCCCTGTGTCTCTTTGGCCCGCTCTCCCTCCCCTGTGTCTCTTTGCCCCCCCCTCTCCCTCCCCTGTGTCTGTTTGCTGCCCTCTCCCTCCCATGTGTCCCTTTCCCCTCCTCCCTCCCCTGTGTCCCTTTCCCCTCCTCCCTCCACTGTGTCTCTTTCCCCTCCTCCATCCACTGTGTCTCCCCCCTCACTCCCTCCCCTGTGTCTCTTTCCCCCCCTACCCTATGTGTCTCTTCCCCCCCTACCCTATGTGTCTCTTCCCCCCTACCCAATGTGTCTCTTCCCCCTTCCCTGTGTCTTCCCCTCCCCTGTGTCACTCCCTCCCGTGTCTCTTTCCCTCCCCTCCTCCCCCTGTGTTTCTTTCCCTCACTCCCCTGTGTCTCTTTCCCCTTCTCCCTCCCCTGTGTCTCTTTTTCCCTCCCCTGTGTCTCTCCCCCCCTACCCTATGTGTCTCTTTCCCCCCCCAACCAATGTGTCTTTTGCCACCTCCCCAGTGTCACTCCCCCCCCCCCCCCACTGTGTCTCTTTCCCCCTTCCCTAGTGTCTCCCCTCATTGCTCCGCTCCCCTGCGGCAGGTGCACCGGAAACTGTGCATGCTCTGTAGGCTGACACCGCTCATTTGTACGAGGGCACAGGAAATGCTCACAAGTGTCTAACACTGTGCACTTCGCATTGCATAATAGTTTTCACAGTGCGCATGCGCTCCTGCCTGGAGCGTTACACACTATGAAAACTAAGTGTGATTAAGTATTTATTATTTATGTATTTGAAAATGTTGACAACATGCTTTAAAGGTGGCTGTTGTAATTTTTAAATATATTTCTTTTCACATGTTTGACTTACAACTATATTAGTTCAATAAAAAGTACATTTTTACATTGGAAAACTCTTGTATCAATTTAAACTGAACAGATATACCAGAAATGAGTTCCAGCATGCAATGTACCATTTAGTATAAAATGAAAGCTGATATCCGCATCCCTATAATCTAAACACTCTGACATGGAAATGCGTAGAAGCCCTGCTGCTTTGCATCTGATACATCACACATCAAAGAGGCAGAGCATCATGGAAATGAAAAATAAACTGCCAGTTTAGTGGAAGAGGAAATGGTGTATCAGAAGCCATGGAAGAGATAGGAGAAATCAGGGCAAGGTTTCACTTTTGTCTCGGCTGCATATTGTCAGATCTATGTATTAATGTGTATAGAAGAAACCTTATCTATACCCACCATGTGGATTATAAAAAAATACTTCTTATAAGAACATTATATCAAACAGAAAAATGCATTCTTGTTTAAACAGGAATTTCAGACAAATTTCCCTCCTGCTTTACTAACATAAAATAAATAAACTGACCCAGTAAGCAAAATGGATTTTTCTACATCACAAAACAATTGTAGAGCTTCCTCAAAATCATAACTCTATAAATTGTGCTATATTTTATGGTCCTGGAATATTTAAATACATTTAACAAAATTATATAAGGATCTAGTAGTATGTCCATGTTTTACTTAACAAGAGCTTTGATTCAGAACCATTTAGGCCTGTTATTGTAAAATATTTCAGATGTTATTAGTGTTTTATATCTTTTAGTCCTGTTGTATATATTTATTTTTTTGCATTGTTTAGTCGTTTCCGACTCTTTGTGACCTCATGGACTGTAACACACCAGCAACGTCTTTATGTTCATGGCCATGCTGATCCAGTTGGTATTCATGGCAGAGATACTGGATTGGGTTGCCAGTTCCTTCACAAGTGGGCCACAGCATACAGCTCCTGGTATTCCTAGGTGATCTCCCATCCAAGTACTGGGTGGTGTGACCTCTTGGTTCCCTTACTGGAATCAAACCCTGGGTGACAACGGTTAAAGCGCAAAATCCAACCGCTGGATCACCAGGGAACCCTCAGTTTTTCCATTATACCTTGTTGTTTGGAATTATGTTTATAACCATCCTCATATTTTTGTGAATTGGCAATAGATCCAACAGGATCCATCTGTGTTTGTAGGAATTTGCTTAGGACCTAGATGTTTGTATGCTCACCGCCAAGTCGAAGGGTAATTTCTCTATTCTTATTGTCCTGGATCACTCTGCTGCCTTTGACACAGTTGATCACCCTCTTCTTATCCAAATTCTCAGTTTTCTTGGCATCCGTGACACTGCTCTCTCTTGGTTCACATCATAACTAGAAAATCGAAAATGTAGTGTCTCCTTCTCTGGCTCCTCTTTGCCTCACCCTCTGACTGTTGGCGTATCTCAAGGTTCAGTCCGAGGCCCCCGCCTTTTCTCCATCTATACTTTGCTTAGGAATTTTCTTAGGTTGTTTGTATGTTCACCGCCAAGTCTAAGGGTCATTTCTCCATTCTTATTCTCCTGGATCTCTCTGCTGCCACTATCGAAAATCTCTGAAGGGAGAAAAAAAATAGCGGCCGAAAAAAATAAAACAAGGCTAAAGGATATAAAACACGGTTGAAGAACGTAAATACGATCCCTAAGCATTAAGACTTAACGCAAACCAGTAACACTTAATACAAGCCAGTAACATTTAACTCAAGCCAGCACCACCCCTAAACTACACAGGCCTATAAAATACACGAGGAACGGCTGGCAATGAGTGCCAAAGGCGCTCATCGTGTAGATCGCAATGAGCTCCAAAAGGGGTTAATTGCAAAGCAGGAAAGGTGCGGCTTGCCAAAAACGGCAGTGAGCGGTAAAGGCGCTCATGGCGGAGCCTGTAAAGTAAATGGGGAAGAGGCTCGCAATGAGCGCTGAAGGTGCTCAAAGGGGCCATAGCCTCGCATTGCGTGGCTAACAAAATTGCCTGGCTTAAAATTTTATTGCTGTCATTTTTTAAAGGCCAAGTCGCTAGTATCATATATAAATAAACTGTCATTGGTTACTAGTGGGTTATGCCATGTTGCTCGATGGGGGAAAAGATGGATTATTTAATTGTCTTATGTGAACAAGTATAAAAGCTGTATCTGGATATATTTCTGTCCATAGCAGTTCAGTTAGTGAGTCAGTAACAGCCATTTTGTATGTTCTCTTGTTGCTGATCACATTTTTTTTAAAATAATTTTTAAAAACAATCAGAGGACTGTTTTTGGTGTCATGTCTAGGTTTCAGAGTAAGAAGTGGTATGTGAGTATAATTTTATAACTTCTCTTCTAGCTAATGTTGCCAACTGCCTCTCTAGCATATCCTCCTGGATGTCTGCCTGCCAACTCAAACTCAATATATCCTACCCTCTTGCACAGCTTCCACTCCTCACATATCTCTCACTGTTTACAATGCCATCATCATGCCCACCTCTCAGGCCTGTTGTCTTTGGTTTCTACTGGACCCTGCCCTCTCTTTCATTCCTCACATAAAATCAATCACCAAATATTGTCATTTTTACCTAAAAACATCTCCAAAATGTCACACAACACAACCAAAACTCTATTACACTCTCTTATCATATCTCACCTTGACTACTGCAATTCACTCCTTGCTGGTCACCCCATCACCCACCTCTCTCCACTCCAGGCCATAATGAATGCCTTCACTAAACGTATCTACCGTACACAGCGTTCAGTGTCGGCAGCACCTCTCTGTCAGTCACTCCCTTAGCCTCCAAAATAAAACGTAACATCCTGACTTTATATATATATATGACCTATAAAGTCCTCAAAAATAATGCACCCTCTCATATATCTAAATATTCTCCCAACTGTCCTCTGCTAATTACCTTCTTCTTTCCTCCTCTCTTATCACCTCCTCTCATTCCGGCCGTCAGGACTTTTCTCGTGCTGCCTCTATTCTTTGGAACTTCTTGCCTCACTCCACTAGACTCCTCCTGCCTCAAATCAATCAAAACCTCACTAAAAACAGATTTTTTTTAAAGAAGTGTATCACCTTCAGCCTTAATATGCGCAATACTTTGTACCTCACCTTTCTATTACCCTCCCCTATACCCTGTAGACTGTAAGTTTGCAAGTTTTCAATCGTATTGGGTTCTTTTAGGCAAAGCACTTTATATACTTGATTTTAAACTCAATAACAGGACCTTCCATTCTTTTGTAATCTGTTAAAATTGTTTTTGACTTTATCTACCCTGTTTAGTACTACAGAATATGTTAGCACATTACAAATAAAGGTTAAAAATAATAATAATAGAGCATCCACCTCACAGGGGGCGTGACAGGAAATGGAGTCATGCTAGCTTACAGCTAGCTTCAGGGTGGTAGGGAGACTGCAGCACTGCTGAGATGAGGAGCTGAGCCAACAAGCAGAGAAGGGGAGACTGCACAAGTGCTACCAGAACAACGCCACTCTCTCCATAATTGAGGGTAGGACCCCCGGCAACGCTGCTAGTGATGATGGGGGAGCGGTAGCCATACAGAGTGAAACATAGTGTGTGATGCACAGGGCCCTGGAGAAGGGGGAGGAGACGTCAAGAGAAGCGGGGAGGATCATAGAGAGCCGGAGCTCCGAAAAAACGCGCCATTTTTAAACACACCGGAGACTGGTTCCAGAACCACGCAGACGACCTGAGCTCTCCCTGGCGACTGTTACAAGCCCCAAGATAGCCTAAGATCTGGGGAGAAGTCCGTGGGCTCCTACTGACGCTGATGACAGGCAGCTGGAGACAGCCTGGGAGGGCAGGAAAAGCTGGAGGTGCTTTTGTGGATAATGCCTGACCTAGGAGGTGCTTCACTTACACTGGTTCAGTGATAAAATATACATGGAGGGAGTTGATGTTCCTGTACATATTGCGCCAGTGGAATTCGGAATATAGTTGGGAACGGTCAGTCTGGATGCTGGAGGGTAAGGTGAAGAAATTGGAACACAGGAAACAATCTGGACATTTAAGAGGTATGTTATACTTATATAAAGAAATTTCCAGACTCCCTGAGACACCTTGAGGCCTGCATCAGTGTGGTAATAATAACTCTCATGTCTTCATTTTATTGGTGAATTGTCAACTCCATATCTAGAGCGATATACATAATGATATGGGCCAAAGGCCATACAGACTAGATAAGAGGGAGAAAAGAAAAAAAAGAAAGGCTAAAAGGTGTACGGACAAATAAGCAGAAGTTTTTCCAAATCTTAAAGTCCTTAAACCTCCAGCAATATCTTAAAATGTGGATATTATAAATAAGACAACAAGTTTCCCAAACTAAAAATAATTATTAAAGGGCGGAGGTTTACAAACAACAATAGTTTTATCAGCTCCACAGCGCCCCCTCCCGCTCCTAGTTATGTAGGCTAACAGCTATGCCCATGGAAAGCAGTTTCAAGGGGAACATTAGCCAATAGTCAGTTTCATAGTAGAGTATAACTGCTAATGGGAAAGGCAGGGCGCTGCAGCTGAGTTCTGGAAATTGCGCCCTTGACACTAGAGGACACGCCAGGTAAACTGAAGTCTCCCCAGTGAATTCTCAGTTAATGTGTTTACTCAAATTTCTGGTGGAAATGTATCCTGATATACGCAGGCCTACATTTAAAGGCAAACTCGCAAAGATGCCGTCTAAAATGAAAGCAAGAGACAAAAGAGCTGAAATTTTAAAAACACTGAATATTTTTTCTCCCAGGAGCAAAGGTGCTAATACCTCTAATACTGAGAAAGAAACTCACCTTAATGAGGGGGCTAATCGCTCGCCAGAAAAAGCCTCCCAAACTGTGAGCGCAGGGAGCTCCTTTTCTGATGAAGAAGATATCCTGACATGCTCAAAAATGAGAGAACTATTTCAAAACTTTCAAACTAGCCTTGTGGCAGACCTGACCAAAAAAATCACCGAAAATACACAACTCATTAAAGAAGTTAAGGAAAGAGTGGACTTGATCGAAAAAGTCTGTGACAAATTAATCTCAGATAATAACAGCTTACTAATATACACTACGACTCTAGAAAACAAATAAGAGGACCTGCAGCTAAAAATTACTTCAGTTGAAGACCGCAGTAGGATAAATAATCTGCGTTTGAGAGGCATATCGGAGACGATACCAGAGAACAATTTGAAAACTTATGTGGAGGACTTATTGGGGAAATTGGTCCCAAATACTTCAAAATCAGTAAATACTATTGACAGTATCTATAGGCTGCCTCTAGCCAGACACTTACATAAGTCCTTACCCAGAGACGTTATCCTGAGACTGTACTCTAGATCATACAAAGAAACAATTGTAAGGGCCTCATATGAAAAGAAAGGTCTACCCTCCCCATATGAACATATCAAAATATTTACAGATTTATCAGCTCAGACACTAGCTAGGAGGAGAGAATTCTCAGAAATAACCCAGATATTAAGACAGAGAGAAATTAAGTATAAATGGATCTCTCCAATGGGTATTTCCGTATATAAGGATTTAAATTGGTATAGGATTAAAAGAGTCCAGGAAGGTATAAAATTGCTGAAAGAATGGCAGATTGATATAGGTAAGGAGGTTAAAGGGGCTGAAAAAATGATACTGTCTGCCAGTAACTTGACCTGGCATACAAAGATAAGCTAAAAAATTTAAATGTACCCATATACAGAAGGGGACAATGTTTCTAGACTTACTAGGAATATATTGTTAGTTCATTAGATAGATTAGAAGAAGATTTTCATAGGGTATAAAGTTGAAAAAGGATCTCTTCCCATATGTAATTTCTCTGTTTCCTGCCTCCTATGCCTTTCCTCTCTTCTCCCCAAATCCGTCCCTGTTCTCTCTCATTACTTCCCTTCACTATATAATTGAGAATTCCCTTATAGGATTATATGATATAAGTTGTTTTTTTTTTTTTCCTTAGCCACCTTGGTTCCCCAATTTAAAGGGGAATACCTCAAAATTAATTTTATAGCACATATCTGAATTTAGTATATAATATGTAGTTTCACATTTAGAGGTTAATGCTCATCCATTAGAAGCAGGATGTCTTACACTCTCACTACCCTCTGGAAGGGGATACTTTCTTAATACAATATCACGGCACCTAAAGAGTATAGGGAGGAGGTGAGATGGGGGGGGAGGGGGGGGGGCAACGGAGGTAGAGCTGGGAAAGAAAGTTATGTACTCCGCCCCCCTTATGGGAGGAGTGTTAAGGGTTAATATATTCTTCTAGAAGTTTATAACCATCTACATTGGTTTTGCAAGGGCATATATGCTTGCTTAACCCATTACTTAACAAGCAATCTCTTCAATGGTATCTTCTCTCCTCTATTTTTTTTTTTTCTTCTCCTTTCTCTTTTCTTGTTCTTTCCTTTGCTTATCTGCAGATCTCCCTACCAAAGGTGGATAGCCACCCCTGACATTTCCCTATATCAGGCTATCGCCCTGTTAACCAGAGTCCAGGATGTTGGTTGACTTAGGTTCAATATGTATGAATGTTTATGTTGAAAGATAGATGATTGTATTTTGGAATTATCTGAGGCAATGTAAAGTGGGAATTTTATTACTTATGATATGGGAGGAATCTAAAAACCTTGCCAATGGGTAAAGGATTAAAAATCATCTCGCATAATGTAAATGGTCTGAACTCAGTAACAAAGAGGAAAATAGCCTTTTTGAATTATAATAAGATTCAGGCGGATATTCTCTGCCTTCAAGAAACCCACCTAAAGAGGGAGTCAGTGCAATATATGTCCAATAAATCTTACCCAACTAGAATTGACTCCACTTATAACAACAAATCAAAAGGAGTCTCGATCTTCTTTAACAAAAGGTTAGTGGTGGCTGAAGAATTTTAAAAAATAGATCCCTTGGGGAGATATATAATATGGGTTGGCCTTATAAACAATAGATTGATAACCTTGGTTAATGTCTATTTGCCAAATAAAAACCAAAATAGATATCTTAAAAATTTACTAAGAGATATTTTTAAATTTAAAAAGGGATTGATTATGTTATGCGGGGACTTTAACCTGGTAACTAATGTGCTAATGGATAAACAGAGGTCCTACAAAGTCAAGTCGGAAACCCATATCAGTAAAGCCGCCTCTGAGTTCTCTAGCTTGATTAAGAGCTATGAACTACTAGACTCCTGGAGGGTGTTCCAACCAGACCAAAAAGAATTCACCTTTTTCTCTAATCGCTATCAATCCTATTCTCGTATAGACTATATTTTTGCAGATGCAAGCACAGTGCGAATGATAGAACATTCTGAAATAATTTTGGCACCTTGGTCAGACCATTCTATTAACAGTATTATCTTGGAAGAGACAAATAAGGTGTTGCCTAAGAACAGTTGGAAAATCAACCCATTGCTACTTAAAAAAAACGAATCTGTTTCCGCTATCAAAAGAGATATACAGGAATTTTTTGAAATAAATAAGAACTCAGTAAAGTCAGCAAGGACATTATGGTGCGCCTTCAAGGCATTTATCCGAGAGATACTAATCGCTAGAGCAGCCGAAAATAAGAGAAATCAGGGCAAGTCACTAAATCTCCTTTATAAAGAATTAGAAAAGCTACATCAGGATAATATGAAGAACTCAAGTAAAGAACTAAGAGGAAAAATTAAGGAGATACATAATCAAATCAAAAAAATTCTCCAGTTACAAGCTGATAATCTCCTTTGGAGATATCAGCAATCCCACTTTCTATACAGTAATAAATCCGGTAAATATCTTGCTAACAGACTAAAGAAGCAACGTAGTCAGAACAGGATCTTAAAAATCCGAGATAAAGAGGGTAAAATTCATCTACACCCCGATAAAATTAGTGTAATATTCCAGGACTATTATACCGAATTGTACAATCTAGGAAAAGAAGAAATTGAATCCTTCCTATGTAAGATCAAGTTTTCTAGGGTTTCAGAAAAGGATAGTGAATATTTAGACAGTGAGATAACCATCAAGGAAATCACTGAAACAATTAATAGCGGCAAATCCAACAAATCCCCGGGGGTAGATGGATATGACTCTCTGTTTTACAAATCTTTTGTGTCTGAATTAAAGAGTCATTTATGCAACCTATTTAATGAAATAAAACAAACAGGGCATATCCCCCCTGAGATGTCAGAGACTAAAATAATCAACATTTTGAAAGAAGGTAAAAATCCGGAGCAGTGCGGGAGTTACCGACCAATATCTCTGATTAATTTAGATATAAAAATCTACACCAAAATATTGGCTAATAGACTGAAAACTATAATCAATCAGTTGATTCATAGAGACCAAACAGGCTTTATTCCTGGTCGCCAAGCATCTGATAATTCTAGACGAATGATTGATATTTTAAACTATGTGGTAGAACAGGATATACCCTTATTGGCCCTGTCTTTGGATGCCGAAAAGGCATTCGACAGGGTCAACTGGGAATTTCTTCAGGCGGTCCTGAGGAAATTCGGATTTAACGATTTTGCTACAAGATCCGTTAAAGCCCTGTATGCCAATCCTATGGCATATATTGCAAACCCTGACTTCGAGTCAGAAAAGTTTAAAATTGGAAATGGCACTTGGCAGGGATGTCCCCTATCCCCTCTATTGTTCATCCTCTTTATAGAACCTTTAGCTATCTATATTCGAGAGTGTAAAGCTATAGAGGGTGTAATTATTAATAAGGAGGAATTTAAATTTATGGGTTTCGCAGACGATATTGTCATTACCATGACCAACCCGGAGGAGGCATGCCCAAAATTACAAGAAATTCTTGAAGAATTCGGAAGACTATCATATTTTAAGATAAATAATTTAAAATCTAATACCTTAATGAGAGGTTTTAAACCGGAAGTTAAAAATAGATTGGAAAAATTATCCTCGTATAATTGGAAATCCGAATATATCGTCCATTTGGGCATAAAAATGTCATTTGGAGTTAAGGATATCCTTAAATCTAACTTGGAGGATGTGATGAAACAAATTAGACCTATTCTATGTAACTGGAGATCTCTTAACCTGCCCTGGTCGGCGAGAATCGCTGCAACCAACATGAGTATTGTCCCAAAAATTACCTATTGCTTAAGATCTATACCTGATAGAATATCAAATAATAATCTGAAAACCATTCAGGATATTTTGGATAAATACATATATGGTGGGAAAAAAAGTAGAATCATGAAAAGCGTGGTCAGTAAGAAATATGAAAAAGGAGGCTTAAATGCCCCTAGTATAAAAGACATATATCATAAAATTATCATTGCGCAACTTATAAATTGGAACACCCTCCAGGAGAAACCCAGATGTCTTGCCCTTGAAGAGGCTATTATTTGTGAATCTTCTATAAAGAACCTATTATGGCTACCATACTACAATAAGAATTCACTGGGTAAACTACCAAAAAATATACAATTTCTAGTAAAATTTTGGTATAAGAATAAAGAGAGAATGCAAATAACACATTATCCATCTTTAGCCACCCCTATTGAATTGGTATACTCCAGAGACCCCTCCGTAAACTGTTATCTTTTGTATAGAGGAGGCATTTCCTTGGTATCAGAATTATATTACAATAACAATCTTCTGACATATTCAGAGTTAATGAAAAAATATAACCTGGAAAAACTCTCATGGCTAAATTACGAAAGCTTAAAACAAGCTTTAATGTCTTGGGGATTTAAAACCCTAGAAATAAATTCACCTACTAAAATAGAAGAACTAATTATAAAGAGAAGGAATCATCATATTATTTCAAACTGCAATAAGATTATAAGCGAGATTACTCCGTTTATTAAAAGTAAGGGAATCATAGGCTGGGAACTAGATCTTAATATGGCTCTTGATGAAGACAATTGGAGGGATATTATAATGTTGATTAAGAAATCCGCCATAAATCCAGCTTATCTGGAACTCTTTTTTAAAATCTTACACAGATGGCATTTAACCCCGGTTAGAATGTCAAAATTTAATACAAAAGGGGACGCCCTTTGCTGGAAACAGTGCGGTTTTCTAGGAGATGACTCCCATGTCTGGTGGAAGTGTAAAAAGATCTCAGATATGTGGTTAGAAATTTGTCAACTTCTAGCTAGAGTTTTAGATAAACATATTCCTTGTACCCCTCAAGTGGCCATCCTCCATAGAGGGTTGGAGTTTCTCTCCCCAGTGGAAAGGAACTTGGTTTCGCATGTCCTCTTGGGGGCCAAATGGCTGCTAGTAAAATACTGGAAAACCCCAGATATACCTACAATTAGAGAGTTAATCAACACTATTTGTTATAACAGAGACCTATATCTCAAAGCTTATAGTTCGGCTAATGCAAAAAACAGAAATATGATAAATTGGTCTAAATGGGACAACTACATCAAACATAGTACATTTTAGCCAGAGGGCAGGGGGAAATAGTATTTACCTTACTATTTCTCGGGTGTAACTCCATTCGGACCTAATTCTCCTCATTGGCCCATGTGTTTAAAATGTTATCTGCCTCGAATCTGAGCGAATGCCAGTATGGATGTACATTGTACCTGTTCAATGTATTATATAATCTAGAAAACCGTTCTACCTTTAGAGTATATCGTTGGTACAATGTTTGTTCGTTATCCCTGTTTGTTTTTGTGTATTGTATGTTTATTATTCTTTTTCTGGTGATGTAATATATTTGTTAAAATAAAATAAAAAAAATAAATAAAAAATAATAATAATAATTAACCATGAATCCAAGTGTGTAGCAATTCATTGGGGCTGGGGGAGGTGATGAGGCAATTCACTGGGGCTGGGAGAGATCTTAGGGGCAATTCATTTGGGCAGGGAGAGATCTCAGGGGCAATTCACTGAGGCTTGAGAGATCTCAGGGGCAATTCACTGGGGCTGGGGGAGGTGATGTGGCAATTTACTGTTTTTACGAGAGATTCACTGGGGCTAGGAGAGGTGATGGGGGAATTCACTGGGGCTAGGAGAGATCAAAGGGGCAATTCAATGGGGCTGGGGGAGATGATGGGGTAAATCATTGGAGCTGAGGCAAGTATCACATGGGATGTAGGTAAAACTATCAGTGAATTAAGGGTATTATAGAAATCTAAAGGAAAGATGCCAGCTCAATTCAGACCAAAAAGGTAACTATCCTGTTTTTTGTGCGCTGTTGTTTGTGCGCTGCCGCGTGCACGTGCTTGCACCACCATCTAGTGGTGAAATTAGTTACTTGCCCGCATAAGGCGCAGCGACAGAAGAGACCTTAAGATATGAGAGGCGCGTTCTTTTTCTCGTCTAATTTCTTTCTCCTCTGGTGTCTGCTGGTTGGCTCATCTCTGTTGTCGTTCTCTAGCTTGCCATCTTATCTTTTCTTGTTTGCTCTCATTAGTAGCCATATTAATCTGTAAAAGAAAATAATGTATAATTAG
Source organism: Discoglossus pictus (assembly GCA_027410445.1). Taxonomy (NCBI): domain Eukaryota; kingdom Metazoa; phylum Chordata; class Amphibia; order Anura; family Alytidae; genus Discoglossus; species Discoglossus pictus. Next base: position 188,772,409 of record CM050167.1, on the reverse strand, counting down.
TTTAGTTTGAGATGTTAAGTTTGTTTTTGACATTTTTTATTATCAACAGTTTGTTTATATGTGGTTGTAGTTCATTGTAGCGGTAGTTTCTTTGTATTGTTAAATAACTGTTTTTGTTATTTTAGATATGATCGCAATGGTTTTAGCATTATGCTGTTTTGTGTCTACCGCTTTTGCTATGCTAATTTAGGCTTGTTTTTAAGCCTTATAGCTTCTTAAACAGTAAAGAAGAATATTAATTGACTTTGGTATGTGTTTGTGTGATTTTGGGTATAATCCTATTTTGTGTCTACTATATGTTGCATACTTTATTTGCTTAATAAGTCTTTTTTATGAAGGTTAAATGTTTTTGTACAGTGAAATTGAATTTTTTTGCTATTTTGGATATGATGGCAATGTTTTTAGCATTATCCTGTTTTGTGTCCACCACTTTTGGTATGCTTATGTAGGCTTCTTTGTAAGGCTTATAGGTTCTTAAACATTAAAGAAGAATATTAATTTAGTTTGCTATGTGTTTGTGTGATTTTTGGTACAATCCTGTTTTGTGTCTACCACTTTTGGTATGCTTATTTAGGCTTCTTTGTAAGGCTTATAGGTTCTTAAACATTAAAGAAGAATATTAATTGAGTTTGCTATTTGTTTGTGTGATTTTTTGTACAATCCTATTTTGTGTTCACCATATGTTGCATACTTGATTTGCTTAATTAGTGTTTTTTATGAAGCTTTAATGTTTTTCTACAGTGCAAATGAATGTTTTTTGTATTTTGGATATTATGGCAATGTTTTTATCATTATCCTATTTTGTGTTCACTACTTTTTGGGTGCTGCATTTGTTATATTGGCGGGCATTAAACATATATAGTTCCTTTATTTTTTGTACTTGTTATACTTTACCTTGATTGAAGTGTGGAATGACAGAGGGTCCCCTCATGCCAATCTTAATCCGCCGGTCTTCTTGTAGTGTCTGTTTGAAAAAGAAAGTGAAATGGTTAATTGTATATTTCTTCTTTTTGATTTAGCAAAGCATGGCCTTTTTCAGCTTGTAATGTATTTTTCTATCTTACCTCTTCTTCTTTGTTGGTGTTCTTTAAAAGGGATTGTGGTTCACAATGCACGGTGCAAATTCTTGAGTGACGCTGTTGATGCAGAGTCTGTTTGAATAGTAATAGTAATTTAGGTCATTTAAATATAGTTGTTTAATTAGTTTGGTTATGATTAGTTTGTTGTAGGGGCTATACACATGTGCTTGCCACATGTCACTATATATGATACACATAAATGTGCGTGTCACATGTCACTATACATGAATGACATTTTCATACTTAAATATTTTTTTTTTTTGTCCTGTCTTGATAATAAAATGTAATATATTATAGCTTACCTCTCAGTTGTAATTTGCACAAAGTAAAGTAGGAAATTAGGAAACAATTCTCTTCTCAAGTAACAGCAGCAGTTAACTATCCAGTCACTCCGTTCATCACCTGAGTAGAAATGTAGAATTTTCTGGAAAGTAGGCAGTATTTATAAACTTTCAAGTGCCTCAGACCTTTAGAACGCAATACGCATGCGCTATTTGCGTTCCAGCTTACAATTTGCGTTTCATCCGCCATTTTGTGCGTAGTTTTCAAAATGGTGGGTAATATCAGTGTGGTACGTTCCGCATAGTATGTGTTTCAGTCTTGCGAGTCACTGTAGTATAGTTACGTCTGAAGCCTCGTTTTCGTTTTGTTCGGCGGACATTTTTTCTGTCGCTTAGGTGATTTTCGGCAGTTTAAACTCGTTTTTTTGGACTTAAATGGACGTTTAAAATAACATTTCGAGGTGCCGGATCCCCCCCCCTCTTGCTGTAAGTAAGCTTTTTATGTGTTCGTTGTGTTTATTTCTTGTGTTTCTGATGTTTTCATGCACGACGTTTTCGGACGGTTTTGCTTGTTGGTAATGGCTTGTTTTGCTGCCTTTTTTTTTTTGCGAGGGACGCAATTGTCTTTTATGTGTACGATGTAATTGTTTTTTTTCTAAGTCGTGCGAGGCGCCTTTGATTTTTTATTTTTTTTAAGTCTTGGGTGTGTGTGTGTGTGTGTTGCCGACGTTGGACCTTACACCACCGCAAATGCGACCCCTCGCTTCGCGAGGGTCCGCATTTACGGACAAACACAGCCAAGGTGGGATACTCCACCACCGCAAATGCGGCCCCTCGCTTTTGCGAGGATCCGCATTTGCGGGGACGTTGGGATGCTCCACCACCGCAAATGCGTCCCTCGCTTATGCTCACAACTATATATGTGATTTGTAATGCACTAACATTATGTAGCGCTATATAGAGTCCATAATATATATAGAAATACAATTAAAAGCATATATCAAAGGATCAGAGAGTCCTGTCTTTAAGCTAACAATCTACAGTGAATAGTTATTTTATACAAAGCTGGAAATATACTAAATTGTAAAATGTGATTAGAGATGATTGGTAGTTTAGGCACATGTGCCCCGTGGATGTCAAATCACAGCCAGATGTTTTAAATGTAGGCCATGACACTGTCCAAATGGTCTACATTTGTGGGATGTCCACCATGCAGACACTGGAGTTCACATCGGATTCACAGGCATGTTTCCTTTCTGGTGTTATATATGTGGGATATGCCTACACGTGTGGGATGTCCACCATGCAGCCCTTGGACACTGGATATCATATCGGATTCACAGACAGTTAGGCTTAGGTAAACTTTTAGGGTTACGGGGAGAGTTAGTTTAAGGGTTATGGCCATTGCTGCAAAATATCTGCACCACCATCTAGCATCCACTTGCCGGCACTGCAGCTATCAGTGGTGGTGAATTTAAAACGGGATAGATCCCAGATATCTATTTTTACTCATGCAACAGCCAGTAGGCAGGATATACTGTGTTATGTAAACAGACATAAAACTTGTATCTGTTATTAGTGTAATTAAATGGATCTTTAAATGTTATTAAATCTAATATAAGTGCAGAGAGCACACTCTAGTCCAGTGATGGCGAACCTTTTTGAGCCCGAGTGCCCAAACCGCAATACATGCCAACTTTTTTTCCCTCTAAGTGCCAACATGGCAATTAAACCTGAATACTGACGCAGCTGAGTGTGCACACACACGCAGCTGAGTACACACATATAGACTGATAAATACACACACTGCATTGAGGGGTGCAGTGTATGTGTTTGTGAGTGGGTAGGGGGTGCTGTATGAGAGTGGGGGGGTACTGTATGAGAGAGTGGGGGGTGCTGTATGAGAGAGTGGGGGGGTGATGTGTGTAAAGGAAGAATTTTTTTTTTTATTCCTATCATAAAATCAAATTATTTTTATTTATCCCCCCCTCCCTTCTTCTTACCTTTGGTGAAGGAGGGGGGGACACAGTCGGTGGTGGTTAGTAGCTCTAGCTATGCCTCGGTTCGCCTCGCCTTTCCTCAGTCCTCCCGCGCAATGCTGTGGGGAGCGTGCCCGGATTACAAAACTCTTTAAAACTTTATTCCCATCTCTGAGGTACAAACACATTGTTTTGCAGATACAGCTCTTGGCCACTGGCGGGAATACAGAAATATTCTGTGAATTATGGAAATGACGTCAAGTTAAACAACTTTATTTTTTAATATGAAAAAGACCAGCACTGAGCCAGATTTGCATACAAAGAAAACTAAGCCGCAAACTCTAAGCATCTCTCCCCCCTTGGATCATACACCCTTCTCTCTCCCCTCCCCTTGTCTCTCCCCTTCCTCCTTGTCTCCCACCACCCCTGTATCTCCCCTTCTCCTTGTCTCTTCCCTCCATCCTTCTCTCTCTCCCACCCTTATGTCTCCTCTCTTGTACCGCTCACAATTGTCTCTGTTTTCTCACTTGCCTCTACCCCCTTGTCTCTTTCCTTCCCTGTGTCTCTCCCTCCTCCTTTCTTTCCATTCTCTACCTCTCCCTTTTGCCTCTCCCCTCTCTCTCACTCCTCCCTTCTCTCACTCTCCCTTCTCTACCTCTCCCTTTTGCATCTCCCTCTTCCTTTCTCTCTCCTCTCCCTTCCTCTCATGTGCCTCTACCTTCTCTCCCATCTCACTCTCTTACTTCTCCCTTTCCCTTCTGCCTCTCCCTATTTTCTTTCTCTCCATCCTCCCTTCTCTCTGCTCTCCTTTCTTCCTCCCTCCCTCCCTCTTCTCTCCCTCTCTCTCCGCTTATCTCTCCCCCACCCTTGTATCTCCCTCACTCTTGTCCCTACCCCCACCCTTTTCTCTCCTTGTACTTCACTATTGTCTCTCCCACCATTCACTCTCCCCTCCCCATTGTCTCCCCCCTTGTCTCTCCCCTTCCCCTTGTGTCTCCCATTACCCTTGTCTCTCCCCCTGGTCTCTCCCACTCTGCTCTCTCTACCCCCTTGTTTCACCCAACCTTGTCTCTCTTATTCTCCCTTGTCTCCCACACCCTTCTATCTCTCCCCCACACTTCTCTTTCCCATTCTCCACTGTCTTCCCCCTTCTCTCTCCCCTTCTCCCTTGTCTCCCCCACCCTTCTCTTTCCCCTCTTGTCTCTCCACTTCCCTTGTCTCCCCCTTCTCCATTGTCTCTCCCCTTCTCCCTTATCTGTCCAACTCCCCATTGGCTCCCTACACCATTGTCTCTCCCTCCACTCTTGTCTCTCCCCTTCTCCCTCCCCCTTGTCTCAACCCTCTTCTCTCTCCCCCTCTCCCTTGTCTCTCCCCTACCGCTTGTCTCTTCTGCCCCATATCTCTTACCTTCCCCTTGCCTCCGCGCGCGCACACGCTAGCACAGCCCTCCTCAGTGACGGGAGAGCGCTCAGGCGCCGTGCTCGCGCACGATGAGCAGGCCCAGCAAGCTGCCGGCGACCTATGGCCGCATGCCCACAGAAGGGGCACGGCGTGCCACCTGTGGCACGCGTGCCATAGGTTCGCCACCACTGCTCTAGTCTGTAGATCTAATTGCCTGACACAGGGCAAGCCTCCAAGAGCAATTAAAACTGCTAAATGTTTAGTGCTCCAAGAACTTTATTTAAAAAGGAAAACACACTGTGGCACATTATCAAAAACCCTATTTCTGATGCAATAAAGAAAATTATTTTCCTTTAAAGGACTGTGGTACAGGGTTATGATTCCCACATCAGTGGAAGATGTTTGTTAGTTCAATCACATATATAGTTGTGAGCATGGGGGTTGTTGCCAACGCTGCGGGCTTGCATAGCAAGGGCCGCAGTTGCTGGCATGGAATGCTGAAGGTGCTCCTTGCCAGCAACTGCGGACCTCACAAAATTTACGGACTTATAAGAAACAAATACGAGATGCGGGACTGAGAAAAAAAACATTACGACCTCTCAAAAATACGACCTTACCGCCCGAAACCCGCGCACATGAAAACATTAAAAACACAATACATAAATACATAAAAAGCTTACCTACAGCAAGGGGGGGTGGGGGGGGCACCCAGGCCCTCGAAAAACTGAAGTTACACCTCAACTTCACTCGAAATACAAGAGTTTAGACACCTGAAAATACCCTGAGCGAGAAAAAAAAATGGCAGCCGAAAAAAAACGAAAACGAGGCTACAGGACTCTAAAGACGCAAAACACCACCAAACACCTACAGATTTTTCCGAAAACGACGGACGCGATGCAAGAACAAGGACGCAAAATCATCCACAGACGCGTACCACACATTAGGCGCCATTTTACAACACTAACTTACACAATGAAGAAGTACACAGCTACCCTAACGGATTTGGCTCGCGCACGCACCCTATTTACACTACACACTGCACACATTGCTGACACTTACACCTCAGCTCCACAGCCCTCAAAACACACATTCTATGCTGCAGCAACATCAAAACAGATTGCCAGCTCTTCTGCACAGTGCTTCCTGCATATATTACTTCAAAATAGGTAAAGTATATTGATGTATTATCTAATTATTTCATTAGCATTAGCAAAAAAAAAATGCTCATAGCACACAAACAACCAACAACCTCGCAATGAGTGCCGAAGGTGCTCAGCGCAAGGCTCTCAATGAGCGCCGAAGCACCTTGGAACACCAACAAAATTTACCGCCCTTACAATATTGTTGCCGTCATTTTTTGACGGGCAAGTCGCTGGTGTTGGAAATAAAACCCTGCCACATTTTACATGTATCTGATTTTGTTATTAACATGCAGGTGCATTATTACTAATACATTGTTATTTAACATTTATGTTTTATCTACCTTAATCACACTGAGACTGTGAGAGCTATCAAGGATCTCTATATTTGATTAGCATCAGAACGTTAGTGTAATTAAACCAAACAATTGCTGTATATACTAAATGAAGGCGATTTTCTAATTATAAAGCATATTAAAAAATCTGGGTCCTTTCCCCTACGCAAAATTTGGCAGGAGCAGTGCTGCCACCAACAGCTAAATGGCGCTGCCGTTTTTCAGAATACTGCTGCACAATGCATATAAGACGTGCCGATAGAGCTATGAGAGGCGCGCCCAAGGCCTTTGAGGGCCAAGTGCCTGCGCCGAACATATCGATGGCCTCGCTGTCGATTCATTGCTGTCGAGTTGTGCCACGTCGGCACCATCTAGCGGCTACTTGCAGGCACTGCAGCTGTCAGTGCTGGTGATTTCTTGCGCATACACAACGGGATAGATCCTAAATCAGCACTGGACTTTGGTTAGAGTGATGACTAGTTTAATGCTTTACAGACACTGCACTAAGCCAGGAATTCATGTACCAGGCTCAGGTACCTGGTTATAACAGCACGTTCCGTTAGTTACCATGGAGACAAAGGGCTAACGCCAATTCAAATATAGACGCAGAGTCCTCGTATTTTTGTACCAATAAAAAAAGCTGAATTTTCTTTAGTTCAAAAGAAGCCAATCGGCGTTAGAGGATGTTGACCAGGCCACGCCCTCTTATCCCACAACCTCTCCCGCTCACGCATGCGCGTTGTTTAGTGTTGTGTGCTGGGAGTGATGGCGGCTGTAGGTGTTCGCTCTCTATGTCTCTGCCTCCTGCTAGTGCTGAGTATAGCGGGGGCTGCCGAGGAAACGAAGAAGAAGAAAAAGAAAGATATCCGGGACTACAATGATGCGGACATGGCCCGGCTGCTGGAGCAGTGGGAGGTGAGCAGGCAGGGGCTGGAGGGAAAGCCGGGCTGGGAGCTGGGGATCAAGTCGGACCAGGGGCTGGGGGTACAGGCCGGGCTGGGAGCTGGGATCAAGTCGGACCAGGGGCTGGGGGACAGGCCGGGCTGGCAGCTGGGGATCATTTCGGACCATGGGCTGAGGGCAGGCCGGGCTGGGAGCTGGGGATCAAGTCGGACCAGGGGCTGGGAGCTGGGATCAAGTCGGACCAGGGGCTGGGGGACAGGCCGGGCTGGCAGCTGGGGATCATTTCGGACCATGGGCTGAGGGCAGGCCGGGCTGGGAGCTGGGGATCAAGTCGAACCAGGTCGCTTGCACTGACAGGAAGTGCAGGCATCATGATGTGTAACTAGCACATTGGAAGGGATCACTACATTGATCATCTCATCCAGTAAGTGCAGGGTTCAGAAAAGGGGGAGAGACGTTTGCTTAAAATATTGTGTTATAAGGAATATCTTCATTGATAGCACTAGTTCCAAATGTAAGACATTTAGTAAAAACACATTTACAAGTACATTGCATAGAGGACAGCAAGCCACAGTACACACATCCAATGCCTGTCACCTCTGCCCTATGGCCTCCTGATCAGTGTATACTGTGCCTACAATGAATGTGTACCTCACCAGCAGCTTAGATATACATACTGATATGGGATGTCAGATGACCAGGCATGCAGATTTGTGGCAATAAGGAAGAAATAACACTGAAATATGATGCATATTGCAAATTAGGATTCCTAAATATTACATGTTCATAGTTAAAAATAATCTGCTGGTGAATTATGATTTACAGGAGTTAGTCATGTATGCCACAAATATCAGTTCCCCCAGACTTATCCTTAATCCTCTAGAAAGTCTCCCTCTTATCTGTTCCTTACTTAAATCTCAGATTTGATTTTTCTGTCTGTATTTGAACCACATCTCACCCAAATCCTTTAATTTTTATTGTAATTTTTAATGAAAACTACATTAAATTACTGGTCCAGCAAACCTTGCAATTATTGTAGACAACATACACCCTCCCAAATGTCTAAGTCACACTCCAACTTGTGCTTGTTTCTTCCCCTTCTTTGCTTAGAAGTGTGGTACAGAGTTGTACATGACAAGCCCCAGTCTGCAAGCTTGCTGACTGGGCAAATCCCAGTGGCGCTGTATGGTTTGTTAGTTTTATTGACAGGAGCTTTCTCTTTTCCCAAATGTAGAAACCTGGTCGGTTTTTCACGCATACTAATGTTTCATAGAAGTCTAGATTTTAGTGTGTCTAATTTAATGTAAAATTCAATTATTTAATATCACTGCATAGCTGTCTAATGGGGAATGTGTAACTATGATACATCTTATCTCATTAGTATTATTATTGTGAAGAGCGCATTGCTTCTGATTTGATAAAGAGTGATGGATGTATCTCTTGAAAGCTTGTCACATCTCCTTATACTCTGATTATTCCTCTGATAATCAGTTAAAGGAACACTGTAACTACAAAAGGGCATTTTGTTTCATTTTAAAGAGCATAATCAACTGGCTATATATTAACCTGGACAGTATTTCTCTACCATAAATCATTCCTGAAATATTTAGAATTAATTATGCGCTCCTCTATGCTAATGTGTTGCTCAGAGTGCTTGATAAGCATGGGAGAGGGGTTGAATTGCCAGATAACATTTCAGCTCTTTAATTTGGCCGCTACAGAGATAAGACAAGCAGACTGCAATCCTAATAAGCATATTAAATCAGCTAATTGATATGTGTGAGCTGGTCATTTGCAAATAAATACATGTACAATATAAAATACCTTCGTTTTTAATACTCTTTAAGAACAACATAAAGCAATACCATCACCCAAAAATCAAGGTATTTTTTGATATTTCTCTGATCACTTTTTTTTTTTTTTTTCTGTTTTATAGAAGGATGATGATATAGAGGAAGGTGATCTACCAGAGCATAAAAGACCTCCTGCTCCTGTGGACTTCTCAAAGATTGATCCCGGTAACCCAGAGAGCATTTTACAGATGACCAAGAAAGGCAAAACTTTAATGATCTTTGTGACTGTCTCAGGAAATCCAACTGAGAAAGAAAGTGAAGAGATTACCAGCTTATGGCAGGGGAGCCTATTTAATGCTAACTATGATATTCAGAGGTAAGTTTATATAACTGCTAACACTTTCTTCTGGTATTGCATTTGGAGTTGGACAGAAATATGTGAAACTTAATAGACTGTTGGATGTTTTGTTATTGAAGATGCCAATCCGACTATTCTTGAATGGGATTATATTACTCTGCTGCCCTCAGTAATAAATGGAGGAAATGGGGACAAATAACCTTTTGTGTTTTTTTAAATAACAAGCAATTGCAAATATTCGAAATACTGGGCACCCTAATGTTTTAAGAATCAATCTAAGTAACAGTGCATTGCTGCTTTTAACTCTTACTGGGTAGAAATGAAATAAGGCTTCTACATAAACATCAAGGATACTATAAATCTGTAAAATATATAACACAAATACACACATTATCCAAGGAAAAAAAAGAAATGAGGGTCCTTTCCCTCTTCACCATCACAAAATCTGCCAGCTGCAGTTTCTCCACCGGCCGACAGATGGCGCTGCTGATTTTTCGCAAATAAGGGGCGCAGACAGAATAGTCCTTGAGCTATGAGAGGCGCGACCGAGGCCCTGGGGGGCCTAAGTTCTCGGTGAAATCATTAGGAGGTGTCCATAATGCAGTCACCTATTGCAGAGACCCCCAGATTTGCAAGGGTGTGCAGACGATGTCTGGGAGGCTCCTTTAGCACTCAAGGGATTTAAGCATTTGATGGTGGGTGCGAAGCAAGCTGGATTTGCAGGAGAACTTGTGATTGCCTGCTTCAGTGAGTGAGTGGGGAGGTAGAATGGTGTAAAATGCTAAAAGCACATTCTCTTCCTCTTCTACCCTCTCCATTCCTGTATGGATAAGAAGCTAAACACATTAACTTAGACTCCAAGCTTGCAGGAAGTATTGAACTTCTAACATGGCACTAGAAGTCTCCTAAAATTAAACTTTTCTTTACGAATGCTTTCTTGCTCATAACTCTCACAATTGCTAATGTTGACAGCTTGTTATATCACAACATGATTTTTTTCCTCTAACTACATTGGTCCTTTACATAAAACTATAGCAATATAAACCTCCTAAGCTGTTAATTATGACTTATTTTTTTGTTTAAAATGTATCACTTTTATCACCAGATGTTAAATGGGGACATTCCTTGACACGTTTAGCCCTCCTTTTTGGTGAGCTTATGTTGATCGTGTTGTCTTTTTTCTTTTACTCCTAGATTTATCGTTGGACCTAACCGTGCAATTTTCATGCTCAAGGATGGAAGTTATGCTTGGGAGGTTAAAAACTTTCTCATACGACAGGACAGGTGTGCGGACGTGACTGTAGAAGGCCAGGTGTATCCTGGGAAAGGAGCAGATGGCAGTTCAAAAAATAATAGTAAACCAGACAAAAAGACAAAAGAAAGCAAAAAATCAAAGCTATCTCAAGAAACCAACAGAGCATCTCCAGTAAAAGAGGATTTATGATGGTTTGTTGAAAATTAGACTATTAATATGGGAAAGTATTTGTCTGTCTGGATTTGGAACAAATAGATATTTGCTTATAAAACTCTTCCCCCATAATCTTCTGTACTCTAAAACTGTGTTTATGCTCATGGTTTACACAGCTGCTAATTCTGTTTGTTAAATACTTTTAAATGTGAAGCTTTCCCAAGCTATGGGAAACTGTTAAGAACATAATACTTGTTTCAGTTTAGTCTTGACATCCCTGTGCAACAGTACGAGCTGCCTAGTGTATGAACTCCTATGTAGAACTGAGTGAGCTATTATCACTAGAGAAAGTGTTAACTAGTGAGGGGGATTACTTAAATGACCACAAAAGTCCCCATATGTGCTCTGCACCATCAGATAAAGGGTTAAAAGGCATGTGGAAAAGTGTTCATTTGCTGAATTCATAGTTCTTATCAATAGAAGTTGGTCTGTTTCACTGTGGTGCTTCTGCCTGAATGAGCTCTGTACCACATGGAACATAATGAATATTAATTAAAACCAGGTGTAGAAGCTTTGAATCATGCAGTGGCTAAGCTATTGTCACTGCTTCCTTATATTCTTGCAGCTGACCAGATAACTTGGTAGGTAATACAGTCTTTACTGTTTTTAAAATAGAATATTTAAAATAAATATATATTTTTCCCACCATATTATAAATGGTTGTTGTGGTGAACTACCTACGCATTAAAGCTGTGTAATACAGCATGCATAAGCTTAAAGGAGGCCGTGTTTGATAATGACTATCGTTTGAAGAGGGAGGCATTTGTGGGCACATTTGCTGAGCTTCCCAGAATGCAGTGTAATAACTGTTTTTCACGGAATTCTGAGCTGGAAGCCATGTTTTAGACATTCAAATGTGAACATAGATGTACTATTTCTTATATATATGTAATACATTTCACTTTTAAATATACTTTTTAATGCAGTGTGTTGGTGTAGTTTAAAGTGTGTTGCTTCATAAAATATTTATGAAGTAAGTCATCGGGTTCTAAATAAATGCCTTCCGCTTGTTTTTTTTTTTTTTCTAATTGACTAATGTATTTATTAAATAAGTACATTGGGTAAACAAATGGAAGGTGGGGGAATCAAACCTATGACTTGCCAATGAAAACAAAAAATGTTAAAACAGAATGCTTACAACTGCACCACCACACTGCTCTCGTATTCAGTGTAAATGTATTATACAATGTGTAACCGTTACACTCCAGCCCTATTATTTATGCAGATTATTTTTGGGACATCTTTAAGGGCTAAAATGACAATATTTAAGTCCGTTCTTGAACAATTTTTGAAAAGGTAAACTTTCCAAATGATTTTTCAGCCTCCGATGAATTTGGTGCTCTTTTAAATTCCTGAGATATTGAGTGGAGCCACTCTTTCCTGTTGTAGAACTCTGTATATACTGTGGTGCAGTAACAACAACCTATTCAGTTTTAAGAGCTACTTGAACAGGAACAAACAACAAATCCAAAGCGTTGACTATACTTCAGTAGTGAGCAACAGGCAGCCCAAGATCTTCCAGCCCTCTGCCACTTTTCATTCAGCCCTAGAGTGGTTGATGATGTCTCTCCATAACTAGCAAATCACTCTTGCAATCCATAATATATATATATATATATATATATATATATATATATATATATATATTATTTTTACCATTTTTGTTGTGCTTGAATGAAAAGCTGAAAATAACTGTGCTGCCCTTTTTAAGGACTTGGGAAATTTATTTGCAGAGCCTCCAGTAAAATAGGTTGGATGTCGAGTCTGTAGTATGTAGGTTTCCCTGGCAGACAAGTATAACTCATACAGCTGTATTACAGCACATTGGCTGACCGGGACCATCCCCACCATAAAAAGACACAATGATACAAATACTTTATTCAATGTTACACACTTTCAGAAGTGGGGGATTTGTGATGGTAAGTGGATGGAGCTACTAACTGGAAGAATGTCGAAGAGGAACTTTTTCTCATAGCAGGAAACTAGGTAATGGCTACCTCTTGACTATATATACCTACCGAATATCTTCTGTAGCAGTGGTTCTCAACAGCTGCTCCCATATATTCTATATGTTGGTCTTTGGGAACAAAAAGGGAAGATGCAAACCTAACTCTTTAAGCATACCACTCACATTAATGATAGATATATTATTGCTGAAAACATATGCAGTAAAATGTGCTTTGCTAAAGTCATTGAAACGTAAGTGAAAATCTAGTATCGCCTGTTAAAAATATGTTTTTCTGAATCTCAAATGTGGTCTCCAGGATCAGTGGAAGTTAAGCTTCTTCCATTACAAAGAGGTTGAGTGACCACTCTCTAGGATACCAACATTGGTCAATATAGCCTAGTAAAATGGCTGACACAGCCAAACATTGTAATGAAAAATGAATAAGTGGTTAATATGTCTTAACTTTAATCATTTGTGGCCTAATTTTCAGCTTAATGGCACTTCCAAAAATATGTGTTAATTATATTTCAAATGTTTTTGCATTTACACATCAACAGAATAGTCTGTTTCAGTAAACCCTAACCATCTGTCATGCTTTAAACACAACAAAAATAAATATATTTTCCTAATGTTAGAAACTCTGTTGCTTAAGTATGTAAACTTGTAAAAGGTACTCTTTCTTATATCATTGTATTCTCTTGGGAATAATTTGTAATGTGACTTTAATTATCACGTTTCTACGTCAATTGAAAACTGCTAATTTTGTAATGACCATCCCTATGTAATATTATGTATCTCACAGTATTATAAGAACCTGGTTTCATTTGTATTATGCAATGTGCCTATGCCCAAAAACGGATCAATTTAAAAAGTTTTTTGTTAATACAGCTTTATTTTTACCATTGTCTACTTTCTGTGATTTTATTGCCTACGTTTTTATTTGAAGCTTACATGATTGTACATTGGGAGATTCATAATGTATAACTGTACGTTTCTTATGCAAGTTTATCTTTTTTTTTTTTTTTTTTGCCCAAGTTCACAATTTCAAGATATTTAACCATGGGGAAGGGAGTATGTAATCTATTTATGAAATATATAGGGTCTATTTGGCCTTTTTTTTTTTTTTTATTTCTCTAGCTTGTGTGTCAAGTTTTCTCTTCCAACTTGCTTCAGTTGTTCCACAAATTGAATTGGGTTAAAGTAAGTGTTTTGTCTGGTGTCTGTCTTCAAATAACAATTTCAACTTAAGACCCATGTGGCAGGAAGAAATCTCAGGTCCTGTACATTTGGTCGGTGTCAAGTTGACATCCTACAAGAAATGTCTTCTCTGTAATGGCACAAAGAGCTAAAGCTTAATTGCACCCAGGGTAGTTATTTCCCAATGGAATAGTCATTAGGCTCCCAAAGAAAGTTTAAAGATCTCCAAAATGGCTACTCAAATGTGCCCCTCTCGTGTTCAAGGCATTATCCAAAGTAGGCCACAGGACCTCAAAATCATATACCAGTTAAGGTTACCACAACTTTCCACATTGTAATCTTCTGAAGTAACTTCTTTGTGGATTCTACACAAAATCCACATGGTTTCATGGAATACAGATTGGAAAACTTGACATTAGGGGATATTATATTTCACGCTTGTTTCTAAGCTGTGCATAGCTCAATGTTGTTATGAAGCAATAGAAATATCCAGAACTGCATATTCAAGTTAAATGGACATGGAAAGTTTCACAATTCCACTAGGAATATAATATAACATGTACTTTATTTTATTAAGAAGTGCTTAAAAGCTCTGCATGGGTCTAAATTCTTACGAGTAGTTCCCCCCTTGTTTTTTCAAAGCACCTTTTATAAGATTGAAAACGTGCAAAATTACAATCTAAAGGGACCAATAAAACAAATGGCGAAATAATTAAAAGCAAGAAACAAGCTTTGCAAGGAATTGAAAAGAGTTAATTACTGATTTAGTTTGTGGGCGTATCGGCTGTGGAGAACGGAGGTGATAGTGCTAAGTTGGGTGCGGACATGGTGGGAAGGAGGGAAAGTTCTAGAAGTTCAGAGACTAAAGAAAGGTGGTCTTGTGTAAAGTTGGAGAGTGAATCTGCTGTGTGGATGATAGGAGGTCCAGTGATATTGGTTGGGGCTTTAGAAATGGCTGCTCAGTCCTGATGGGAGATGCAACTGGAAAAATGACAGTTGGAGGTAAATTATTAGTGAAATCCAGAAATCTTCCTCGCCTCCCTAATAATTTACATTCAGTAAATGCCAAGTCTTTTTTTTTTTTTAACTGCCTACACTTGTTTAGCATGGTTGTGTTGTCAATCTGTTCATTATAATAACAGTCTTAGAATACATAGTTGTTTTACTTGAAGAACTTACTAGGCTATTAGTTTCACTACAAGCTAACACATTTGAAAAGTCACAAATCAGTAAGAAGATGCTTGTAAAATGCTGGTTTGGTGAGAATCATTACAGTTTAATGGTTAATTTTGTGTAAATTGAACACTGGATGGTCAGTTTACATTTTTAATAAGTCAGTGAAAAAGTCTCCAGTTTTCTTCTGCTTGACTGCCTTTCTATTGTACTAACATCTGTCTGCAATGCTACCAAAGTGTTTCCAAATTGCATGGTTTACAGGTTTTTCGCCTGCTGGAGCTGCATAAGTGAAAGTGTTTAATAAGTAACAAACAGCTTAACTTCTGTGTGGGAAAACATCCAATTTACCAAATGAAATCATTCCCAGAAAGTTAGTCTAATCCATGAAAACTGCTCTGGTGACATATTGGAGGGAAAACGTGAGACAAAGGTATACAATCTTTAAGCTGATTAAATCATGGACAGATGTTTGTATGCTTGTTGTTTTTCTTTTTTATGTAACTTCCATTTATAAGTGCTCACTGAAGTGCTAAAGAAAAGCAAAATACATTTTAATCGCTATATGCAAGCTTTATTTTTAGATTTAATATTACTTATTTCAGTGATCCTCTTGCAGAATTAGATAATAACGGAATCAAAATGACATTGCCTTTTATGTACAATGTAGCACTAGATTTTCTACTGAGAATGGGGGGGGGGAGTGGAATTTTGTCTCGCTTTACGAATTAAAAAAAAAAAATTGTGTATGAGGAAAAAAGTTTTTTTTGTAGTGTAGAAAACCTACATTAAAACAAGCCAATGACAGGACTGTATTCTCCTTGTCTTGTGCTGACTTGATACAGTGGTTTAGAGGAAGCCTTCATGATGTATTGTACATCTACATTCCTGCAAAGGAAACTCTGATAACGTGTTTTTGCAGGGAGTACTGGATAAGCTTTACTCCAAGTTAACGAAGCTGCCAAATACTGATCAAACACTTTTGCTTTAAAAAAAATTTTTGTGTTTTTTCTTTAGTGGTATTTTTTTTAAACTTTGCATCATTTATTTATTATGGACAGAACAACTCTTGTAATGTATATACGGCTAGTTCTTGACCAAATGGGGCTATACCTGTAAAAGACATCTGTCTATAACAGGCATAGCATCATTTTCTTTCTCCCGCTATGCATGTGGTAAACTACATTGTGCAAGAGACAGCCCTTTGTGGATTGCTGGCTTTGAAATACATATTTAACCCCACCCCTCTGATTGTCGACAAATGCACTCTAAAACTACTTTCGGGTGGTGCTGTTTTGTCTGTCACCCCACTCAACGTCCTGACACACCAGATCCAAAGATGGACCTGAATGTATACAACATGGTCTTTGAAATGCATTGTAGAAATGTTTACAGTCATTCTATGTTGTCAGCTCAAGTTCTCAGAGTCCACAAACTGGCCATATTCTAAGGATATTTCTGTGTTGTGAATGATTGAGTCACTTTTTTTTACCGACTTGTGACCAAACTAATATAGTGTTCTTGGTAAACTTACCTGTTTATGATGCTTGCAGATATCCACCCAGTTTATTAAATGCATATTTAAGTTTCCTGGATTATGAGTACATCTGATAGAGGAGAATCAATAGTGTATGAGAACATTTTTTTGCATGAAAAAAATACCAAAATAATCATTTATTATACTTACTGCAAGCAGTTTATAGTTTACAGCATGAACACCCCTACAACTCATTATGAACTAGTATAAAATTCATAATTTGTTTTGACCAATCATAGGCACCTAATAGATTGTATCAATCTGTGATGGCAGTTTGTGCAGGAAGGCATTGTGGGACGTGTAGTCCCCTGCACAAGGAAGCAAGGAGGAGTCAACCATTGCTCTGTAGATATCTACACTGTGCTTCTGTTGGCTTGAAGGTTAGTAAAGGGTTAAAATCCATACCACAATGCAGTATTTCTATTGGGAGGTACACTGTGTCTATGTAAGTAGCTCTGTGGTGTGAAAAACAGGATTTATCTGATATAAAAGCAGCATGTGTTAGATTAGAAAAAGGGAAACCTAGGGACTTGGATATAACTTTAATAGATATTTTCTTGATTACAAATTATATTAACATTTCAATTCATGTTTTCTTCAAATTTGTGTGTCTTTAGTACTGGACTCATTTTTTTCATACATGCCGATTTTTTTTTTTTTTTTTTTTTTTAATTAAATATCCATTGTGCAATGAAAAAAAAGTATACATTTGAAAATGCAGCTTGCTTGAGACTGCATTGTAGCAATTGAATAGCGATTTCCGGTTTTAGTGATTCTAACATCCTGTAACCTGCAAAAAGTTACAGTACTATTAGAAAGCCTGTTTCTTGAAATGGCTGATCACTTGGAGAGAAAAGCATCATTAAGCCTAGGAATGAGGCGTAGTTGTTTTGTGATACAACAGCATTTTTTTGGACAATGTAATACATATCATCTTCATAATAATGTAAAGTTGATGCACATAAAAACAAAAACAAAAAAAAACCAGCATACATTCATAGACCATTCAATCGATTCCAAATAATTAATATTTGGAATCCCAAATTTTCCATTTTTATTTGTCTTTTTTTTTTTTTTTTTTTTTTTTTTTTTTTTTTTTTTAGTACTCCAGCAACTATATAATCTCTTTCTAGTTCTCGGAAACGTTTTAATTTAATCACAATCTCATTACAAAATGGTATATTTATCCCTCTCCAATGGGATTAGAATAGCAATAGCCTTCTTTTCTAATGGAATTTCTACAGGGAATATGTGTAATAAACTACATTGGTGAAGGGTAGGTCTACTTCCAAAATTGCTGAAGAAAGATTATAACAATTTTTCCAAAAAGATTTGAGGTGTAGTCAATCCAACATAATATGGCTTAAGTTTCCCATCATACCACAGTCTTTCCAGCAACATTTATCTGAAATATTAAAGGAGATATGGTATATTTTTGAAGGAGTCCTATACCAGTTATTTACTATTTTAAAATATAGGTCTCTATATGTGGTTTGTTTTAATAAATTGGTTTGTTAATTTTAAAGGCTGAAGACCAAGAACCTTTCCCGATTTGTAACCCTCAAATCTTGTTCCCACTGCTTCATACTGGATGTTAATTCTGATTTGAAGTTCTCCTTGATAAATGAAAAGCACTTTGAGACTGTATGATTATCAGAAACAAGTGTAAATTCTTCCAGTGGAGTAAATTGACCTCTAATTGTCCCCTATTTGTTGTAAATAAGTAAAGAAGCAGCATATTGACTGTACGTCAACCAACCATTGGATGAGATGTTACATTTGGCTTTTAGCTGGTCAAAGGACAAAGCTCCCTTCTATAAATGTGTCTTTGCTCATTAAAATACCCTTGTTGTTCCATTCTTTAATCGTTGAAGTTTTATTCCGAATCAATAACAAATTCAAAGGCATTATAGGGCTACATGCAGGTATTAGGTTGTGTTTCTTATTATTTAGTCTCCAGGCTTTTACACTATCTGTTATAATATAGAAACCTACCCTCAGTTCTTTAAAAGCTATATCATCAAGAAATATCAAAGTTATTAAGTCTTGACCTGGGGCCATTACTTTCTCAATTTGACACCAAGGATATTTACTCATTGGTTCGACCCATTTTAAAGCATGAGCCACCATGTTTGCCTCATAATATGTTTGCAGAAAAGGATAAGATATACCCTCTTTAACAAAACTTCTCAACATCATTAATTTCTTAAGTTTTACATGTTTGGATGAATTGATCTATTATATGTTGAATTTTTTTTAACCAACAGTTGGAAATTCTTACTGGTATACGGCGTAAAATGTAATTAAATCTCGGCAGAAGTGTCATTTTGGTGATAGCAATCCTGCCAGTAAATGAGGATATAAATTTCCGCAAATCTTTTATAATATCCTGAAATTTTAAGTATAAGTTTCTGTAATTGATTTCAATTGCATTTTAACTGTTTAAAAAAACTTATTCCTAAGTGTTTGAAAGATTTAGAATTCCAATCAAATGGATATAACAATTTCAAATGGAGTTTAGCCTCTGATGGGATATTTATCAATAAAGATCCAATTTATAATTTGATATCCTGTTCTATTTCGCTATCAGCGAGATCAGGTGAGAAAGGGACTCCTTCGGATTGGTCAAAGACAATATCACATCAACGTAAAAGCTTATTTTATGTTCCCTCTCACCCACCCTGACCCCTCGGATATTATGAGCAGAACTAATTGCCTCAGCAAGGGGTTCCATTAAAAGAGCAAACAGGATAGGGGGGGAGGGGACAGCCTTGTTTTGTTCCATTCAATATTTCAAAACTCAAAGAACTAAACCCCAAACCTGCTACTGTAGCATTAGACGTATAAAGAGCCCATATCGCGTGAGAGCCAAATTTGCCAAAGCCAAACCTTGCCAAGACTTGACTCATGTACTCCCACCATACTCTAGATGCTGAAAAATCATTTGACAAAGACAGAAATAGGATGGTAGTATGTGCCCCTTTGGTATATGCAATTAAGTTAATCAATTTTCTAATATTGTCTGCTCCCTGTCTTCCTGCAATAAAGCCCAACTGATCTGGAGCAATTAATTTATCAGCTATTTTCTTAATTCTAAGGGCGAAGATTTTTTTATATATTTTCACATCTGTGTTCAATAAAGATATAGGTCAGTAACTAGCGCAAAATTGCAGATCTTGATCAGACTTAGGGATCATAATAATCGTTGCTTTAATCATCTCTTTTGGAATTTTCCCTTCCGTCTCTTTATTTCATTAAACATATCTTTTAGACACTGACTCAACACTGATGAAAATACTTTAAAAAAGGCATTGGTGTAACCATCTGGCCCTGGGGATGTATAAGATTTAAATTGCTTTGTCACATCTTTAATTTCTTGTTCAGTTATAGGAGAGTTTAGTTCTTCTAACTCACTAGGTGATATAACAGGCAGTTTCGATCCAAGAAAACTTGAATTTGATCTCTGGTTGTTTTTTTTAAAAGATGCATCATTTGATAGATTGTAAAGATCCTGATAATATTTAGCAAACAATTGGGCAATGCTTTTGAGGGACAAGATCTTTTCCACATTAACTTGTAAAAATTCTATTATTTTTTTTTGGTTTCTAATTTTTATTTGATTAGCCAATATTTTACTTGATTTATTATTTTGATGATGATATAGTTGTTGGAAACGCCATAATGATTTATCTGATAAATGTTGGTTTATTTTATTAATTTTATTCTGTGTTATTTTAATTTCCTTCAGTGTCTCATCTTGGGGCTTGATCTTAGTTGTTGTTTCTAATTTGTTTAAATTAATATATATTTTTTTTTAATGGTTCTCCTCTCTGCTTTTATTAATTGAAATTTCAATTTAATAATTAACCCTCTTGTGAAGGCCTTTTGGGCATTTCACAAAATACATTTTGGATGTCACTGAATTATCATTGAGTTCAAAGAATGTAGTGATTTTCTTACTAAGATAGTTTTTATTAGTTTTGTTTCCAATCGCAGAATCATCTAATTTCCATTGTGGTCTAACTATTTCCCCCCTGTCCAATGTAATATTCATTTTAATGCATGCATGATCTGAAAATGAAATGTTGCCTATTGTTGTTTCTTTAATTTTGGTCTATCATTTGAGGATCAACCAAAAACGGATCTATTCTTGTATACATTTTATGGACATTTTGAAGAGTAATCTTTTTGATCAGGGTGGAACGCACGCCATGCATCAGACAAGTTGTTTTTGGTTATCCACTTTGAAAATTCTTGAACCTGTTTTACGAATCTTTTAGAGTTTTTACAAGCCTAATGAGTTGTCCTATCCATTATATAATCGGGTACCATATTAAAATCCCCTCCAATTATAAGGGACCCTTGAGAATTTCTTAATAAGACTACTAATTTATTTGAAAAGTTATAATTGTTTTTCATTTGGAGCATAAATATTAATAAGCGTTATATTATAGTTTTTGATTTGTCCGACCCATAAGATGAAACGACCATTAGGATCAATTACACTAAATTCCTTAGTAATATTTAACTTTTTTTTTTTTTTTATTCTCGACACGCCTTTCGATAACCTGCCTAAGGAGTTACTGTATAATGTTTTCCAAATACTGGATACCGTATATGGCAAAATAAAATCACTATTTTATTCCCTGAATCTAATTGACTTTTGTCTTTTTTTCTCTCCAATTTTAAGGGTGCGGCTTATATTCAAGTACTATCTTTTTTTCTATTTTTTCCCCTTGAATTTTATGGGTTTCGGCTTATATTCGGGCCAATACGGTATAAACTGATCTCTTCCCATCCCTCTCTTATAATAACAGAAAAATGCCCTCCTTATCCAGCTCTCAGTAAGTGATGTAACGAACAGAGAATATATTCCTGCACTCATAAACTGAATATTAAAACATTATGATTTTCTCAAAATGTTCTTTTGTCCATGGTTTACACAACTGATGCTAGTTTTTTTTATATACTTCACAAAGACTTTAAAACGATTTTAGGTTATTATTGCAATGCTAGCTTTGCTTACAGAAACATTTTCTACTCATTAGAAGCAATCTTTTAGCAGGGGTGCCCAAAACATGTATAATATACCAGAAGATCTTAAGTGGAAATTGGTAGGTCGCTGATAGACGGTACACGTGTGAGGCGGACAGAGAAACTTGTAAATCTCCATATTATATCTTCAAGTGCACAAACAACATCTTCTGAGTGATCCACAATGTCATGTGGCATAGCTTCTATTGCAGAAGCCAGTGCCACATGACTGCATCTAGTGCAGTCTGTGTAAAGACAAAATGCATTTCTACATCACAATAGTGACATTTCATTTGATAATTTAATTTTTGGGACTGCTTAGAGGAATCCATTCTATAACTATACTACTGCTTTTGTCTTGATGATAGCCCGTCCCCATTCTTGAGGGCCAAGCTCTAGTGTAACAATCGTCCATTTTCCTCAGCCACCCAGTTCAGGCAAAATAAGGCATCATGTTCAGTGGCAACTGTAAATTATTGATCATAAAGGTTGGGTAGCATTCCTTTTCAATAGCTTGCATACCCTACTTCTAGAGCTAATAGCATTTGGTTCACATAAGCAATGCTGCCTTCAGATTACTCCCTGGATCAATACCCCTTCTCTAGTTATTCAAGATAACGCTGTATGATCTTTTTTTTCATAAATATATCCAATCCCATTTTAAAGTTATCTATAGGATCTGCAGACACAACTTCCTTTGGCAGAGAGTTCTACTCTCTGACTGTCTTTACTTTGAAGAACCCTTTTTTTTCTTTAAGGTGTATTTTTTGTTTTCTTCTCTGTACCTTTTCCATCTCTACAATGTGCTTTTTATAAAATATTTAATACATATTCCCAATGAAGGCATACTAGGGATGTATATAGTGGCAGAACTACATTTACTTGCCTTGCTTCTAATACCCCTCTTAAAGCATTCTAGTATTTTGCATGCCTGTCGATGCTGCTTGCCAATGAGCACAGTTATGTAGGTGGTTGTCAACAAGCATTCGTAAATCCCCTTTCTATCCCTGACACCTCTACATTTGTTTAATTTGGGTTCTAAATTGCATGCTTACTCTTCCTTCCCAGATGCACAACTTTACATTTATTTGTGTTAAATCTCATCTGCCATTTAGCTGCCCATTCTAACTTATGTAAGGCCCTTTGGAGGGAAAGTACATTATTTTCTGATTTAAATACTTTGAACATCTTAGTGTCATCGGCAAATATGTAGACATTACTTTCTAGTCCTATTTCTAAATCATTAATAAATATGTTAAAAAGGAGAGGACCTAATACTGAACTCCACTTACCACATTAGTCCAATCTGAGTTTGTTCCATTTACAGCAGCCTTTTAGCCACTTCTCCATCCATGTACATACATTTACTTCAATTTCTGTATCCCTTTCTTTCTACAATAGCCTCACATGTGACACTGTATCAAAAAACGATGCAAAATTTAAAAAACAAAAACATCTGCTGAGTTGCCTTAGTTTCCAAATCCCTACTTACCTCCTCATAAAAAATAATTAGAATTGTTTGACATGACCTATCCCTCACCCATCTGTGATGCTTCTTTCTTATTATCTTGTTCACATGAATATATTTCTTTATACTATCCCATTTCAACCCTGCTAAGAGCTTCCCCAGTAAAGAAGGAAGGCTTACAGGTCTATAGTTCTCTGGATTTCTACTTGCTCCCTTCTAAAATAAAGGTATCACATCTGATTTCTTCCAGTCATCTGGTACCAAGCTTATGAATAGATATAATGAATAATAGATATAATGGTTTTGTTATTGCAGAATCTAGATACCCCAGTACTCTTGGATGTATTCCATCAGCACCTGGTGCTTTATAAACATTTATTTCAGCATATTTTGGATTTCTTCCATCGTTAACCAATTATTTGATGAGGGTAGTATAGCCCCATTTTTGCGCTTACCAATGGTACATCCATAATGAATACGGAAGAAACTGTATTCAGCTCTTCTGCCGTTTCCTGGTCACTATTTATCAATGGCCCATTTCACATTATAAAACTCCAATATTTTTTCCGTCCTTGCCTTCCACCAATTAATACATTTAAAACAATGTTTTATGTTTGTCCTTTGAAAGATAACAGGGTGTGGAAGGCAGTATAACAGGTGGGTGTCCATTGTAACTCCCTGGGCATCTACGTACTTCTGGGTAAGGTTGGTCAGTGGGTTTGATCAGAGAACTGTAATGAGGGGCCAAACTTTTGATAGTAACCAGCAGTGCCCAGAAATGCCATTACCTATTTCTTGTTTTTTGGAGTGGGCCTCTCTGCGATTCACTTTTTCTTTGCCTGACCTTTCCACTTCCTACCCAATTCCCAAGGTACTCACACTTATTTAGACAAACTTATCTGGCCTAATGGTGACTCCAGTCTAGAACCTTGAATATATGATCCAAATAGCCAGACCATGCATTACTAAAAATGGCAATATAGTCCAAATGCAACCATGCAACAATTGGCCGACTAGCAATTTGAAAACCTCAGGGTAGCGGGTAGCTGGGTTTAGCTAGTAGTTGGATGATGTCTATGGCCACTCATTGGAAGTGGGTCTATAATGGGGAGAGGTTGCAGGGAACCCTGAGCAGCTCTATCACGCCTCCTAAGGCGTGACATGAATTATAAGTGTCACAAAAGCAAGCCCAATAGAAGACCTGAGTCAGCATTGATGGGAGTCCCGGGTTGTCCAGCTTGGGTAAAATAATGAACAATCTCATTGAGAACACTACCTTCTTACTCGCTTTTACATTGTTGATGGTTCTGTTACAGGTCACTCAAACGATAAAGGAAGCCTTTGTCCTATGTATATCTATCCGGGTCCTATTTCACCCGACTCTTCCTGGGTTCTAACTCTGGCTAGAGTGGGATCCATCATTAACTTGTCCTCAAACTGTAAGGAATCATCCCATAGCCCATTTGCTCTCCAGGCACTTCTTCAATGGCCACCCAAGTGGCTTGTCCTGGAGTCATGATGGTGGCATACTAGCATTCTAAGGTCCTTCGCTCATTGCACCTCTTCACTGCAGAAGCGACAGGCCATCTGGCCGATTACTACTGGGAGACCCATGGAGAACCTAGACCTTCATACCCTAGCAAAATCCCATCTTGATCTTGTCACCCTATGTCTCCCAGCCAGTCATTTCGTCTCCTATCTTGAAGACCAGAGGGCTGATAGAGCCTGGGGAGGGAACAGGCAAAAGTTTACAGCTTTTGCTTGATGGCTTTATATGGTTGAAATCAACACCACACCACTCCCCCCTCAATGGCCCACAAGCAGACTGCTTACTTTGGGAAATTAAACTACTACTCTCCAGAAATATAAACATTCCAATCACACATGAAACTTCCATCAATTTATCATGGTTCACTTCAGGGTCCTGCAGAGGCAACAGTTTTATTTTGTAATTCAAAAATAACTGACATTACTATTATAATGAAACAATAAAGTCAACCTCAAAGTCTTCAAACATATCGTTTTTGTTTCATTGTGCAGAGAGTATATATAGAATTCACTATAGGATACTGTGTTACTGGGAAATATGGGAAAGGAAGAGGGCCGCTAGAGGATAAGAAGGATAAATAGTATTACAGAATAAACAAACAGGAACTTGCAAGAGGAGCAGTTGCAGTTACTGGTATATAATTGTCATTCTAAAGTCCACAAGGTCACAAAAATAGGACCTGACTGAACAACAACAAATAAAATCTATATGGCATGTTAGCATACTGGCATCAGGAGGAAGGTTCTGTTATGTGAATAAAAACAGTTTATGTTATTATGAATTTTTTGGCAAATACATTCAGGTAAATTGGCAAAATTAAAGAATATAAACATAATTTTCATCATATACTCCAAATTTGATCAAGGCTATATGTAAGTCAGAAGTACTCACTATTTTTTTTTTTTTTTTTTATAAAATCACCATATCTATATTTCCTTATCTGCTTTCAGTTACTCTCAGGAAATCAGTGATGATAATTATTTTCTGCATGTTCACACTATTAACACTGGATCCAGTGCACATTCTCAGTACATCTTCTTTCAGTGCAGTTGGATCAATAAGTGGGTCAAGGACTTAGATTTACTTCTCTGTGCTGACACACAGATATCCTGAACAATGTCACCTGGATCCAGCCACCAAAGATACCATTGGGCAAGTCTAGCATGAATGATTTGTTTATGTGATTTATTTTGTATTGTATTAATAATTCAAATATAAGGGACAAGAACTTATTTTGACCTCCTCTCCCTGTCCTCTGTCTGTTTTGTATACAGGAGGAATGGTGTTTTTGGTGAAAATTTGGGATGTGCATCAGGCTTAAAAGGCCACTGTAGTCCAAAACATTCTATCCTGCAAATAAAACATTCATTTTTGTTATAGATTATTATTATTATTATTATTATTATTATTATTATTATTATTCTAACACAATAACACCAAAGTGACACAGACATAGATAACATGTAGGCTAATTAAAGGCTGTGAAAGAATCTTCAAAGGAAGTGTAAACAAGAATTTGGGCCACCCAACCCCATTGGGGCAAAAGTAAAAAACAATTTCCCCAGGCCTCCTCCTGCACAGGCCTGAGTGTGCAAGGCAGATTTTTGCCATTATTTTCTTTTAGAAATTCTAGCTTTCCTTGCTCGGGCACACAATATGGAGTGTAGTCCCAATTTGATTTATAACCGGGTCTCTGTGTGTCAGGGCCGCAGGGCTCATGCCTTCTCTTGATCCCTGGCCTGTGGCTAGCACCATCAATGGTTTACAGTTCATTATAATGTTTCCCAAGGGCCGGTGAGCACAGCTATCCAAACTTTCCACTTTTCTGGGTTTTGCAAATAGCTTTTTGTGCCCCCTTGCAAAGCCGCATTCCCCACCCAAGCCACTCCAAACAGCTGTTCTGTGTGTACCTAATCCCAGAAGCCTAGGCTGGGAACCACCCTAGGAGACCCTTCCAAGGGTGCCATCACCATGCCACCCCTCAAACGCCAATACCAAAACCTCCTTCTTCCCCACTGCATGGATAAAACACTGTCCTGGGGAGCCCAGAAAAATAATAATTCCAACATACTCAGCCTCCAGTGGTTTCAGAAAATTAGCCTCCTGGAACCATGGTTCTAGTTCCAGACATTGACTGTGTTTCAGAAACAAGTTATTCTGCTTCTTTACTGTGCCCATGCCACACTCAGGATCACCATACAATATCCCAGAGCCCATCTATTGGCTCCAATAGAAAATAGGGATCCTCTTCAAGGGCACCAACAGACCAGGGGCGGCTGGCGCATAGGGGCAACGGCCCCCCCCCCCCCAAATGATCAATCACTTTAATATTGTAATTCAAATTTATATAAAGAATAACATTTTATTATATCTGTATATCAGCTTTTATGTCTTCTTTCATATGATTTTGTTAAAAATATGTATCTATCACTTTAAATTAACCCTTACCTGCCTGGTGACATTCACTAGTGCTGCACTGCTGCTATAAATGAGAATTTTAAAAGAGAGCGTTTGTAATGCTGTCTTGCTCAGCCTGGCTAAGCCTACATTCACTGTGCTAGGATTTGTATTAGTTTTCCTGTCTATCAGCTATCAACCAATCGGAATCAAGCAGCTGTATAATATGGTTAGGGACATTCACTCTGAACATCCACAAGCCACTTAGGACTGCAGTGGGAGCTGTCAAGTGCTGAGTGGCAGCTCCCACAGCCATACAAGAGGTCTCTCTCTCTCCCTCCCCCCCCCTCTTTATTCCCTCTCTTCCTTCCTTATTTCTTCCTCCCACCCTCTGTATTTACATGCCTACTCCACCCAAGGGACTCATCACAGGGGTCCTGCAGCCCCAGGGCCCTGTTACAGGCCGCTCATAGCACCAGGGCCCCATCACAGGCACCACCATGGGAGTCTTAAGGTGGGCCTCCAAATCTGTCACCAACCTCTGGCCTCCACATCTGGGCCCGACTGAGGGCCCCAGCATCCGGGCCCAACCACAGGCCCCAGCATCTGGGTCTGACGGGGGGCCTGTTCAGGTGGGTCACTGAGTGGAGAGGGAGGGGGAGATAGATAGAGAGAGGGATGTATAGAGAGGGATAGTTAGATCGAGGGGGATAGAGAGTAAGAAAGGGATAGATAGGGAGAGAGGGATAGATAGAGAGTGGAATATAGAGAGGAATAAATAGATAGGGGGATAGAAAGAAGAGATAGATAGAGAGAGAGAGAGTGGGATAGAGAGAGAGAGGGTGTGATAGAGAGAGAGGGATAGAGAGAGAGTGGGATAGAGAGAGGGGATAGATAGAGAAAGAGATACAGATAGATATAGAGGGAGGGGTAGAGTGAGAGGGTGGGATACAGAGAGAGAGAAAGGGAGAGATGGGTAGGGGCAGAGTGATTAGAGGGAGGGAGAGAGGGATAGATAGAGTGGGGATAGATAGAGTGAGAGGGGGATAGAGAGAGAGAGAGAGATAAAGGGATAGATAGAGAGATAGGCAGGGATAGAGGGAGGGAGAGAGAAAGGAATAGATAGGGTGAGAGGAATAGATAGGGTGAGAGGAATAGATAGAATGTGAGGAATAGATAGGTAGAGAGAGGCATAGATAGAGAGCTAAAAAGAGAGTGATAGAGAAGGATATATAGAGAGAAAGATAGGGAGGAGGAGGGAGATAGAGATAGGAAGAGGGATGTAGGGAGAAAGATAGGGCGAGGGATAGAGGTAGGGAGAGAGAGGGAGGGAGAAAGATAGGAGGGGAGAGGGAAATAGGGATGGGGAGGGAGAGAGAGATAGGGATAGAGGGATTGGGAGGGGTAGAAAGAGAGGGAGGGGAGAGAGAGATATGGAGGGGGAGGGAGAGAGGGATGGAGGGAGAGAGAGATAGGTAGAGGAAAGGGGGATAGGGAAAGAGGGATAGGGGAAAATAGAAAGAGAGGGATAGGGAGAGCGATAGGGCGGAAGGAGAAAGATAGGGAGGGAGAGAGTTTGGGAAGGGAGGAAGAGAGAGGGGGATAGGGAGAGAGAAGGAGGGAGAAAGATAGTGAAGGGGATGAAGAGAGAGGGAGGGAGAGAGAGATATGGAGTGGAGGGAGAGAGGGGAATGAAGGGAGAGATAGGGATAGGTGGAGAGGTGAATATATAGAAAGATGGAGGCAGAGAGGGAAATATTCCCCCTCTATATCCCTATCTATCTATCTGGCTCTCTATCTATCTGGTTATCTATCTCTATCCGTCATATAATGTATTTTATTTAAAAGTAAATTACATCACTTTTGTCTATTTCTATGAACTGCCACTAACAAATGTCTTGATCTAAAATGTATTCTATTTAATTTCTGCACTTCATCAAGAAATTGGAGGAACTTCCCATTATAAGGAAAGTGAGCAGAAGCAGCATCATGTTACAATCATCAAGAAATTGGAGGCACTGCCCAGCATCAGAAAGGTGAGCAACACCAGCACCACTTCACCCTCATCAAGACACTAACAGCCTTATTAAATTGCAATTCGGCAAATTCTAAAGGGCTCTATATAAGCACACAGCATATATTTTTTACAGAAGTTTTTAGTCAGTGAACTTGTATCCAAAAGCAAAGTCTTCACTAACTAAAAACGTCTGTAAAAAAATATGCTATGTGCTTATATAGAGCCTTTTAGAATTTGCTGAATTGCAATTTAATAAGGCTGTAAGTAAGTTAAGTAACAGGAAACAAATCAATCAAGTAAGTCAATTTAATCTGTTTCAATGTTCACGGCCTATATAATTTTATTGGTTGGGATATATAGGGGTCAACCTGGAGTGAAGGGGAGGAGTCTATACTATGGGATGGAGTCAATACTATGGGAGGGGCCAGGTCTCCATCTCCATTGGAGGTCACCAGCCGCCACTGCAACAGACCCTGTCCAGGCATCATATTGCTTCTCCAAGGCAATCTCTTTAGATACCAGTTCCTCCAGCCAGCCTGACAGCTCATGTACCTGCCACAATCCCAGGAACCCCATCCATTGCTTTAGAAGGGCCTTTCCCTGACAGTCCTTTGCCTTGCTTGCCACCTGGCTCTCCTCCTCTATGTCTCCTTCCAGCCTACAGGAGATTTCTGCCTCCACTGGGGATACAAGTCCCACATCCACAGGAACTGCGGAAGGGTAGTTAAGAACCCTTCTCTTCTCCCACTGGATCTCCTGCCCCCTTCGTTCTGCTAAGACCTTCTTCTTTCCTCCTCTCTTATCAACTCTTCTCACTCCCGTCTTCAAGACTTTTCTCATGCTAACCCTACTATCTGGAACTCCTTGCCCCGCTCCATTAGATAATCTTCCAGCCTCAAAACCTTTAAAAAATTACTAAAAACCTGTTTTATAAAATCTCATCTTCTTGTGATCTCCACACCATGTCCAGCCACATCTGCCCCCCCCCCCCTCCCCGTCCCATCGCCAGATACACAAGTGCTGGGGTCATCTGGCTAGGTCACCAATATTACGGACTTGTGTTCATCATGATTCATGTAAGGGGGGCAAAGGGCATTACAACCTCCAGGTCAGAGGCCAGATGCCTGGCAAGTTGCTCTATGTGGTTTTACACATGTTATTTGCTTATATTACTATTTGGGGAAAGGAAAGACCTAGGATGGAAGTCAGTGTATCAAGCATGGCTTAGAACATACATTTTTTAAACATTATAAATTATATATAAAAGGAAAAACACCTGTCACAGTCCTTAGACAACATCTCATGTCATGTGTAAGAGTCCCAGATAACAATGGTACTTGTTGCTGTGCAGGGGAGTCCAGAAATCAGTCATGCCACAGGGTTGCTACCAGATTACTGGAGAAAAGCAGATGTGATACCTATATTTAAGAAAGGCGCAAGAACAAATCCAGGACATTATAGATCTGTAAGCCTCACTTCTGTAGTGGGAAAGCTAACACTGCCATGAAGACCAAGGAACTCTCCAAACAAGTAAGGGACAATATTGTTGAGAAGTACAAGTCAGGGTTAGGTTATAAAAAATATCCAAATATTTGATGATCCCCAGGCGCACCATCAAATCTATCATACCCAAATGGAAAGAACATGGCACAACAGCACACCTGCCAAGAGGCGGCCGCCCACCAAATCTCACGGACCGGGCAAAGAGGGCATTAATCAGAGAGGCAGCACAGAGACCTAAGTTAACCCCGGAGGAGCTGCAGAGTTCCACAGCAGAGACAAATTCTTACAGTACCTAATATCTTTATTTTATTTTGGGATGTTTATTATGACTGCCTCCAAAATGTCTTTTGGCGCACTCCCTTTATTCTTAATTTCGTTAAACATTGCAGGTAATTGTTTTATATCCTAAAAGTTTTATAATAGTAATTTAAAAACCCATCTGGTCCAGGTGCTGAATCTAATTTTAGATTGTTAATTGCTTCCTCTATTTCTAATGGTTTTATTTCACTATTTAGAAATTCTAAATAATTTTTATTGATTTTAGGAAGGGACAATTTATCCAGAAAGGATTTTATTTCTTCTGCTTTAGGTTTTATAATTTGTTTATTGTTTTTTAAAGTATATAAATTTTCTTAAAAACTAATAAAAGCTTTTTCGATATGACTAGGGTTTGTTCATGTAATTAGCTCTTTCTTCCTATTTTCAATGATTAGTTCTTCTATTCTGTTATATGTTTTTTTATTTTTCAATTTCCATGCTCATAATTTACCCACTTTATTACTCAAAAAATATTTTCTCTGTTGACGTTTCCATAGAGAATTATCAATATTCTTTTGAGCTATTTTATTTATTTTACTTTTAATCTTTTTTATGTCCTTTAGTATATCAGCTGACGGAGCCAATTTATTCTGTCTTTCAAAGTTAGCTAATTGTACATGAAGGTCCTGAAGTGAGGAACCTCTTTGTTTATTTCTGAATGCTCCCCATGAAAGTAGAACGCCTCTTATATACGCTTTATGAGCATTCCAAATCGGTGATGGTTTGGTAACCGAATTCTCATTGATTTGAAAAAAAGTTTCAGTTTCCTCTTGTAATACAGTTTGTTTATCTGGTTTGTTGAATAATGAAATGTCCATTTGATTTCTAGTATATTTTATTTTAGTCTTTTGGCCATTGATGTTATGATATTGGTGGTACAAAGTTTGGAGTCCAGTAGCCAGATCAGCAAAAACTCCCTGCCAGAGATAGCCACTCATTACCCAGGTGGTTGAGCCCCTGAGCCTTGAGTGGCTGTCTGCTCTGAAGCAGAGATGGGAGTCAGGAACAGAAGGATAATAATCTTAGTGAGGCAAGCCGAGGTCAGTGGGAAGGAGAAGCAGCAAAGTCAAAAACGATCCAAGTTCAGCAACAGGTAGGAGAAACAGGAACAAGCTTGATTAGAGAGTTCAGGAACACAATAATCTGGCAAGGATACAGAGACAGGAAGTGCCTTATATAGGCCAGATATTGTCCACTGGTTCCCACGATCTATCCTCCTCACCATAGCCTTTCCACCAAACCAAATATTGAAGTTTGTTACGGAATATCCTGGAGTCAAGAATTTTTTCCACTTCATATTCATCTTCACCATCCACGAGGACTGGAGGTGGGGCAGGTAGGGCTCGGCCAGGGAAAGTATTTTCACGAAAAGGTTTAAGCAGTGCAACGTGAAACACTGGATGTATCTTCATGGAATTTGGAAGTTGCAAACGGAAAGTGACAGCATTGATCTGAGCAATGATCTCAAAAGGTCCCATGAACCTTTGACCCAATTTATGAGAAGGAATCCGAAGTTTAAGATTCTTTGTGGACAGCCACACCTTGTCACCAACCTGATAGACTGGGGCCTCCTTTCTATGCCTATCAGCAGCTCTTTTGTAACATTCCTGAGCCTCCAAAAGAGTCTCTTTCAACAGTGTTTGGGAATCACGTAAGGCGGTCAGCCGGTCAGTGACTGCAGGAACGGGAGTAGTAATCGGGAGACTCCCCAGAGAGGTCGGATGGTAACCATAGTTGGCAAAAAATGGGCTCAGAGAAGTGGAGCAGTGTTGGGCATTGTTATAGGCAAATTCCGCCGTGGATAAAAAATCCAGCCAGTCATCCTGCAGGTAACTAATATAGCACCGCAAATATTGCTCCAAAGTCTGGTTGGTTCGCTCAGTCTGTCCATTACTTTGTGGATGAAAAGCTGATGACAGATTTACATCGATACCTAGAATAGAACAAAAATATTTCCAAAAACGAGATGTAAACTGCACTCCCCTGTCAGAAATTACCTCATCAGGCACTCCATGCAAGCAAAATATTTCCCGAATAACTAGGTCAGCAGTCTGTTTAGCTGAAGGGAGACTACGAGCTGGTATGAAATGACCCATCTTAGTTAACCTGTCCACAACAACAAGAATGGTAGTGTGTTCCTTAGAGGGAGGTAGTTCCACAATAAAGTCCATGGATATTGATCCCCAGGGCCGATGAGGAATAGGAAGAGGCTGAAGCAAGCCAACAGGGGATGAGCGAGGAGTCTTATGTCAGGCACAGACGTCACAAGAGGACACATACTTCTTAACATCCTCATGATATTTAGGCCACCAAAAGGATCGGGCAAGTAGTTCTTGTGTCTTTCGGATTCCTGGATGACCTGCTGGTTTTGAGTCATGGTAGAGACGTAAAACGTCCAGTCGCACTGAGTCCGGAACAAACAGGCGTTGTTGAAAAATCCAAAACCCATTATGCATCGTCATATGAAGATCACGAGGAGGATCATGAAAAAGCCCTTCTTAAACCTAAAAATCTACTCTCCGGCAAGATGGTAGCCTCGGTAACTGTAGTATGGAGGGGGTCCGCTATCCTAGACAAGGCATCCGCTTTACCATTTACCAGCATTAGTGTTCCAAGCTCTCTCCTCCTGGAGCCACCATAGCTCCTCAAGCAAACCGCGCTAGTAGCCAGAAAACAGCTCAGTCTAGCACATCATGATGTGCTTCCTGGGCGGGGACTCGACAGTAATGGAGCAAATCTAGGGGTATCAGATACTAAAAGGGATTTGGTGGACAACCACCTAGGTAACAGTGCTCAATGCCAAGCAGCAGCTACAAAGACAAATAAAATATTAGCATGTATTAAGAATGGTATAGAAGCAAGGGAAGCAAATATAATTCTGCGACTATACAAATCTCTAGTACGCCCTCCTTTGGAATATGGAGTACAATTTTGGGCACCTCTACATAAAAAGGACATTTTAGAGCTGGAAAATGTACAGAGAAGGGCAACAAAGGTAATAAGGGAATGAAGGGGCTATGCTATGAAGAAAAACTAACCAAATTAAACTTATTTTCTCTAGAAAAAAAAAGGTGTCTAAGAGAGGAAATGATTACCTAATATATATATCCAGGGTCAATATAAGGCTTTGTCAAGTGAACTTCTTGTGTCAAGAGGTTTTTAACTGCAAGAGGACATCCTTTGGGGTTAGAAGTAAAAAGATTCCACCATAAAGAAAGAAATGGTGGTTAATCTATGGAATTATCTCCCAAAGGAGGTTGTGACAGCGGATTTGATAGTTAACGTTAAAAAGGGGTTTGATATATATTTGAGTAAAAAGTGCACTCAGGGTTATCCTGGATAATTAGAGAGGGACAATTGTCAATGTTTCATTTTTTTTTCTGTTTGCCTTCCTCTGGATCAATTAAAAACGAATCCGCATAATGCAGATCAGAGGATATCTGATAAGTTTGAACTTGATGGACTAAAGCCTTTTTTTAACCTTAATTACTATATAACTATGTAGATAAAGAAGGCTAGGCGCCATGCAACTGATACCTTCACATTCTGGTGTTGGAGTCTCTTGGATTGCAAAAAGATTCAATCAATCATTACTACCGGAAATCAAGCCAAAGTGTTTACTGGAAGGTTTGATCATCAGACTGAAGCTAAAATATTTTGGCCATATCATGAGAAGACAGGATTCCATAGAGAAGACTCTGATGAGTTCAAGCAACGAGCATGAGCTTCAAGGAAGCTCAGAGGGGCAATGCTAAACAACCAAAAAGCCATAAACATTTGTGTGGAAAATATGAATTTTTGACGGCTTTTTTTTTTTTTTTCTTGTTTATACATCATCTCCAAATGTATCAATTTAAGTATCAAAAAGTAAAATTAAACATAAAGCCAAAAAACATAACAATACATACAGTAAATAAACAAAAAAATACATTAACATATACTTTAAAAACATTCATTCCACCAATCCAACCAATATTAATATTTAATCTATGTTAAATATCTCAGAGAGAGCCAAAAAAAGAAAGAAAGAATGAAGAGACTTTAATATAGAGCAACACTATATATAAAATAATAAGGGAGGGGGGAGTGGAACTAGAAACAACAAAAAGAAGGAACATTCGTACCACGTTCTAATAACTATAGGAGAGGTGATCGAAAGGGAGGAAGCAGGGAAAGATTATTAGATCTTGTTTTCGTACCATTTTAGCCATTTTTGAACCATATTTTTTTCTTTCTTACTATAACGTTTAAGTCCCTTTTCCAACTCCCTATCCCGATCAACTATCCTCTCAATGTCAGACCATTTTGGGATTTCTTTGGAATTTCACAGTTTAACTATACACCATTTACTCACTAATAAAATATGGGAAATTTACCACCTCATCTGTGAATAATCTCTAAACTTGTTCAAAAGGATACCCTGGGATCTCAATTCCTTTGTGATGGTCATATACTCCAGCCAATTAATATCTATAGTCTGAAATGTTTGTAATAGTCTCGAATGAGATAAACATGCATTGTTTTCAAATAGATCTCACAATTTAGTTACTCTGACTGTTTTTAATTTCTGGAGAGCTATATTTTTATTGTTATAGTGGAGAAGACTAATTGGGGCAGCTGGTGAGGAATACTTAGCTAAGTCCCATACATTTCTATTTTTGTACCAACATTTTAATAAAGAATGAATACCCCCAAATAGAAGCATTAGATCTCTGGGATCTAGTTTAGGGAGCCATAAGAGTAGTTCCAGAGGAAAGTCCTCCATAAGATCCTCTTCTAATTTAAGCCATTTTGACTTTTTAGATGCTAAATTCCATCCAAGAAGATGGTTTGTCATAATGGCATTATGAATGTCTAACAGAGAGGGGATGGCTAATCCTCCTTTTTCAACAGATCTATTTGTGATGTTTATTGCTTATTATTATTAATATATTTATTCAGAAAGCTTTGCATATTATTAATTGAGTAAATGGATGCCACTTGGGGAATAAATCTCAAAATATATGTTATTTTGGGAACAATCAACATTTTTATCATAGCAATCCTACCAGACCAAGACAATTGTTCAAGTTTCCATTCTAGGATGTCCTGTCTGATATGTCTAAAAACGTTATCCATATTATTTTTCAGGATAGACCTAATTGATGTCGTATAGTGTATCCCCAAGTGGTAAATACCCTGACTGTTCCAAATAAGTTGAAAATGTTTTTTTAAATAATCAATTTCTTCTCTTCTAAGTCCAAAAATCAATGTATCAGATTTCAACTCATTACTAAATTTTCCTATCTGATCCCATACCGCTGGTAGAGACCTAACGGGGTCTGTCAAAGTAAGTATCATGTCATCAGCGAACATCAGATCTTTATGTCGATTTTTCCTGATTGGACTCTGATGTTCGTATTAGTTCGGCCAGCGGTTCTAGGGTTAAAACAATAATTAACGGGGACAGGGGACACCCCTGTCTCGTCCCATTATGAATATAGAATTTCTTGGTTTCAATGCCCGTCACCTTCGCTCTAGAGTTTTTATAGAGTGACATGATTGCTTTATTGCCAAATTCCTCTAATCCAAATTTATCTAAGACCGCCTCGATATATAGCCAATTTACCCTATCGAACGCCTTTTCGGCATCCAATGAGATGGTTAATAGAGGTATTAGCTAAAATCTTGGCATACATTTTCGTATCAATGTTTATTAAGGAAATCGGTCTATAATTTTTATATATTTCTGGATCTTTCCCTGGTTTGAGGATGTTAACAATGTTGGCTTCTGTCATTTCAGATGGTATCTGGCCTGATTTTTTTTATTTCATTAAACATATTACAGAGCATAGGGCTCAGTTCCTTTATAAATGTTTTATAGTATTTCCCAGTAAATCCGTCTAAACCAGAAGCTTTGTTAACTTTTAAATCTGTTTGTTCTACTTCCTTTAACGAAATCTCTTTATTCAGTTCTAATAGTTCTTCCTTAGTTACCGTATTGGTCCGAATATATAAGCCGTACCCGCACCCGTAAAATTCAAGGGGAAAAAATTGAAAAAGGATAGTACTCAAATATAAGCCGCACCCTTAAAATTGGAGAGAAAAAGACTCTCAGCCATGGCGAGAAACAGGCTTTCTAACTTCTTTTGCAGGTTACAGGCCTTACAGGATGTTAGAATCACTAAAACCGTTAATCGCTATTCAATTGCTACAATATCGCAGTCTCAAGCACGTAAATCGTCACCCTTAACATGCAATCACACAAATCGGCAGTAATTTTACGTTTGCAAATCGCTATTCAATTGCTACATTGCAGTCTCAAGCATGCAAATCTGCAGTAATTTTACGTTCATGAATATAAGCCACCCACGTAGCTCGCAAATCGGCAGTCATTTTTTTACGGTCGCGAATATAAGCCGCACCCCCAACTCGCAAACTCAAAAATCGGAAAAAAGGTGCAGCTTATATTCGGACCAATACGGTATTCTAGGTAATCTTATTTGCTCTAAGAATTCTTATATCACCTTTTTAGAGGGTTTTGAAAAGTTCTCAATTGATTGAAGATTATATAGGGATTGGTAGTACGACTGAAAGACCTTACCGATTTCCGTTGCATGATTATGTTTCCTATTATTTATATCCCTAATACTTAATATTCTTTGTTTGACCCGCTGTTTTCTAATTTTATTCAGAAGAAGCTTTCCTGCCTTGTTAGCCAAGATATAATGGTCTTCTTGAAACCTGAGAATTGCTTTATCTGTTTGTTCCTGCAGGATTTTCTGGATTTGTTTTTTAACTTCCTAATTTGT
The DNA here is from genome assembly GCA_027410445.1 of Discoglossus pictus. Lineage (NCBI taxonomy): Eukaryota > Metazoa > Chordata > Amphibia > Anura > Alytidae > Discoglossus > Discoglossus pictus. The sequence goes on along the minus strand of CM050167.1, from coordinate 188,734,741 downwards.
AATATAGTATTAGAGTCTAGACATTTTTTGTTCTTATTTTGCAAAACATTCACTTCCATATATAGTTCTCTCAGTGTTCTTCTCTATTCTTATTAAGATATGCACTTCTAGCAATACATAACCCTCTAACAACGGCCTTGTGTGTGCACCATATAGTTGGGTCTAAGGGGACAGCTTTTTCGATTAATTCAAAGAAACTGCTAATTTCCTTTTTTACTTTGTTCACAAATTCTTCTGATTTCAACTGAATACCATCCATTTTCCATTGCTTGGGTTTATGTACATCTTGAGAATCTTCCAATGTCAAGCTTATCACTCTGTGATCTGACCACAAGATGTCTCCTATTTTGGTGAACTTAACCTTTTCCAGTGTTTTAATATCTGTCAGAAAATGGTCTATCAGAGTGTAACATTGATGTCTTCCGGAGAAATAAGTATAATCTTTTACGTCCAGGTTATGAGATCTCCATACATCGTATAGACCATTTTTAAAGATTTCCGAAGAAAATAGTTTTGCAGTTTTCATTAGGATATCTGGAATTCCTTTTCCCTTGTTTAGGGCTATTCTATCTATTGCTGGATCAAATAACATATTAAAGTGCCCTCCTATAATCAACCTACCCTTTTTAATCTGATTTATTTGTTTGAGGGTTTTCCTCAAACATTTCATCTGGTTGAAGTTAGGAAGATATAGGTTTGCTATAGTGTATATTTCTTCATTTACTTTTCCCTGCCAAATAATAGTTCTGCCATCTTTGTCTGGGACTCTATGATGTTCACATATAATTAGTTTTTTACTGAATAGGATAGCTACTCCCCTGGATTTAGATTTATAGGATGATGTTTGGATCGTCAAAGTGTCTACTAAAAAACGTGTGTGCTTTACCTTCCCTCCAATGTGTCTCTTGAAGGAGTACAATGTCCGCTTTCTCCTTGACAAAACTTGCAAAGGCAATCCTTCTTTTATGGGGGGTATTAAGACCCCTAGCATTTGGAGATATCACCTTACAAGGAGTGCAGAATTATTAGGCAAATGAGTATTTTGACCACATCATCCTCTTTATGCATGTTATCTTACTCCAAGCTGTATAGGCTCGAAAGCCTACTACCAATTAAGCATATTAGGTGATGTGCATCTCTGTAATGAGAAGGGGTGTGGTCTAATGACATCAACACCCTATATCAGGTGTGCATAATTATTAGGCAACTTCCTTTCCTTTGGCAAAATGGGTCAAAAGAAGGACTTGACAGGCTCAGAAAAGTCAAAAATAGTGAGATATCTTGCAGAGGGATGCAGCACTCTTAAAATTGCAAAGCTTCTGAAGCGTGATCATCGAACAATCAAGTGTTTCATTCAAAATAGTCAACAGGGTCGCAAGAAGCGTGTGGAAAAACCAAGGCGCAAAATAACTGCCCATGAACTGAGAAAAGTCAAGCGTGCAGCTGCCACGATGCCACTTGCCACCAGTTTGGCCATATTTCAGAGCTGCAACATCACTGGAGTGCCCAAAAGCACAAGGTGTGCAATACTCAGAGACATGGCCAAGGTAAGAAAGGTTGAAAGACGACCACCACTGAACAAGACACACAAGCTGAAACGTCAAGACTGGGCCAAGAAATATCTCAAGACTGATTTTTCTAAGGTTTTATGGACTGATGAAATGAGAGTGAGTCTTGATGGGCCAGATGGATGGGCCCGTGGCTGGATTGGTAAAGGGCAGAGTGCTCCAGTCTGACTCAGACGCCAGCAAGGTGGAGGTGGAGTACTGGTTTGGGCTGGTATCATCAAAGATGAGCTTGTGGGGCCTTTTCGGGTTGAGGATGGAGTCAAGCTCAACTCCCAGTCCTACTGCCAGTTCCTGGAAGACACCTTCTTCAAGCAGTGGTACAGGAAGAAGTCTGCATCCTTCAAGAAAAACATGATTTTCATGCAGGACAATGCTCCATCACACGCGTCCAAGTACTCCACAGCGTGGCTGGCAAGAAAGGTTATAAAAGAAGAAAATCTAATGACATGGCCTCCTTGTTCACCTGATCTGAACCCCATTGAGAACCTGTGGTCCATCATCAAATGTGAGATTTACAAGGAGGGAAAACAGTACACTTCTCTGAACAGTGTCTGGGAGGCTGTGGTTGCTGCTGCACGCAATGTTGATGGTGAACAGATCAAAACACTGACAGAATCCATGGATGGCAGGCTTTTGAGTGTCCTTGCAAAGAAAGGTGGCTATATTGGTCACTGATTTGTTTTTGTTTTGTTTTTGAATGTCAGAAATGTATATTTGTGAATGTTGAGATGGTATATTGGTTTCACTGGTAAAAATAAATAATTGAAATGGGTATATATTTGTTTTTTGTTAAGTTGCCTAATAATTATGCACAGTAATAGTCACCTGCACACACAGATATCCCCCTAAAATAGCTAAAACTAAAAACAAACTAAAAACTACTTCCAAAAATATTCAGCTTTGATATTAATGAGTTTTTTGGGTTCATTGAGAACATGGTTGTTGTTCAATAATAAAATTAATCCTCAAAAATACAACTTGCCTAATAATTCTGCACTCCCTGTAATTCCCATCTCTTTATTTATTTATTCTGTTTCCACTGTCTACTATTTGGAATTTTATATAAAGAATCATTATTCCTAGTATATACCGATTACATTTTTATCATCTAAGTTATATCTTCCAAGATGCCCTCTATTATTCAAGCCACTCCTATGTTTTAACCTTTTACATTCTCTTTTCAATCTAAAAATGTGGTTGTCAACTTTCATACTTACATTCAATCTCCTTATTGCATTAGATCTCCAATGCAATTTCATCTTACAGGGCTATTACACCAATGTACAAAAACAAGGGGGTATCGTAGGACCCAAATTGATCCTAAAAGGGAGAGCCATGGTACATTTCTTCCTACTTGTCTCATATCTTTAATGTACATCACCTATGTATTATCTATAAGATAATATATATCAATTGCTTTTTGCTATTATTTCTTATAGTGTGTTTTTTAGAAAGCAAAATAGAGGGGGGGAAAAATATCTTGGTGTTAGCAAAATACGGCCTTGTGTTGCCCTGCTATACTATCGACTAGGTGCATTTTACTTTATGCTTTTTATTACTATTATACTAACCTAATAATAGTAAGTGAATGTCAATTATTTCTAAATTTGACATATAATAGTATTCTTTAATATAAATAATTAAGTGAGTGTTTTTAATCTCCACCAATCCTCTTCATATTATAGTAAAACAATATGTGTCTAAATATTATTATTTTATTTAGCCAAATTTCACTCAATAGGGGCTAATTAATTATTTTGATTGTCACTCTTTTATCTTACTGTTCCCCAATGTGTTGTGTACTTAAATATTTTTTGTTGTTGTTTTTTTATTTTTATTTAAATCATTATATAAGTGTCTTGTTAATATACCTTATACCTCATCCTATTATAAAACAACTATTTTCACTTCCTTTCATCTTGTGGTGTTTATCTCTACTAAATAAATAGACATTGTTCTACAGTGTTTCCGGATCACCGGTAGAGAATCTAGACACCCTGAATCCCTGATAACGCCAGCATTACTCTAAAGAAATTAATTATTGAGCTCATTGTTCCGTTAATTACATTCAGCCTTTACTTTCAAATTCAATTTTGCATCAGGTTATTTAACCATTTGCCACTCAGGGTCTTTTAATAATAGGTCCATCTTCATCTCTGCCTTCTGGGTTTTCTCTATTACTATATCCCATTTGCTTAGTAGATTTTCTCCTTCCTCTACTGTCGAGATTTTGTGCCATAATGAGTCTTTATATATCAGAAGGCCTTCCGGGAATCCCCTTTTATAGCTTATTCCTAACCGTATCAAGGCTTGTGTGATGTTACCGTATATTTTTCTCTTTATTAGTGTGGCTGGTGCTATATCTGAGAATATTAAATTCTTGAGTGTGTCTCCTTAATGGCTTTATAATTCTCCCCTATTTGTTCTTTTAAATCGGTTGACATTTTAAATTGGAATTCTGTCATGATTTCTCTTATTTCTGCTGGTGACAGTAAATCCTCTCCCATTGTATTTGAATCATTAAAATCCGAGGATTCGGTATTACTTCCACTACTTTGATTGTTGTCTTTCATATTTATTTGAGATTTGTTTTGCAATTTATTTACCAAAATGTTTTTTTGGGAGAAAATAGGTGGGATTTTCTGTAATGTCTGTTTTTTCTCCTTAGATTTAGTTTTCTTGACATCTTGATTTCCTGTCTCTAAGAAGATTCTCTGTATATTATCCTCTGAAGGAGCTGACTATTCCACACCTCTACCAGCAACCGCCTAGGCCATCCAAATTCTGGCTCTCACAATATATAAGGAGCCTTTAAACCTTGATTTCTCAGTCCAACAACATGTATATAGTATATACCACTGTTATAGATCCATATTATTTATGCCTCTGGATACAGGACGCAATAAAGCTCCAAAAAAACTTGATGGAATAAGTATCCATAAAATTTACGTCTTATTAATATTAGTATCACCAAGCTATCTCTTGTGTGAGAGCAACACTGTCCAGAGCCACTAAAATACCTCCAAACCGTCTGTTAAATTCAACATGTCCTCTGACCCAAGTCTAATAATTAACGGATGCTCCACTGGAGCTCTCACCTCCGGGTATATGCCATATACATCGCCTGCTCCCATGTGTGCAATTCCTCAGTTTCAATTGTACACAGAGCTAATGGTCTGTTAGGTTGTCTCTCCTTCCCTTCCTCCGCCTTGACAGCTATACCTCCACCAGGATTCTCACTGCACAGCCGTCAGCTGGCTATCCCACACGCTGATTCAGTGACCTAGGGCCTCTATGGCATCCCATGTGAGAAAGGCCACCACCCATGTACAGCTCTTACGCCCGCGTTTTGCACCCTTGGAGTTCTCACCTCCGTGCTGCGGGTCCGCTAGCTGCTGTATCGGGTCAGATTTCCCACGGGTGTGAGGTCAGTGCCTTAAACTCCATCCGGCTATTAGCTTGTGTTTGCTGCCTTGTTATTTTTCGTGCAGTGTTTCACTGAGCATACGGTTCATCAGCTTGTCTCCCTCTCACTCCGCAGACGTCTCACTCGTCTGCACTGCTCATTTCCGGTCACGCCCCTCGAAGGCTTTTTTTTATCAGTAAAAGTATCCATGTTGTGTTTGTTACATAACTGCCTCATAGATGAATCATGAGGGTGTGTGTTTTGGCAATCCGTGGAGAAAGGGAAAAGAGGGAACAAAAAGCCTTTGTTAAGATAGTTGGATAAGAATGAAATTGACACCATACCCCTTCTGCTAACTGACCTGGAAGCAGACTCCTCCCTTCAGGAAATATAAACATATCTCTCCAGAATTGCGAATGCACCTCTCTCACACACACAAAGCTTCCACCAATATAACATTGACTACCCCAAGGCCCGCTGTAGACATCAACATTTATTTTTTCTAATTAAAATCTAGCTGTATCACCAGGCCTAGGGTAGCACACTCTGAAGGAGCAGCAAGCTGCCTGAAGATGCACTAAAGTACATTGAAATATGTTTGTACTAGTTAATGACGGGAATAAGTTTCCCCCACCTCTACATCCTTTGTGTCTTCTTCCCCCATCCCCTTGCCTCCTCCCCTCTCTATCCAGTGTCTTATTTTTACCTTTCCCCCTCTCCCATTCCCCCCTCTCCCTTCCCTGTGTCTCCCCCCTTCCTTCCCTGTGTCTTCTTTCCCCCCTCTCCTGAACCTACTTTCCCCCCTCTCCCGCCTTGTGTCTCCTGTCCCACCCTCTCTCCCTCTCCTGTTCCTCCTTTCCCCCTGTGTCTCCTTTCCCACTCTCCCTTTCCCCCCCTCATGTCTCCTTTCCCCCTCTCCCCCCCCCCCTGTGTCTCCTTCCCCCTCTCCCTCCCTTGTCTCCTCCCCCCCCCCCCCCACTGTGTCTCGCACCTGGATGCAACCCTGTACTAGTTAATTGCCCATCAAAAATGACAGGAATAAGTTTCCCCCACCTCTCCATCCCCTGTGTCTTTCCCCCATCCCATGTGCCTCCTTCCCCCTCTCCCCAGTGTCTTATTTTTCCCTTTCTCCCTCTCCCTTTACACCTCGCCCATTCCCGTCTCCCCCCTCCCTCCCCTGTGTCTCCTTCCCCCCTCTCCCTCTCCTGTACATCTTTTCCCCCTCTCCCTCCACTGTGTCTTCCTTCCCCCTCTCCCTCTCCTGTTCCTTGTTTCCCTGTGTCTCCTTTCACCCACTGCCTTTCCCCCCTCTCCCTCCCTGTATCTCCTTCCCCCTCTTCCTCCCATCTGTCTACTTTCCCCCCTCTCCTGAACCTCCTTTCCCCCCTCTCCCACCTTGTGTCTCCTGTCCCACCTTCTCTCCCTCTCCTGTTCCTCCTTTCCCCCTGTGTCTCCTTTCCCACTCTCCCTTTCCCCCCCTCATGTCTCCTTTCCCCCTCTCCCTCCCCTGTGTCTCCTTCCCCCTCTCCCTCCCTTGTCTCCCCCCCCCTTATTTTTCCCTTTCTCCCTCTCCCTCCCCTGTGTCTCCTTCCCCCCTCTCGCTCCCTTGTCTCCCCACCCCCCCACACTGTGTCTCGCACCTGGATGCAACCCTGCCAGCAATGGCTCAGTAGTCGGGGTGCACTATTGCCCATGGGATGGGGTAAGTAATATCTGTGGATGGTAGGAGGGAGAGATGTCTGACAGAGAGGAGAGAATAGGCGGGTAGAAGAAGGGAGAGAGAACAGGCGGGGGTACATACGAAGGGGTTTAAGAGCTGGCAGTGACAGAGGGAGAGGGAATGGAAGCTGGTAGGGGCACACTATTGCATGTCTCCTTTCCCCCTCTCCCTCCCCTGTGTCTCCTTCCCCCTCTCCCTCCCTTGTCTCCCCCCCCCCCCCCCCCCACACTGTGTCTCGCACCTGGATGCAACTCTGTACTAGTTAATTGCCCATCAAAAATGACGGGAATAAGTTTTCCCCACCTCTCCGTCCCCTGTGTCTTCTTCCCCCATCCCATGTGCCTCCTGCCCCCTCTCCCCAGTGTCTTATTTTTCCCTTTCTCCCTCTCCCTTTCCCCCTCTCCCTCCCCTGTGTCTCCTTCCCCCCTCTCGCTCCCTTGTCTCCCCCCCCCCACACTGTGTCTCGCACCTGGATGCAACCCTGCCAGCAATGGCTCATTAGTCGGGGTGCACTATTGCCCATGGGATGGGGTAAGTAATATCTGTGGATGGTAGGAGGGAGAGATGTCTGACAGAGAGGAGAGAATAAGCGGGTAGAAGAAGGGAGAGAGAACAGGCGGGGGTACATACTCAGGGGTTTAAGAGCTGGCAGTGACAGAGGGAGAGAGAATGGAAGCTGGTAGGGGCACACTATTGCGTGTGAGCTCTTCTAGCCCATTGCACATTTGTGTGCTCCCCAATTGACGGCGCCCATACCTTGGCGCGACTTTAGTACACGCGCTGAAGTCGAGCTACCATCACAGGTTTTATGATGACGTACTACATGGCTACTCTGCCAGCAAAAGGTTACATTGAGAATGGGTGGGTCTCTATGAAAATTATTTCTGAGCCCAAGAGCATACCATTATATTCTGAGATGGTTACTTTAGTATATGTCCATTAAACATACAATGACATTACATTACAATTCTAAATATACATTGGGAGGCTCATGGGTGAAGGAAACAAAATAATTCTGGGGGATATAAAGACCGTGCAACAACTTCTCTACACATACATACAAAAATCGGGGTGGGATATGTCCCCCCCCCCAGTGCCTACATTCATGGGCAGGATTCAACAGCTGTAAATGGTTTGTGTGTGTTGTCCACTAGATGGCAGTGTATGGCTGCAGAACACACACCAGCCTTTTAAAATACTGTAATTTATTTTTTACATTTTATTGCAGAGTCTCCATAAATAAACACACATCTAACTTATTCGATGGGTTAAACAGTGTAAAATATGTTACCAGCAATGTACCTGAGCAGATATTATAGAAAAATGATGTGCCAATTATGTGCACATCTCCACACACATGCAAGCATATTCACCCAAAACAAATTATTATGTATCATCAACTATAATAGTTGTCAATCTGTGAGTTGTCGTCACGCTTAGCAAGGGACGCAGTTGAGTCCCGTAACTGCAGCCCTTCGCGAAGTGAGGACCGAATTTGCGGGGGTGGAGGCCTGCAGGACTTAGCTGCAATGAGCGCAGAAGGTGCTCATTACAGGGATCGAGAGTCAGCGGGACTCAGCGTGAGGTACGCAATACTTTACGGCATGCAATACTTTACCACTTTAACGGCCGAACCTCCGAACTCGAAAGACCACCCAAAAAAGCTCCAAATATTTACAAAAAAATACCTTACACACTCACAAACAGCACAGGGGGAGAGCCAGGGAGCCTGTGAATCTGGTTGCAAGTTAATTTGAGGTATATTTGGCGTTTTTTGTCATTTGAAATTCTGCTAAGCAAGAAAAAAAATGTCAGTCGAAAAAAAGTAAATGAATGAAAACAAGGCCGAAGGCAGTAAAAAAGAGCACAAAGCCATTAGCACTTAACACGAGCCAGTAACACTTACCCAAAGCAGTAACACTCACCGTGAAGCACCTAAACTACACAGGGGGGAGAGACTCAAAATGAGCGATGAAGGCACTCATCTCGGGGCTCGAGATGAGCGCCAAAGGTGATCATTGCAAAGCACTAAAGTAGATGGGGGAAAGGCTCGCGATGAGCCCCGAAGGTGCTTAGAGGGGGCAGAGCATTGCATTGTGTGGCAAACAGCATTCCCAGCCTTGAAATTTTCTTGCCGTCATTTTTGACGGGCAAGTCGCTAGTAACTATAAGAAAAAGAGATGGAGAAGTGGAAGGAAAAGGGAACATTTATTCTCTCAAATCTTGACTGCAAAATAAGTTGTCACTATCTTAACATTTAATAGTTTGGACATTTTTGATGCAGACATTAGCTGGGTTTGTTGCCCAGATTACGACTATATAAAAGATGGCCCTCAGATCAGATTTCAAAATACATGAAAACTATTTTGCTAAGGTTTCACTAGTCACTCTACAATGTAGTTTGTAGACTATACATTCAGTACAAGAACAGTATGTTTAAAGTAGATCAGTAGAAGTTTCAAGTATAATTTTAAAATATCTAATAGCAAGTATTTTATCAATATAATAAACACTAAGGGCCCTATTAAATTATCCCTCGTAGTTCTCTCGGTGCTCGCAAAGGCAGTTTTCCTGCTGTTTGCGAGTACCGAATCTCTCGCAGCCTGCTTTGCGATATGACTGCGAGAAAATGGCCGAGAATAGGCTCCGAGAGAGCTACGTAGCCTTAAATCTATGCATGATTCTCGCATATCGTAAGAATCCCTACGTGGACAAAAAGTCCACGCAAGGGATCCGAAAGCCTCTACGTGCTGCCTCGGAACAGCCCGTAACAGCAGTGTGAGGCTCCCCCCTGCACCCTATACACATCCCCATGCTGCAGGGGTCTCTATCAGGACCCCTGCAGCACCCCCACATTAACCCCTTGCAGCGGGGGTCCCCGATCTGCATAGATCAGGCCCCCCCCGCTGCATTTCAAACTTTTAAATTCCCCTCCGCGGCTCCTTAAAGGGGCGGCGGCACACTATTACCCAATCCCAGCCGCGGCACTTAAAATTAACCCCCCTCTATGCTGGGGGTCCCCATCGGGACCCCCGAAGTGTCCCCATATAAACCCCCTGCAGCGGGGGTCCCCGATCGGCACCGATCGTGACCCTGCTGCAATTCAATTTTAAATTTCCCGCCTCGCAGGTCCTTAAAGGACCGTAAAGGTCCTGAAAGGACTCGCACTAAAAATATTAACCCAAACTATAAATTAACCCATTAACTCATGGTGGTCAATCCAGACCACCATAAGGCCTAAATTAACCCATTAACTCATGGTGGTCAATCCAGACCACCATAAGGCCTAAATTAACCCATTAACTCATGGTGGTCAATACAGACCACCATAAGGCCTAAATTAACCCATTAACTCATGGTGGTCAATCCAGACCACCATAAGGCCTTAATTAACCCGTTAACTCATGGTGGTCAATACAGACCACCATAAGGCCTAAATTAACCCGTTAACTCATGGTGGTCAATCCAGACCACCATAAGGCCTTAATTAACCCGTTAACTCATGTTGGTCAATACAGACCACCATAAGGCCTAAATTAACCCATTAACTCATGGTGGTCAATACAGACCACCATAAGGCCTAAATTAACCCATTAACTCATGGTGGTCAATACAGACCACCATAAGGCCTAAATTAACCCATTAACTCATGGTGGTCAATACAGACCACCATAAGGCCTTAATTAACCCATTAACTCATGGTGGTCAATACAGACCACCATAAGGCTCTATTTAACCCCATCAGTCCCATAAGGGTATATTATTACCATTATGGGCCTGCTACAACCCAACATTAACCACATAAGTGCCATGATGGTCCTCAAGGACCATCATGACACTAACTACAAACACTACACTATAACCCCCAATAAACCATTTAATCTAAACTAACCCCCCTCTACACTAATCTATTAACACTTACACTACCTACCCCCTAATAAACCTCCCCAACACTCTAATTACAAAAAACAAAAAAACTTACCTTACAGAAAACAAAAAAAACTACAGTACAGAAAAAAAAATACATTACATCCCCACCTCCCACTACAGAAAACAAAAAAATACATTACAACCCCACTCCCCACTACAGAAAATAAAAAAATTACACACCTGAAAAGGAAAGACAGATAAACACAATACAATACATACATATAATACATTACATACATTACATACAATACATGACATTACATACATTACATATAATATATTAAATATAATATATTAAATATAATATATTACATATAGTCCAAATCAAATACCCCCTATCTATCTAACATACAATCTATTTAAATAAATCCTAACTATATCAAATACATCCCCCTATCTATCTAATATACAATAAATCCTAACTACATACACAGACCCTTATTCTAAAATAAAATAAAATAATTACAGTCCTAACTACACAGACCCTAATTCTAAGCTAAAATCAATAAATTAAGACCACTTACCTTTAAGATGTTGCTTCAGATCACTAACCTATGGGTCAAACAAAAAAAAAATAATTAGTACAAAACATTAACATCCAATAAATAAACATTCTATACATTCTAAATAATATACTCACCTTTACAGCATGTCCCGTCATTGTTTAGCTCTTCCGGCGCGGCCCTGTTAAAAAAAAACACAATACATGAATACATTAATACAATATATAAACAATAAATAAAATACACATATAAACATCTAAATATACATTTAACTTACCTCCCCGCGATGTCCCCGGCCTTCTCTCCTTCAGCCCCGGCTGGGCCGCGGAACCAAAAAACTAACGGAGGTCTGCACTGGCAGACCTCCCCAACGCTAATGAACCTCCCGGAGTCGTTTCCGGGAGGAAATTGGCATTGGCTGCTTGTGATTGGCTGAAAAAGCTGTCTATCAATTTCAGCCAATCAAAAGTCGTCAATGTGTGAGCCAATCAGGATGGGATACACCCCAATATCCCACCTTGATTGGCTAAAACACTTGTCTATCTTTCTGGGAACCAATCACAAGGCTCAGATGCCTTCAGCCAATCACTATGGGATGCACCCCCACAGAGTGATTGGTAGAAGACATCTGCGCATCCTGATTGGCTCCTACATTGACTACTTTTGATTGGCTGACAGCTTTTTCAGCCAATCACAAGCCGCCAATGCCAATATATTATATTTAATATATTATATGTAATGTATGTAATGTCATGTATTGTATGTCATGTATTGTATGTAATATATTATATGTAATATATTATATTTAATATTTTATAGGTAATATATTATATTTAATATTTTATATGTAATATATTATATTTAATATATTATATGTAATGTATGTAATGTCATGTATTGTATGTAATGTATGTAATGTATTATATGTATGTATTGTATTGTGTTTATCTGTCTTTCCTTTTCAGGTGTGTAATTTTTTTTATTTTCTGTAGTGGGGGGTGGGGTTGTAATGTATTTTTTTTTCTGTACTGTAGGTTTTTTTGTTTTCTGTAAGGTAGTTTTTTTTTCTGTAATTAGAGTGTTGGGGAGGTTTATTAGGGGGTAGGTAGTGTAGGTAGGTAGTGTAAGTGTTAATAGATTAGTGTAGAGGGGGGTTAGTTTAGATTAAATGGTTTATTGGGGGTTATAGTGTAGTGTTTATAGTTAGTGTCATGATGGTCCTTGAGGACCATCATGGCACTTATGTGGTTAATGTTGGGTTGTAACAGGCCCATAATGGTAATAATATACCCTTATGGGACTGATGGGGTTAAATAGAGCCTTATGGTGGTCTGTATTGACCACCATGAGTTAATGGGTTAATTTAGGCCTTATGGTGGTCTGGATTGACCAACATGAGTTAATGGGTTAAATAGAGCCTTATGGTGGTCTGGATTGACCACCATGAGTTAATGGGTTAATTAAGGCCTTATGGTGGTCTGGATTGACCACCATGAGTTAATGGGTTAAATAGAGCCTTATGGTGGTCTGGATTGACCACCATGAGTTAATGGGTTAATTAAGGCCTTATGGTGGTCTGGATTGACCACCATGAGTTAATGGGTTAAATAGAGCCTTATGGTGGTCTGGATTGACTACCATGAGTTAATGGGTTAAATAGAGCCTTATGGTGGTCTGGATTGACCACCATGAGTTAATGGGTTAATTTAGGCCTTATTGTGGTCTGTATTGACCACCATGAGTTAATGGGTTAAATAGAGCCTTATGGTGGTCTGGATTGACCACCATGAGTTAATGGGTTAATTTAGGCCTTATTGTGGTCTGTATTGACCACCATGAGTTAATGGGTTAAATAGAGCCTTATGGTGGTCTGGATTGACCACCATGAGTTAATGGGTTAAATAGAGCCTTATGGTGGTCTGGATTGACCACCATGAGTTAATGGGCTAATTATAGTTGCCTGGGGTTAATATTTTTAGTGCGAGTCCTTTCAGGACCTTTACGGTCCTTTGAGGACCTGCGAGGCGGGAAATTTAAAATTGAATTGCAGCAGGGTCACGATCGGTGCCGATCGGGGCCCCCCGCTGCAGGGGGTTTATGTGGGGACACTTCGGGAGTCCCGATGGGGACCCCCAGCATAGAGCGGGGTTAATTTTAGGTGCCGCGGCCGGGATTGGGTAATAGTGTGCCGCGGGCCCTTTAAGGAGCCGCGGCGGGGAAATTAAAAGTTTGAAATGCAGCGGGGGGCCTGATCTATGCAGATCGGGCCCCCCCCTGCAATGGGTTTATGTGGGGACACTTCGGGGGTCTCGATGGGGACCCCCAGCATAGAGGGGGGTTAATTTTAGGTGCCACGGCCGGGATTGGGTAATAGTGTGCCGCGGGCCCTTTAAGGAGCCGCGGCAGGGAATTTAAAAGTTTGAAATGCAGCGGGGGCCTGATCGGTGCCGATCGGGGACCCCCACTGCAAGGGGTTAATGTGTGGGGGCTGCGGGGGTTCCTATGGACCCCTGCAGCAAGGTGTTCATGTGAGGACACTTCGGGGGTCCCGACGGGGACCCCCGCATTGAGGGGGGGTTAATTTTAGTTGCCTGGGGGTTTTTTGGAGTACCCCCCACGGCAGGGCTTATGTGGGGGACTGCCGCGGAGGTCCCTTTTAGGACCCCCGCAGCACTTGATGAGGAGTGGGAGCCTGCGATATCATCTCGCAGGCTGTCAGTCCTCATGTACATTTACGCAGTGTAGATACGTACGGCCCTGCTGCGTAGCTCATACGTTGCTCGCAGCAGGGCTAATTTAATAGCATTGTAAGTTAGAGAAACTGTGCAGTACGTAGGGCTTAAGTAGAAGCCTCTTATTTACGAGGCTGGAATTTAATGAGGGCCTAAATATACAAGAAATCCCTATATGTACACTCATATTATAATTGAATCTCCTCAGGGACAAACATTAAAACTTCACTTTTATTAAATCTCTTAAAATAAAAATGTTTAATATTATCAGACGCAGGAATAAACTAATATTGCTCGGTTATAGGGAATTGAACACACAAGTGCTTATATATAAAGTGCTAGTCTTCATATATATAAGAAAGGAACCAGGATAAATGCTGCTTCTATAATAATATTATATACAAAGTGCTGTCAATAAAGTGCTTTAGTGTATAAATGATAGTGCTTCCCAAGCTAAACTTCTAGTTGATGTATAATAATATAAAGTGCCCAGTGCAATGCGATAATATTAGCGTTATTGCTATAATATTTTAAAAATTCTAGCTTTCTATCTGTTAGTTCAAATTCCCCTATTGAATTCATTACTCCATGGAGCTATAATGCTCCTATTAGTTTGAGTTATAAGATATTGCTCTTCGTATTATACGATTTCCTAATGTCTTTCTCCTAAAAGAGACTGTATCTTAGCAGTTTAGACGCCTAGCGATGACGTCATCAGCATGCGTCTGACCCGATGGACGTTTCTATATTTCTTCACGTGGTCACCACCATGTTGATTTTGCTTCCCTTTATACATTCTCCGTAGTTATGGAAACTGTGACAATTATAAAAACAACTTAATTTATTTGAAAATAAATGTCTCTATGCTTAACATATTCTAGTGGTATATCTACAGACCCAATCAGTATCATTATACAAGAATTAATGTTGCATCATTATCAACAATATTTAGATCTATATTTTATATTTGCCAATAATCTATTTAATAATACTGCAAATAACATATCTTTTGAATATAGCTTTAATGGGATATTTCATCCCTGTTTTACTCTATATTTTGTTTTTAACATTAGTTTTTTCTTTATAGTGCTTTCTATATAGAATAATCCGATGAATGTCAGTATATCCTGACTTTTTCAGGTATATCAGTTTATTCTGATATATGAGGATTCAATACTTCATTCATCTATTATTTTTGAATACGTTAACCCTTTATTTAGGGTACCTCTCATGACCAGATCTCTATATTGGTGATGATACTGATCTATCCTCATTCTTATATCATATAGTATTTATTTATTCTATATTGTGCACCAATTTTTATAACTTTTAAGAGGCTATTTCCGGATTAAAATATCCCATTAAAGTTATTTATATTGTTTAGATAATAGTGGTGTCAAGCACCAAGGTTATAATAAGATACAGATCATACCTTTTTTTTCTTTTGAATATAGGATGATATACATGTAATATAAAGGACTGTGTGGATTAATGCATATCCATCACAGTATACTCCTTAACGTAAACTACTCACAGTATTCTATTAAATATTTGGTGAAGAACTTCATCCTAAATCACCCTTTGTATGTTATACTTTAGTATATATAACCAGTGATAATCCCATAGATATCATATTTAGTTTATACCCAATATACTATGTATTAGCTCTACCAACATAATTATTCTCCATAGAACTTTATTGAGTATTATTTCCTAACTCCTAGGAACATTTTATTTTTAATTTTGTTCTGAAACTAATATGACATCACATTTCAATCACTGATGAGTATGTATACAACGATATCATTCTGAGAATAAAGCATGTCACTTAATTTCTTATATAAAAGGTGTAAATGTGAAGCCTTCATTTAGGCCATGAGCTTTTTTGGTGCTTAAAAGATAAATCCATGTTGCTTCTTTTTTTTAAAGTTCTCTATCTATATCACCTATTCTGATGTTTTTTTCAATATGATCAATTGCCATAAATGAGAGGACCCCTACATTGCCATTATGTTTGGTGTTTACATGTATTGCCACTGGAGTGTCATAGCCTCTCTTAATACTGTAGATGTGTTCAAGTACTCTTCTTCTGAGTTCTCTGTAGGTTTTACCTATGTATCTCATTACACATTTACAGGATATTAAATAAATAACCCTTTCAGTTTTGTAAGTGATTAAATATTTCCCTGAGTAGGTTTGTTTATTATCCAGAGAGGTAAAGAACTTGGCAGGTCTAATAAATTGGCAGGCTTTACATTTGTAGCATCCCTTTAATTGTTGAATCCAAGTGGTCTTATTCGTAAATTCTGACTTTTGGATAACATGTCTTTGAGATTTGTTGATCTCATGCTTGTTATTTGTGTATGGTCTCTTAAGTAAGGTCTGATATCTTTGTCATCTAGCAATATTTGCCAGTGTTTATTAAATATCTTTTTGATGTCAAACCATTGATCATTGTATGTACCTATGCATCTCACCATATTATCTTCTTTTGGGGCCCTGTCCATAAGTAGATATTCTCTCTTTACTTCTCTTGCTTTGTGGTAAGCCTTCTTTAACATTGTTTTTTTTTGTATTTACGTTGTTGAAAGCAAGATTGTAATTCTTCAGCTTCTTCTTCAAAGTCATTTTTTTCTGAACAATTTCTTTTGATTCTAAGGTATTGTCCTACAGGAATCCCTGATATTAGAGATTTAGGATGACTACTTTCTGCACACAGCAAGTTGTTAGTTGCTGTTGGTTTTCTGTAACTGTTTGTTTTTAAACTGCCATCATGTTTTTTACTTATTTTTAAATCTAAAAAAGTGATAGTTGTTTGAAAGAGTTTGTAGGAACACAAAATAATTGTGTGTCAACACAAATTGTAATAGCTCCATCATAAACTCATTGTGTTTCTTGTAGAGGTTACCTTTTTTGTAAAAAATATTTTACAGCATGTAGCCCTCTATGATGTTGTATATTAGTATATAGTGATTCAACATCCAATGATACCAACAGAGAATGTTGGTTCGTAGTTAACCCATTTATTTTTTTAAGTACATCTTTTGTATCCCTGACATATGATGTCAGGGATATTACATGTTCTCTCAAAATAGACTCTATGGGCCTCATTCTATTATCGGCCATAGGAGATGCGGGGCCGCAAGGACCGGCCGCAGGCTATTTGCCTATTCTATTCCCTTCGGCCGGGGACTCCGGCAGGCTTGCGGCCGGCGCCTTGTTATCCCTTGCGGCCGCACGCGCCGGAGGAAAGCCTTTGATCTTAAACGGCCGCAAGAGTTTCGGCCGCAAGCAAATCCCGGTTGCTATTCAATTGCTCCGGGAACCCTCTCTGCAAGGCTAAAACCGAGCCGCAGCTTACTTGCAGCAAAAAGGTCCCGCAAGCACACAATTAAGCACATAATAAAGCCATAATAAAGCCATCCTGCACTCTGATGAGACTATAAAGTGATTGGAGGTGTTAGCATTCATAGCACAACATTCCCCTACACTCAAATCCGTAAATAATTTTTATTTTAATTTATGTCAAATATCCGTGGACAAAGTCCCGAGGGCTTGGAGCACCTCAGACCCGCCCACGCTGCAGCCGGAAAATAAACAGTTAATGAAATTGAGGGGGTTGCTATTAATCCTCATGTCCCCCATTATGATCCCTAGCATTTACAGAGCTTTACAGTGCCGTCTTGAATTTATATTTGCTTTTAAAGTTTTCAGACCTTGCGGCCGGTTGCAAGATATACGGCCGGCCGTAAGGGGATATCCTTGCGGTGCCGTCTATTTTAATTGCAAGGTAATGGGAGCCCCGCTAGGAATCGCAGCTTTGCAGCCGTTTTACGGTTGATAATAGAATGAGGCCCTATATATTTACTAGAATTCTCTGTTAGACTGTCTATTCCTGAAACCATTGGCCTACCCGGTGGTTTTGTGGGATTTTTATGTATCTTAAGAATGGAATAAAATGTAGCATTTTTTGGATCTTTTGTATTTAGAAATTAAAATTCTTGTTTTGTAATGATTCTATCTTGTAAACCATTAGTCAGAATTATATTTAATTCTGCTAGAAATTTATCAGTGGGATCTATCACAAGTTTTTTGTAACATTCTTTATCACATATATAGTTGTGAGCGTATGGGCCGTTGCTCATGCTTGCGGGCTCGCGTAGCGAGCCCGTGGCCCTCGCTTCAGGGCCTCAGTTGCTGGGATGGAGCAGCCACCTCCTCCCCACAATGCCCCGCGCAGGCCCGCCCAGTCCCCGGTTCTGGTTCCGGAGGGGGAGCCAGACGCCGCCACTGCCACTAGCCGAAACATCCCGGGGCCGGGGCAAACCCGCGGGAATGTGGTGAGAGCGCGGGTAGTGGGGGAGGTTCAGGCCGCGCACGGAGCTCCGAGCTCTGATCAGTGCGGCTACCTTGGGGAGGTGGGGCTAGGCCAGCCTGGAAAACAGGAAACCACCGGGGATGCGCGGACTGGAGTAGGCCTCAGAGCTGGAGGAGCCGGGCCAGGGTAGCTGACTGTGAGTGACAGGGAGATAATGTGGTCTGAGGAAGATGTGGAATCACTGAGAGCTGCGGCCCTCGCATAGCAAGGGCTGCGGGCAAGAGCCTCAGTTGCTGGGAAGGCGCCATATAAACTAATTGTCTTACTTATACACTGATCATTAACACCATGTGTATGTATATAATGTGTGTGTATATTGTGTGTTTTGTGTGTGTGTGTATTGTGTGTGTGTGTATTGTATTGTGTGTATATTGTGTGTATATTGTGTGTGTGTGTGTATATTGTGTGTGTGTGTGTTTATAATGCGTGTGTATATAATGTGTGTGTATATTGTGTGTGTGTATTGTGTGTGTGTGTGTGTGTATATATATATATATATATATATATATATATATTGTAACAGGCCGCCCCCTTCTGGCGGGGTTTGTGTCCTGCACTTTCTTATCTCTTTTATACAGGGAGGAAGACACAGCAGGCTTGTCCAAAGTTGAGTTTTACTGCTATTTTATTTGTTAGCACAAAAATAACAAAAACAGTGCTTGTATTCAGCAATAAAATAAATCCTACATAAACGTGCTTACTATACTCAGGAACGCCCTGACTATATCCTGTGCAGCTTATCTGCGACAGGGAGTGCCACCTTGTGGCCAGGATGCAAACAGTCTCTTATTTGTGATATATCGCCACCTTGTGGCCAGGAAACAAACAGTCTCTTATCTTTGTTATATCGCCACCTTGTGGCCAGGAAACAAACAGTCTCTTATCTGCCTTTTCCTCTACAGCTTCTATCAATCGTTTGTGAAGCATAGGGCCCTTGTCACCCTCTTGTAATGAGGAACTCTTACTCTCACTCTCAATGCACTCTTCTTCTCCCTGGGACCTTTGTAATCCTTCTCTGGATACAATGAGAATAACATGCATTGGCACCAACCTTTTATCCCTTATTCCTTCCGGCTTCTTAGGGATGGGGTCTTCAGATAATCCTATCTCAGTGGAATATCTCCAATACCACAGAAGTCTTCTCTGTGCGCAAACTCTGGAACTCCGCAGCCTTCCTGACTGTCTCGCTCCAGCCCAAATCCCAGCTCTCAGGATCCCCGCAGCTGAGCTGTCCAGGGCTTTCACACACAGCTCACGGCTCTTAGGCCCAAGCCTAAGTGAGAGAGACTCCACCCATCTCTCTGCTGCTTTTAAAGGCAGTTCACAGCTGTGCTTCCATTTAGCCTCTGATAACTGCCTGGATTTAACTCTTTTCATTCTCAGGGGAGAAGTCTTACAGAGCTCTCTTGTGACCCCTAATGGCACTCCATCACAATATATATATATATATATATATATATATATATATATATATATATATAATGTGTGTGTATATTGTGTGTGTGTGTGTATATATAATGTGTGTGTGTATTGTGTGTGTATATATAATGTGTGTGTATATTGTGTGTGTGTGTGTATATATATAATGTGTGTGTGTGTATCACATATATAGTTGTAAGCATGCGAGCCCGCTCGAGCCGTTGCTCACGCTTGCGGGCTCCTTGCCAGCAAATGCGGCCCTCGCGAAGCAACTGCAACCCTCGCAAACTTTACGTTGCAACGCAAAAATCGTCCGCAACCCGCGGACATGAAAAAATGAAAAACACAATAAATACACACAATGCATACATAAAAAGCTTACCTACAGCAAGAGGGAGCATCCAGGACCTCAAAAAATGAAGTTACACCTTAATTTAACTCATAATAAAAGAGTTTAGATACTAAAAAAATCTCTAAGCAAGAGAAAAAATGACCGCCAAACAAAACGAAAATGAGGCTACAGCAGTCTAAACACGCAAAACACCACAAGAAACACGCAAAACACCACAAAACACCTACGGGTATTCCGCTACAGACGCATACCACACATTAGCCGCCATTTTAGAACAATGCGGAAGTACACAACTACGCTAACGGTTTGGTCTCGCGCACGCATACTATTACACTGCACACATTCACCACGC
The DNA here is from genome assembly GCA_027410445.1 of Discoglossus pictus. Classification (NCBI taxonomy): domain Eukaryota; kingdom Metazoa; phylum Chordata; class Amphibia; order Anura; family Alytidae; genus Discoglossus; species Discoglossus pictus. The sequence goes on along the minus strand of CM050167.1, from coordinate 188,714,381 downwards.
TTACACAGCAGCTCCACACCACTAATGCTGCAGCAACATCAAAACAGATTGCCAGCTCTTCAACACAATGATTACTTCAAAATAGGTAAAGTAAATTACTATATTAATCTATTAGTTATTTTATTATTATACACCAAATAGCATTAGCTCACTTACAATTTCATTGCCGTCATTGTTAACTCGATAAGTGCCATGAGGGTCCTCCAGGACCCTCGTGACACAAAGTCTAAGCACTACACTACACTATCAACCCTTACCAAACTCCATTAACCCATTAACCCAAACTAAACCCCATTAAGCCCAACTGTCCCCCTTTAACACTAGCTGGCCTATTTATACCCATCTAGTTCTATTCAACCACATCTCTTATGGGGGTCTATACAGACCCCCATAAGTCTCAATTTAACCCCATCAATCCCATAAGGGTCTATAAAGACCTTCACGGGACAATAAGAACCCTAACAGTAACCCCATAAGTGCCATGAGGGTCCTCCAGGAGAAAGAAGTGCCATGAGGGTACTCCAGGTGAAGATTTACGGATGGGCCCTTATGCTAGGGACGAAAGCCAAAAAATCGCCATCGCTGGAGGGGCATGTTTGCAAGGTAAGTTGGCTTATTTACCCTATTCTAGGATTAGTGAGTTTTTTTTTAGGTGATTTAGTTGTTTTTTGTTACTGTATGTAGTTAGGTGTTTTATTGTATGTAGTTAGGGGTATTATTGTATGTAGTTAGGGGTATAATTGTAACTTTATTTGATTGCTGGGTGAGGGTTTTTGTTTTATTGTAATGGGGATATGTTTATTTTTTCATGTATTATTTTATTTTATGTGAGAAGTTCTTTTTTATTTTACTGTAAGTGGTGGGGTGTTTTTTTCTGTAGTAGTGCTGTTTATTGTTTTGTATATTGGTGCTTTTTTATTTTCAGTAATGATCCTTTTTTTATTTTCTGCATTCTTTTTTTGTAATTAGTGGAATGTTGGGGGTTTAATAGGGTGTTAGGTAGGTAGTGCAGGTGTTAATAGGTTAGGGTAGGTGATAAGTAGGTAGGGGAGGGGTTAATAGGTAGGGGTAGAGGGGTAATTAGTCAGAGGGGGGGGGGTAGATGTATTGGATATTGGGGGGGATAGTGTAGTGTTTGTATTTAGTGTCATGAGGGTCCTGGAGGACCCTCATGTCACTTATGGGGTTACTGTTAGGGTTCTTATTGTCCCATAAGGGACTTTATAGACCCTTATGGGACTGATGGGGTTAAATAGAGGCTAATGGGGGTCTGTATAGACTCCCATAAGAGATGGGGTTGAATAGGACTAGATGGAATTAAATAGGACTAGATGGGGTTAATAGACCCATTTAGGGTTAAAGGGGGATAGTTAGGGTTAATAGTGTAGTGTAGTGTTTGTACTTTGTGTCACAAGGGTCCTGGAGGACCCTCATGGCACTTATAGTGTTAACATATCCGATCGGGACCCCTGCAGCAAGGGGCATTGATTTGGGAGCAGTCGGGAGGATACATAAAGGCTTTGCAAGCCCTTGCGACACCTCCTTGATGCAAGGTAAGCTCAAGTTGTCTTTTTACCAGTTACGGGCTTGACGGGGTGGATCGGAAGGGGTGATCGAAGCAATTGAATAGCGATTTGGGATTCGGGACTTGCAGCCTTGAAAGATCAAATGCTTTTGAGGAAGTAACCAGCCATTTCTCAAATTGGAAGGGATCGGAGGTCGCAGCACGTATCGCATTCGGAGCCCGCGAACGGAAGCCAATAGAATAGCAAAGTAGCGTGCGATCACCCCTTGCGACCATGTTTTCCAAAATCGGTGCAATTGAATGAGGCCCTGTGTGTTTAATTGGAACTAAATACCTTGCAATGTAGACATTGAAATTTGTCTCATAACAGTAAGCTTTGTATTAAAAATAATTACAGTTTTTAACAAGCTGTGTTGTGGGGGATGGACTTTAATCCAATATCCATAATGAACATACTGTAATCATAACCCATAACACATAAGGTTCATAATATAGAATATGTAACACTTTACATCAATAAAACTAAAGTAAAGCAAACATTATGATATATCCAAATAATTGACAACATGCATATGTGGGCTATAATGTATTGGCACAGGAAACATATAATACACAAACATAAATCAAAACAGGATCCACATAAAAGAAACACAGAAGTAAACAAATATATAACTTTATCAAATGAGCACATGGGAAATTATTGATAATGGGTCTTATTCACTACTGATATCAAATCTAGAAGGGAGGGGGGATGCTGCAGGCTGAATTAAAAATATGTGGCTTAATTAAACTTTTAACTTTTTAAGGGTTATCCTCAATATTGTTACAACAATTTATTTTACTAGCTATACTTAATACTATTAAAAAATAATGCAAGCATAAAAAAACTAGCTTTAGTGAGAGGGAGAGAAAAAAATAATCCTATCTGCAATTCCCAGCAAAGATATTCTGTGTCGTTTTTCTCACTTAACAACAATTACTCTTTAATCTCTTTGGGCTGTTTAGAATTATTTATAAACAATATCTCCCGACTCTGTAAACTTAGGGCCATATTAAATTCCAAGCCCGTATCGGCACCGGTACACCCGCAAAGCCTGCGGGTTTGAAATTACAGAGAGATTAAATTAGCCAAGCCCACAACAGACGTGGCCAACATCAAACCCGTAAACCATTCTTGCACACGTTGCATGTGCGGCCGTGAACATGGTCAATTAGTCAAACCCGTAGTTATGGATTTAGATGGAGCCAATGGTAAAAGAGATCGTCATCATTACGTCACTGAAAAATGGAGGTTAGATTTCAAACCCTTACGGGTTTGAATTACGAGTTACAATTGGACCTACATTCCAGAAATAATGCAATATTAATAAATCAGTAAATATTATATTCTAGTCCATGCAAGTTCCATTATATGTATTAACACATTGATTGGATCGATTTAACACGGATATTAAATATAAAATAAAGTATTTTATATTGCAGATTTGCAAGTTTGAGAATGTTGTGCTATTAATTTTAATACCTAACATCACTTTCCCTTTACATATAAGTACAGGAGTGTGTGTATATTTGCATTTACAGTGCTACTGATAGGACTTTAACCCCCTTGCGGGTCCTCTCTCATACCCGTAGGCTTTTTTGGCTCCATTTGTGGTTTACGGGTTTGAATGCCAGTGGATTTGTAGCAATTGAATAGCGATTTGCGAACGTAACTTTTACGGGCTTGACAGATAAAAGGATTTGCGGCAACGGTGTTCCAATTTCGACAGCCCGTAAGGTTTTTCCGCCTTTAACCTGCAGATCGTTTGCGGGTAGCTGTAAAAGGCCAATTTAATCGCCGTAAGTCTAGCAGGCTCAGTTACAGGCTACGGGTTTTAACGTTGGGGGAATTTAATAGGACTGATAGAGTCTGTCTGTTTTTCATATATTTCTTATCGTTGTTACCTTCTACAATTCATTCAAACAACAATCTATTTATGATCGTACTTTGGATTAGAACTCAAATGCACAAGTTCCTTCAACAACTTACTTATGCAACAACTTACTTATGCTTTCCCCCAGAACTACCTTGCTATGACTGACTTATGGGGCCCAGGATGAAGGACCCCTGAACCCCACCAGAAAGGGCATGCATGGCCCAATATCGAACTGTCACCACTTAAACTGAAGGACTATTTTGTTATGACCGTAATAAACTGTAATGTTAGGCTTCAAGTTCTGATCTGGTATCCCGGATCCCCAAGAAGGATGGCCTGTGAGTCTTTAGGACTAATAAGAATTGTTTATAATGTTTAGTGTTCAGGTTGTGGTTAGGACATTGTATTGTTATGCCAAGTCCCTTTTCAAAGTACCATTTAAAAATAATGCTATAATGTTTAGAATAGTGATTTGATTTGATAAGGTGATTTGGTTTATTAATAAAGTTTAAATAATGTATTTGTGCTAGAAGTAGGCCCTAGGATATGCTAATATTATATAAAGTTACTTCAGTCACTTATGTGACAAATGTTTAAGTTTCTACAAGAATTTATGTGGATATATCACCACTGAAAGTGGCCAGGCATGCATCCTCCCTAGCCTCAGATAGTCGTAAAGGGGGGAGTTAGTTTAAGGCTTCTGTGAAATCAGATCTAGAAATAAGTGATGGGGGTCGGTAACCTTAGTGACGGGCTGTGGGGCAAGTATTTTGGTGTTTGTGATATATTTCTATGCAAGCAACAATAGAGGGTCTTTTTTGTATTAAGCAAACGTACATGTGTGCTCCTTATATCCTAACAAAAGGGCTCTGATTGTGCCTATAGATGATCTGAATTGAATTACTGGGTGCTGAGATTGAACAGAAATGCATGACCTAGAAGGAGAAAATTGAGGTGCACGTGACCCCTCAAATCTGGGTTGTAACAGCTCAACAACATACTTATGGTTTCCTCCAGAACTACCTCCTATAGGGCAAATTACCCCCTGTCAGTTCTGTACTACTTACAAATGTCCACAAATATCACACATCCTCTGACCTCCTTTCCCAGACACAATCTGTTTTATCTCTTTCTTAGTCTCTCTGCTTTTATCACATAAAAATTCCTTCTTAAATTCATACACAGACCCTCACTATACAGAGATATAAGCTCAACAGCAATTCTTCCACCTGATTTACTTATTTTGCTATTACCTATCAATTACTTAAATGTCTATTGAAAAGGGAGACAAGCTAAAACAAACTACTTTACAAACTCGAAGGAAAATATCAAACACATCACAGCAGGGGAAAAAAAGATAACAATATACTTTAACTTGGAACAAATATAGGAAAAAAGGTAACAAGAAAGGGAGCAGAATTAAGCTGACAGGGAGACACAACAATAATACACTATGATTGGGTGTTTTGACACCCTGCGGCTGGTGGTGTTAACCAATCAATTTAATCCTCTATTGGATCCTGTCGCATTCATGTGCTGGTTTATATCTCCTCAGATACCATTCACTTAGTTTCCAACCAGCAAATAGTGACCCCTAAGACAACACACACTTTCAAAATGGTGGGGGGCAGTAAATTATGCTAGGGCCATACTCCATCTCCATGTCTGTGCATTTATATGTCTGCCCCCCTTACTATCAGTACACCTTGATCCCAGTTCTGTCGAACTCACAAAAGTGCTGGGGCACCTTGACCAAAGGCACTTATAACACGGCTCAGAAATGTGTTATGACTTCACACTCACTTCAGTCATATCACACATTCAATAGACAAATAGACAAATACACATGGGGTATTGAAATAGCAATGGTATTACATGAGATCTCAAGAAAAACTTTTTGCAATACAGAGTTAATGGATAACAGAGCAGTATAATCAGACCCAAATGAAATCTCAGCAAAGCACAGTAAAAACTTAGCACCAAATAATAGATGTGATTATACAGATATATTGTGGCAGTCTCAACAACCATGGAGTTTATAGTAAAACGACCCAGTCTTTGAATTACTAACAGCTGCCATTTCAACACACAATAATTTCTGCATAAATAAATTCTTCAATGCTTTTTTTATTTTATTTTCCCTGTGCATTTATTCTCTAGCCATGTTATCTGTTCAGTAAATCTACTTAAGATATCACTAGGTTTAAAACAACCAATATTTGGGTAACATTACAGGAAACATGTGTACCTGCACTCCCAATGTTCTAGATCTTGCATTTCTATTTATAATGCAGCCCTTATCTTTTGTGATAGAATACAAAGCAGTATTACCAAACTCTCTGTCTAACAAAAAAAACATATCTCCTACTAACCCCTACTATGCATCTAGGCCAAACTGGAACTCCCCTGAAATTGAGAATCAGTCTGCCAAGAGCACCTTGAAGCAATTAGTTTTGGAAGGCGTCACTCTTTCACTCACTCCTATGAAAATGAAACTCAGCTCTGTATACAGATCTGCACCTTTATCACAGATGTGTGCAGAGCTAGGTCTGCTTGTCTCTCTCTGGCTTGGGCTTTTCTGTGTAGCAGAGCTGGAGTCCGTCTCTCCTCTGAGCATGTTTAGAGGAGATGTTTCCAGCCGCATTCTCCACCAAACGTTGGGGTTGGAATCCCTTATCAGTGCATCTCGCAAAACCAACACTCACTCAAAGAAGCAAAACCAGCACCTCTTTATCAAGTTTCTTTATTTACAAGCATGGAGCCAAGTTGGTGCCTCTCTCTATGTCACACACAGAGGAGGAACGCAAATTTAGACTTAAGTACAATAAAATTACACTATTTATATGGACTTATAGGAAGAAGTGGATGCAAACTCCCAAATATGGTAATTGAGTGATCATTGACCTACCTATTATTCCATAAATAGTTACCATTACCAAATGTCAAAGTGATATCTTTATTAGTGGTCAGTAGGCAAACTGTCTATATTTATCTAGTTTGCCATTTAATGATTTGTGTTTAAGGAGAGAGGATGCTACCGTTATAAGAAAAAGTCACTGGCACTTCTGAATTCTGAGCTGTATAATATCAAAAGATAAAGAGCCGGACAAACTATAGCTGCAGTTCTATGCTATGGCATTTACATTGTTTACGTGTTCTCACATCAACATACAGAGGTTTTGTAGCAATCAAATGCAATAACTTCCACACATATATTTTTTAGATTCTTTCGCATAAGAGCAACTTGTGTTCAGTTGGAGCTTCCCCTTTAATGGATGAACTATAGCAGGCAGAAAACTTCCTATTAATCTGCATTTTTTATCAGTTTATTGCTGATAAAAAATGTTTTTACATGTTTAATGTGACAAAACCCTTGTAATGAGTTTGGTCGTAAATGGGTCCATTTAATTGTGAAGCTGTGGATTACAGTCATATTAATAGACTTGATTAGGAAAAAGTATTCATAATGACAGAAAATGTCCCATTTATTGAAGAAATTAAAAGCACATATAAAAACAATATAATTGCAGCTGGTTGTAATAATTTTTATAGTACCTCATAATTAACAAGAACAGATCTTGATATACAGTATCTTGAGAGTTAGGGAGCCATATATCCTAAAATTTGACTTCTTGTTATATGCAGTATGCATATCCCTGGCTCACAGTAACATTTCTGAATGCCCTTTAGATCTGTCTCATTGCAAGATCCCTTCCTCTTGATGACCTTATAAGGAAGTAGATCAACAGATCAACTGGTGGCTGATACTTTAATAGTAATAATACTTAATATGTATTTTATTATCATTGCATATGGATATTCTTAATGATCAATGCATAATGGAACAAAGTTACTCTTGATATGGCTTTACAGTAATCCTTAACAGTTCCTAACAGATCTAAAAATAATACATTTTATATTTTTTAAGTCTACATATATATATTCCAATGTTACCTTTTCTGGCTTTTATGTTACATAATTACAGCTGTGTCTATTTTGTAATGTATAACATTACAACAATCCAAAGCTTCCTCTTCCATTTCATGCGCACAGCTTTGTTTTCATCCATATATGTAAATGATTCCATGTGGTATTGGTTCACTGCCACTGATTGGTGTAGAAGAGGTTCAACAGCTTGTGTACCAGGATGTTTTCTGTTTTTTTTCTCTTTTCAGTATGCGCTTATTGGAACATGAAAGCAAGATATTTGCAGATACACTGAGATAAACACAGCTTCTTACATTGGATGCAAGCGAGCAATTTCTAAGAATCTACAGTCTCAACAATTGTACAACAGTGTAGAACTACAATCAACACGCAATGTTACACAATCAACATGCTATCAATTGTTTATGAATGATGAATAATTGAAATAAAACCTCAAAGCATTCAGTGTAAATACAGTAATCTGACACAGGGCTACCCAATGTATCACTGTAATAAAGATGCCAAATCATTGTGTATAGTATTGCACTTACATTTACAGTGGTCTTATGATCGCTGGCTGTTATCTTTTACTAGTGAATTGCCCGTCAAAAAAATTATGGTGTTTCTGGAGTGGGAGAGAGCAGGATTCAAAATTCTATATAATGTCAAATGGTTCTTAACATCATGACCTTCAATCGTCAAGGCTTGAACCATCCGGCTAAAAGAAATCATATAGGCAATTTAGTGAAAAAAGAAAAGGTAGATATTCTTTTACTACAAGAAACACACTGGCAAAAGGATAAGATTCCAAGGTTTGCTATTAATGGTTTTGACACTGTACATAATGCGACTTTTAAGAAAAAAGCTAGAGGGGTGTCCATTTTGTTCAATAATGATTTATTGTTGAATGAAGAACTTGTCATATACGATCCTAAAGGAAGATATATACTTTGGGTTGGAAAAATAGGTCAGGAAAAAATCTCACTGTTAAACATTTATGCACCAAATAATAAACAGAATTCCTTTATTAACAATGCATTGGCCCATTGGACTAGATATGCACAAGGGACTTCTATAATCCGAGGATATTTTAGTATAATAATGAATTGTCAACTGGACAGGAATTCCTCCAAACATCCAGAATGTGATGCTAATAATAAAAGAAAAAATAAACAATTCGTAAAGAGTATACTGAAATATAATCTTTATGATACGTGGAGGGTGTTATATCCAAATCAATTCAATTATTCCTTCTTTTCAGGTAGTCATCATACTTATACAAGAATTGACTATGTCTTTACAGACAGTAAGACGATTTAAAAAGTTATGGAAGTTAAAATAGGCCCAATTGATATTTCAGACCATGCCTTTGTTCTGGTTAAACTTAATCTGGGAACAGATAAACCTAGGATTCCATGTTGGAAAATGGATAATTCTCTATTTGATGATGAGGATAAAAAAGAAAAATTAAAAGAAGAAGTTAAAGTTTTTTTTTAAAATCAATGTAGGATCGGTTGACCATAAATCCACTATGTGGAATGCACAAAAAGCCTTTATAAGGGGGATTATGATTAACTGGAAGAGCATAAGAGAGAAACAAAGAGGAGCCACCCTAAGACAGTTGTACACTGATTTATAAAAATGGGAAATGTTAAATAAACTAAATCCTGAATTAGCTCTTTCAAATAAAATAAAAGAGTGTCAGGCACAAATTAAAAAAATAAATCAAATTATATCAAAAATTCAACAAAGGCTGCATCATTACGGAAATAAAATCAGTAAAGTACTAGCTAATAAAATGAAAAATAAATTAACTAGGAAAAGAATAGTAACTTTGCATAGTAAAGGTAAAAGCATTAGTAACCCAACAGATATCGCCATGACATTTGCAAATTATTATCGGGAATTATATAATTTAGAAGCAAACCCACAATTTATAAAACTGACAACAGAACAAATTCAGGAATTTTTGGATAAAATATCTCTTCCGAGTGTATCAGAGTCCCAATTAGAATATCTTAATAGTCCTATTACAGTGGTTGAGGTTGAAGAGGCCATTAAAGACCTTAAATTATAAACGTCGCCAGGCCCTGATGTCCTCACCAACCTCTTTTATAAGATATGTAACCTGTTATAGCAGAGCATTTATGGGATCTTTATAATTAAATAAAAGATAGTGGTAATACTACAGGTAGTGATGTCCCGAACAGTTCCCCCGGAGAACTATTCGCGGCAATTTTCGCATGTTCGCGTTCGCGGCGAACACATGCGCTTTTCGGTCCGCCCCCTATTCTTTATCATTGAGGAAACTTTGACCCTGCACCTTACAGTCAGCAGACACATTCCAGCCAATCAGCAGCATACACTCCCTTCCAGGGACTTCCATCTGAAGGACAGCCTCTATTTTAGAATCATTCTGAAGCTACATTCATTGAGAGAGGACATATATTCTACCTGCTGCTGATTTAATAGGGAAATAGATAGCCAGGCTGTGTATTTAGCTTTCCCTACACACCCGAAGGACTCATTTGATCTCTGCTGCAAGGACAGCAACCCAAAAAGCCCTTTTTAGGGCTAGAACATCATTTATTTTATTTTATTATTTTTTTCTGTGTAATCTAATTGCATATGCCTGCCTGCTAGCCTACAGGCGTGTGTGTGAGGCCTATTGCATCTACTCTGCCAACTTTTGCCAGTGCACAGTGACACTCATATCTAGTGCAACCGTAGTGTACAGTGACATAAAACAACCCTTTTTTGACTGTACTCGATTAAATATCAGTTGCCTGCCTACAGGCGTGTGTGTGAAGCCTATTGCATCTACTCTGCCAACTTTTGCCAGTGCACAGTGACACTCATATCTAGTGCAACCGTAGTGTACAGTGACATAAAAGAACCCTTTTTTGACTGTAATCGATTGAATATCAGTTGCCTACCTACAGGCGTGTGTGTGAGGCCTATTGCATCTACTCTGCCAACTTTTGCCAGTGCACAGTGACACTCATATCTAGTGCAACCATAGTGTACAGTGAAATAAAAAGAACCCTTTTTTGACTGTAATCGATTGAATATCAGTTGCCTGCCTAAAGGCGTGTGTGTGAAGCCTATTGCATCTACTCTGCCAACTTTTGCCAGTGCACAGTGACACTCATATCTAGTGCAACCGTAGTGTACAGTGACATAAAAGAACCCTTTTTTGACTGTAATCGATTGAATATCAGTTGCCTACCTACAGGCGTGTGTGTGAAGCCTATTGCATCTACTCTGCCAACTTTTGCCAGTGCACAGTGACACTCATATCTAGTGCAACCGTAGTGTACAGTGAAATAAAAGAACCCTTTTTTGACTGTAATCGATTGAATATCCGTTGCCTGCCTACAGGCGTGTGTGTGAGGCCTATTGCATCTACTCTGCCAACTTTTTCCAGTGCACAGTGACACTCATATCTAGTGCAACCGTAGTGTACAGTGACATAAAACAACCCTTTTTTGGCTGTAATCGATTGAATATCAGTTGCCTGCCTACAGGCGTGGGTGTGAGGCCTATTGCATATACTCTGCCAACTTTTGCCAGTGCACAGTGACACTCATATCTAGTGCAACTGTAGTGTACAGTGACATAAAACAACCCTTTTTTTACTGTAATCGATTGAATATCAGTTGCCTGCCTACAGGCGTGTGTGTGAGGCCTATTGCATCTACTCTGCCAACTTTTTCCAGTGCACAGTGACACTCATATCTAGTGCAACCGTAGTGTACAGTGACATAAAACAACCCTTTTTTGGCTGTAATCGATTGAATATCAGTTGCCTGCCTACAGGCGTGTGTGTGAAGCCTATTGCATCTACTCTGCCAACTTTTGCCAGTGCACAGTGACACTCATATCTAGTGCAACCGTGGTGTACAGTGAAATAAAAGAACCCTTTCTTGACTGTAATCGATTAAATATCAGTTGCCTGCCTACAGGTGTGTGTGTGAGGCCTATTGCATCTACTCTGCCAACTTTTGCCAGTGCACAGTGACACTCATATCTAGTGCAACCGTAGTGTACAGTGACATAAAACAACCCTTTTTTGACTGTAATCGATTGAATATCAGTTGCCTGCCTACAGGCGTGTGTGTGAAGCCTATTGCATCTACTCTGCCAACTTTTGCCAGTGCACAGTGACACTCATATCTGGTGCAACCGTAGTGTACAGTGACATAAAAGAACCCTTTTTTGACTGTAATCGATTGAATATCAGTTGCCTGCCTACAGGCGTGTGTGTGAGGCCTACAGCGCCTACTCTGCCAGCTTTTGCCAGTGCACAGTGACACTCATATCTGGTGTCACAGTAGCTTGCATGCATAGTACCACTAATCGTAAAAAAAATGACAGGCAGAGGCAGGCCACCCCGCAGGGGCCGTCGTGGTCGTGGTGCAGTGATTCCCTTTGGCCCCTAGAATAATGCCCAGTTTTCAGAGGCAACCTACCCGGAACTTGAACAGTTCTGAGGACATGGTTGACTGGCTAACACAGGACACCCAATCTTCTACAGCTTCCGCTCAGAACCTAGACGCACCATCCTCCTCCAGCTTAGCTTCGGGCACCTCTCCAGTTACCACTCGCCCGCCTGCCGCCACCACCAACACTAGCACCACAGCCGCTTCACTTGACATCCGTTGGAAGAAATGAGTGATGCACAAACATTAGTGCCAGAGGATGTAGATAACAGGGATATGTCCCAGTCAGGCAGCATTACACACATGGACGTACGGTCTGATGATGATGATGATGTTGTACCCGGTGCTGCTTCCTTTGTTGAGTTGTCAGATACAAGTGAAGCGGTTGATGATGACGATGCATCCGTGGATGTCTCGTGGGTGCCCGCCATAAGAGAAGAAGAACAGGAGGAAAGTTCAGATGGGGAGACAGAGAGGAGGAGGAGACGAGTTGGAAGCAGCGAGAGGTCGTCGAAAGTAGCTAGTGGCACAGTCAGACAGCATGCATCGGCACCCGGGGTCAGCCAGACAGCACGCCAGTCAACGCATGCTGTTGCCACCACCAGAATGCCGTTATTGCAGAGCTCAGCAGTGTGGCAATTTTTTCGTGTGTCTGCCTGTGACAACAGCAATGCCATTTGCAACCTGTGCGAAAAGAAACTGAGTCGTGGGAAGTCAAACACCCACCTAGGTACAACTTTTTTGCGAAGGCACATGATGTCACATCACAAACGCCTATGGGATCAACACATGAGTACAAGCAGCACACAAAGTCAAAGACGCCATCCTCCTCCTGGTCCAGCATTTTCAGCCACGTCAACTGCTGCTGCCCTGCTTGCCCCCTCTCAACCATCCGCCACTCCGTGTCTCGCCCTGAGCAGTCCTTGCTCATCTGCCCACAGTCAGGTGTCTGTCAAGGACATGTTTGAGCGTAAGAAACCAATGTCACAAAGTCACCCCCTTGCCCGGCAACTGACAGCTGGCTTGTCCGAACTCTTAGCCCGCCAGCTTTTACCATACAAGCTGGTGGAGTCTGAGGCGTTAAAGGCGTCTGAGGCCGAAATTTCTTTGCACAAAAGGCAATCCCCAACCTGTACTCGATTGTGCAAAAGGAAGTAATGGCATCTCTGGCACACAGTGTTCGGGCAAGGGTCCATCTGACCACGGATACCTGGTATGCAAAGCATGGTCAGGGCAGGTATATCACCTACACTGCGCATTGGGTAAACCTGGTGACGGCTGCCAAGCATGGAATACGTGGCTCTGCAGAGGAGTTGGTGACGCCGCCACGACTTGCAGGCAGGCCTGCTGCCACCTCCTCTACTCCTCCTACTCCATCCTCTTCCATAACTTCCTCGGCTGAGTCCTCTTCTGCTGCTGCTATGTCTTGCTCCACATCAACGGCACGCCCCCCAGCTCCACAGGTACTATTCCACATCCCGGATACGGCAGCGTCACGCCGTCTTGGGGTTGACTTCCCTGAAAGAAGAGAGTCACACCGGACCAGCACTCCTGTCCGCCGTGAATGCACAGGTGGATCAGTGGCTGACTCCGCACCAACTGGAGATCGGCAAAGTGGTTTGTGACAACGGAAGAAATTTGTTGGCGGCATTGAATTTAGGCAAGTTGACACATGTGCCGTGCATGGCACATTTGTGTAATCTGATTGTACAACGCTTTGTGCATAAGCACCCAGGCTTACAGGACGTCCTGAAGCAGGCCAGGAAGGTGTGTGCCCATTTCAGGCGTTCCTACTCGGCCATGGTGCACTTTACAGATATCCCGCGTAGAAACAACATGCCAGCGAGGCGCTTGATTTTAGACAGCCCGACACTCCTAATGTTCGACCGCCTGCTCCAACAAGAAAAGGCAGCTAACGAGTATTTGTATGACCGGGGTACTAGGACAGCCTCTGCAGAGCTGGGGGATTTTTTTGCCACGTTACTGGACGCTCATGAACATTGCCTGTAGGCTTATGCGGCCTTTTGAGGAGGTGACAAACCTGGTCAGTCGCATCCAGGGCACCATCAGCGACATCATACCATTTGTTTTCTTCCTGGAGCGTGCCCTGCGAAGAGTGCTGGATCAGGCCGTAGATGAGCGTGAAGAGAAAGAGTTGTGGTCACCATCACCACCAGAAACAGCCTTATCAGCATCGCTTGCTGGACCTGCGGCAACGCTGGAAGAGGATTGTGAGGAAGAGGAGTCAGAGGAGGAATGTGGCTTTGAGGAGGAGGAGGAAGACCAACCACAACAGGCATCCTACCACGCTTGTCCTGTGGCCTGAGCTATCCCAATTTGCCATAGAACTTCTGTCCTGCCCCGCTTCAAGTGTCCTGTCAGAAAGGACCTTCAGTGCAGCAGGAGGTTTTGTCACTGATAAGAGAAGTCGCCTAGGTCAAAAAAGTCTAGATTACCTCACCTTTATTAAGATGAATGAGGGATGAATTCCGAAGGGACTGACAGTGGGCGATACATTCGATTAAAAAAGGCCTGAGAGATGAGCTGCCTTGAGCTAATAATGGTCCACACGCTGCTGTATTTTATCCCTGAATGCCGGATGACTTGCGTGACTTATGCGCCACCAACTAGGGTTCAAGACGCAATGTTTTAGGGCACTTTCTGCCTGGCAAACTAACATCAATTTTTCTGGTCGCTGCAACAATACCTAATTTTTGCATTTAAATTATTAAAAGACATTTTGTGAAAGTTAGCTGGCTATTCCTTCTTATTTTTACTTTTTAGGTTAATAATTTTTCTTATTTTTTACTGTGATTGCAATTTAAGAGATACCTAAAACATGGTAAAAAAGACAAAAGTAAAGAGTATATCTGCAGGAAACACCAAAGTCCTATTAGCTATCATCCCTCCAGCAGTATTAGCTTATTATTTACAATATCTAACCTGGGCAATCACCCTTGGGCTACCCTAGGGCAGGCTTCAGTAAGCGACCTCTCCTTTCCTGGGATGATTTTGCCGCCGGTTGCTTCTGAAGGGTCTCCAGGGCTCCCCCACTCCGGTCCTTCCCCCAGTGTCGCTTCAACCAGTAACAAATGTTTTATATTTGTAAAGCGACCCAATGATCCCCCTTGATAGAGGTTTATCTTTACAAATTTTGGAGAACCAATTTAAGACCGGTGTCCCCTATTTCTGGGTCAGGGAGTGTGTGAAATGCCTCAGCCTACAGTAATTGTAATGTTCTGACAGCGGTAGCTCATGCTTGTCCCTCAGTTCCTCATAGGTGAGCATCTGGCCCTTTACTAACCAGTCTCCCAGTCTATCTAATTTCCTTGACCTCCACCAGTGTTGTGATGTTGTGCTCATGTGTTTCGGGGCCTGAGGGTGGTCAAGAATTGGGGTCATTTGGGTGGATCCAGGGAACAAACCCGTGTGTTTCTTGGCCCATTTCCAGTATGATAGGGAGTGTCTGATTAGGGGGTTTGGCGAGTTTTTAAGGCTCTGAGGCAATTCTGATAGCCAAGCCACCTTGTCCCAGGTTAAGGGCCTTAAAGTGTGGCTCTCTAAATACACACAGGCCGGTTGATGACATATAGAATGTGCTATTGGGAGGAAAGATAGGTGACGTAACAGGTATTAAACTGATAGGAATGAATAGTACAACTTAATACACCACTCCTATCTGGTGGCACCTTAGTTTGCACGCGCAGTGCCCCAAATTCGAAGTAGGAGGTCCGACCAAGCATCTTTTTCAATCTCCCTGTTCCAAAAATCCATGCCATATACACGTCCCCTAATAGTGGACGTAACAGGGATTAAACCTATAGGAATAGTACTACTTAACAGTACACACCTTATAATAACGCAGACAGAGGCAACGCAGAGAGAGGAGTCTGAAGAAGATGAGTAAGAGGAGGAAGGTGGCTTTGAGGAGGTGGAAGACCAAACAAAGCAGGCGTCCCAGGGGGCTTGTTGTCACCTTTCGGGTACCCTTGGTGGCTGGGTGGAGGAAGAGACCTTCAATGACATCAGTGAGGACAAGGAACGGGACATGGCTAGCTTGGTATCCAACCTTGTGCAAATGGGGAGTTTGCGGTTGTGCAAAGGGACTGTTTGCGGTTGTTTGCGGTGCATTAAACGGGGATATTGGTCTGTTACTGTGAAGCGGGTTTAACCCTTACACTACCTGATCGATACAACATCATACCTGAGGTTTTAAAGCATGTTATTCCAAACAATTTAGGAATTTTAGGTGATTTATGCCCTTTATGGCTTAAAACCAGACTCTGCATCAACTATGTAAATTTCCGTGGGAGTTTTGCCATGGATCCCCCTCCGGCATGCCACAGTCCAGGTGTTAGTCCCCTTGAAACAACTTTCCCATCACTATTGTGGCCAGAAAGAGTCACTGTGGGTTTTGAAATTCGTCTGCCCATTGAAGTCTATGGCGGTTCACCGATGTTCGTCCGTTCACGAACATTTGATGGAATTCGCGTCCGCGGTTCGCAAACCGAAAATTTGATGTTCGCGACATCACTAACTACAGGTGAATTTCTACTTTCAACCATTGTTCCAATTCACAAAAAGAAACAAGATAACCTAGATTGTAATGAATATAGACCCATTTCCCTTTTAAAACCAAACTTTAAACTCTATTCAAAAATCTTAAAACTTTTAAGTAGTTAGTTAGTTAAAAACTAAAATTCAAGACTTAATTGCGAAAGATCAGAATGGTTTTGTTCTGGGTAGGCAGGGAAGTGATAATTCACATAAATTAATTAATCTTATTGAGTATGCTGGTAGAAACAACACTCCCATCCTGTTCGTTTTTTTAGATGCAGAGAAAGCATTTGATAGAATAGGGTGGGAGTATATGAAACTTACATTAGATAAGTTTGGTTTTGGGCATTTGGACATTTAGCCATAGGAGCTTTATATACAAACCCCGAGGCAATGGTGGCTAGCTTGGGATTTAGATTGTGTAGATTCCTTATAAGAAATGGGACGAGACAGAGGTGTCCTTTTTCCCCGGTCATATTTACTTTACTAATAGAGCCAATGGCTGAATTAATAAGGTCTTCAAAGAATATAAAGGGAATTGAAATGAATGAAATGGAACAGAAAATAGTTTATTCGCAGATGATGTAGTATTAATGTTGACTAGACCTAAAAATGTGTTGAAATATTTACAAGAAATATTAAATGAATTTAGTTTTATCTCATACTATAAGCTTAAGCTTCAAAAAATTTAAATATTCGATACGAATTTAAAACTGCAGACTAAAGAAGTATTGAAATTAAAATATCCTTTTAATTGGTCTAATAGTAAATTTACACACTTAGGAATGGTGTATGATAAAGACATAAAGAAGATTATTGCATTAAATTATAAAAAACTGGCTAGCATCCGAAAAGCACGGACGTGTTTGTGTGAGCTCCGTGTAGCTGGCAGCACAGAAAGGGGCCCATACCTGGCCCAATTGACAGAGGGGACCCCAACACCAATGGGGAGAGGGATGAGAGGAAGGGGAGGTGATCCTGATACCCCGCGGGACCCCCTGCATCAAGGCTGGAGCAGCCTGTGAGACCAGCCACCCACCCAGCTGGCAGAGGCGTGCAACCCCAGCAGGGGAGCGCCTCTGCATAAGAACAGCCACCCAAGCAGCCCTGGACTGTGAGAGGGGCACCAGGGAGTAGACAAAGTCGGAGGTGGACCTTCCAGAGAGCAGCAAAGAGGTGAGGGAGGGGAGAGTGAGAGGAGAAGGCCCGCAGGGGAGCCGGCGGCCATTTTGGGAGGTGGAGGAGGCGGCTCATGGCCTCCACGGGAACCCAGGACTCATAACCTGGTGCCCAGGAGACCACTGAAGACCCTGGGGAGACCTCCAGGGGACGGCTGGTTCCGACCGGAGGGTCACAGGGGTAACATATAGGTGGACAGAGCCCTCTGAAGAAGCAGAAAAAGCCAGCGAACGGCGGCCATTTTGGGTGTCCCCACACGTGGGCATGAAGGTACCTTTCATTACAAAGGGGGTATAACCTCAAGTTAAGGCCCAACTAACTTTCTTATGCTTCCATCCTGGACACTTGTCTAATATAGCCTATCCAGCTTTTACTTCTCAATACCTGCCTTTTAACAGATACCCTTCCAAGGGCTTGGGACACCAGTGTATACAAATACCTGAGGGAGAAGGCATCCCTGCTTCCCTTACAACTGAGACTGTTTTCACATGTTTCAATGAACAATTCTCCTATTCTACCTCAACTAATTGCATATAAACAGCTCCTTACTGGACAAAACTCTGTAAACTAGCAGGGCAAGAGTGATCTGCCTCTCTATAGGCAAATATAAAGACAAGGTTGAACAGCCTGCACTCCTGCATTTTTACATCTCTACCCCCACCCGGTGGACCTGTGGAGTATTACAGAAATAACCTGGTAACACATAAATAATATACTGTTGGATGCAGCACTGTCAACCATCATAGAGGGGGGCTACAAACTGACCCATTCTATACACTAACTGGCGCGCCACCCTAACCCAATTCAACAGGCCTTAAACCAAAGGCGAGACTCAGCGCAATAATTATACCAGAGCATTTTGCCTACATAGGCAGGCACAGGGTCGACTGGTCTCCAGAATTCTTGACTAAGGGCTAAACCCTCAACATGGCCTAAGAGCAAAATGGGGAACAGACCTGGTAACACAGCCAGCAGAGGTCGTCACTACACCCACAGAGCCTAACATATGATGCAATCTGACTCATTGTAGCCCTTAACACTGCATATCGGATTTTCAGCGGTTTTCTCTATCTGAACACCTCAAGATGCCGAAACCCAAATGCTCATCCTCAGCGAAGGGTATACGGGAGCACTTCCCACCAAATGCCACAGGGCACATGTCTCCTGGTGACTCTATTTCAGAACACTCAGAATGGTCCGATCAGGAAGAGAATCCCAAAAGACCTCACCAACATGTAGATCTATCGGCCAGGTCAGTGGCCACGATTGAGCGGCTTCTGGCAAAGGCGATTGAATCCCTCAGGCAGGAACTGAAAGACCTGGGACAGCGCACTCAGCTCCTGGAAGAAATGACTGACCAGGTAGTGGAGGCCCAGGAAAGAGACCGGTCCTCTATAAAGCAGAACACGTCCCACATAAATGAACTTGCAGACAAGATAGAGGACCTGGAAAACCCGTCTCGCTGACACAACTTCTGCGTCCGAGGCATACCAAGGGCCATTCAAGACCTACTAAACTAACTGAGAGATACCGTGGAGGCGATTCTTCCCAACCAGTCTGAAACTATGTGGGAAATTGAACGAGTTCATAGAGCTCTAGGAGGGACAAGGAGCCCGGATGCCCCTAAAGGCAGCAGGCGAGGGATCTACTACTATCTGCAACCAGGAAGACTCTGATTTTCCACAGTTATAGCACGAGAAAAGAGCTAATGGTTAACTGGGTTTCACCCTGTAGTCTAACTAAACGGATATTCCCCGCTGAAGCACGACTGACTGTCTTTATGTGCACTTTTTCTTTCATTTTTTCCCACTAGAAAATTGAAATATTAGCCGCAGACCAACTGATAGTGCAGCTGTTGGCATCCGGGGCTCCTCCTTGCTCTCGATCCTACGAGATCGCCTCTCAGGTAAAGACTCATACACCTGGGGCCCCACACCGAGTTTTCAATGGCTCTGTCTAACTACACTCTAATAACCCATAATGTGAAGGGTTTCAATTCCCCTTTTAAGAGGTGGAAGGCTATTGCATTCTATAAAAAACATAAACCTGCAGTTATTCTTATGCAGGAAACCCACTTCTCTCATAATAACAAACCCAAATTCCTACATAGGGACTACCCCATCTATTTCCTGGCCACCCTCCCTACTAAGAGAGCTGGATGTGCAATCCTCCTAAATAAAAAAATCAATTTCAGGTAGAAAATAACCTGGTTGACAAAGAGGGTAACTATGTAATGGTGACTGGTACTATTGGGGGGGGTTAGAACGACTCTAGTTTCCCTATACTCTCCCACTACTTCACCCTACACAACTTTAATTGGCTTGTTGAAAACAATTGAATCCCAAGACTTGGGAAGGTTGATAGTTGGGGGAGATCTAAACCTTACCTTGGACCCGACTCTGGATAGGTCAGGTAAGCCAGCTAAGAACAGATGTCCCAGCAGAACCAAACAGATTGAGTCTTTGCTTGATAGCCTGGGGCTGGTCGATGCCTGGAGGGGTATGCACCCGGCTAAGAGAGAATATACATTCTATTCCCCAACCCATCTGACATATTCTAGGATTGATGCTATCTTGGTCGGCTCCCCCCTATATGACTCAATTTTGAGAACTGAGATTGTACCCTGCCCCTGGTCAGACCATGCCTTAGTACTCATGGAGATAGAGCTGGAGCCAAATTTACAACCCCCCTCCACTTGGAGAATAGACGATTCCCTATTGACTAGTCCGAGTAGTGCTGAAGTAATTGCAAAGGACATAAAGCTATTCTTTGAGACTAATGACTCTCCTGAAACTGGAGCCGGCTGGCTCTGGGTTGCCCATAAGGTCTTTATTAGGGGAACGGCCATTAAGCTGGCCTCAACCCTAAGAAGAAACCTAGGGCAAAGGGAGGCAGACCTTACGGGGACACTAAAGAGGCTGGAAGAGGTAAATCAACAGAACCCTTCCCGCAGGGGTTGCAGGTTAGTCGACAGGACAAGGCTTGAACTAGATGGCATACTATCGTACCATACTGAAAGGGCAATGAGGAAGATGAAACATCTATATTATTGGAAGGCAAATAAGCCTGATACAATGCTTGCTAGAAGACTAAATAATACATTTTCCTAACATAGAATATCCCATATTAGAAGGTCAGACGGTCAAATTTCCTGTAGCCCTAATGACATCCAGAAAACATTTCAGGACTTTTACCAAACTATATACTCCTCCCAGTCCCATAGAAGTGAATCAGATATTGTCTCCTTTTTACGGTCACAAGACCTCCCCATGGTTCCGGACTGCCACTTAGAAACACTGAACTCAGATGTGTCCCTAGAGGAAGTAAAATCGGCCTTTATGGGTCTTAAGCTTTTGTTTTACAAAAAAATTGAACCCCTGCTTACCCCCTATTTAACACCCTTATTTAACGCAATTTTAAATGGGGAGCCCATGCCCCCCGAATTGAACCAGGCTGCTCTGGTGGTCTTTCCAAAGGAGGGCAGGGATAATCTAGAGGCAAAAAACTATCTACCTATTTCCTTGATCAATGGAGACGTAAATATTCTGGCCAAAATCATGGCCTACCGTATATCTAAATTCTTGCCAGATTTAATTCACAAGGACCAAGCGGGATTCATCCCCTTTAGGGAGGCCGGGGACAACGTCAGGAAGGTCTTAAACATCCAGCACCTATCAAAAAAATCTAACATCCCATTATGCCTTTTAGCTCTAGACATAGAGAAGGCGTTAGACACGGTGGAATGGTCATATATGTATAAAACACTAGACAAGTTCGGATTTAGGGGACGTTTTATTAACCTGCTTAGAAGCTACTATGACTCCCCAATAGCCCATCTAAAGTTGCCAGGAGCACATAAAGCGAATATCCAAATTCAAAGAGGGACTAGGCAAGGGTGCCCACTTTAACCACTGTTATTCGCACTTGTCATGGAGCCATTAGCGCAGGCAATTAGAGCTAATCCAAACATTCTGGGGGTTTGTGTGGGATGCCAGCACCTTAAATGCTCGCTCTTTGCGGACGATTTATTATGCACCCTGTCCAGCCCCTCTAGTTCTATACCAGCTCTCATGTCATCTATCAAGGAGTTTAGTAAAGTCTCAGGCCTTAATTTAAATGTGGAGAAAACGGAAGCTTTGGGGATGGGTATGTCACAAACTGAGATCGATAAGCTTAAATCAGAATATAATTTCAGCTGGCCTACTCAGTATATAAAATACCTGGAAGTAAAGATCACTTCCAATTTTGCCGTATAGCTGCTGTAAAAATGAGTGTTCTGCCTAAACTGCTATATTTATTTAGGACACTTCCCATACCAATCCCACTCAAGGAACTGGATAAATTCCAGAACAGTATGTTTAGGTTTATCTGGGGCATTAAGCGCCCTCGTATCTCCAGACAGGTAATGTTTAGACATAAAAGTAAAGGCGGACTAGCGTGTCCCAACCTGAGGTTTTACCTTAAGGCAGCTCAATTGGCCCATCTGCCCAGGTTACACTCTGTTACCCACCAGCCATCCTGGGTATTCATATAAAATCAGCAGATGCTTCCGCACAGCTGGGATAGGTTGATCTGGATTCCCAAGGAATTAACTCCCTTTAATACGCACCACAATCTTATGATCTCCCTAACTTTGCAGGCTTGGGGGTGGGCCAACTCCAGGTGTCGACTTAGCTCGGGTTTGTCTCCCTTATTATCAGTCACGTCCTTTCCACAAATCCTAAAAAACACGAGCTCCATCTCCAAATTTTGGTGGACCTCTAGAAACCTAGACCTGGTAGGGAACTGGGTACAAAACGACAGACTGCTGACTTACGACCAATTCTGTATCACCCACGATTTACCAGCCAGGGAAATTTATAATTATTTGAAAATTAGAAGTTTGGTCAGCAAAACTCTGAGAGAATTAGGACCCCCTAGGCCCTCCTGGATATCTTTTGTATGTAGAAGCCTCCCTCTCATGAAAGGGGTATTGGGTTCGCTATACAGCATTTTTCGAGACTTCACCAGCAGCCAGAAACCTAAATTTATGAAACAATGGGAAAAGGACCTGGGGGTAGAATGGGATTGGGACAAGTGGACGGAATCCTGCTCCCACCTCTCCAGAGGTTCCCTCAATGCAGCTCTGCTAGAGACGGCTGTTAAAGTACTGCACAGAGCCTACTGCACGCCCGATAAATTGCAGAAGTTTAAGCCACACAAGAGCAATAAATGCTTTAGGGGCTGCCAACAAGTGGGGGATCACATTTACATTTGGTGGTCATGTCCAGCTATACAGAAAACATGGAAACAATTAGCACAATAGCCTCCACACTATTTCAAAAGGTGGTCTCGCCCTCTATGGAGTCATGCCTGTTGGGGGTGCACATCAAGAACCTTTCTCAATCTCAAAATAAACTATTCCACTTAATGACACTGGCTTCCAAAATACACATAGCTAGCAGATGGAAAAAAGAGACACTAAACTTTCAGGATGTAGTCAAGAAGATCAATTACCTCTTTATCAATGAGAGATTAACTCATATTATCATGGATAGTCTCCCCCAGTTTCTGGCAGTCTGGGAACCTTGGGTAGCGTCTTCATTAAGTGTTCCTTTGATGTAACATCCAAATTCTGATTCAATGAAGGCAGGAGGGGCATGTAGTAAGGAGTCCTGGAGGTTCTTCGGCTGCACTACTAAGGTAAAGGTCTTGTGATGAACAGTGTGGTATCTTAGTGAGGACTGTAAAGGACAAATTTAGTAGAGACCATTTTAGCTATTTTAGCCTATTTGGTTTATAAGTTTATATATTTAGTAAATTGCATTATGGTTTGACTATTCATTCCAATGTCTGTTCTTATGTGTTATCTCTACCTTTCTTTCTCTTACACTCTCATTTGTTGTTAATTTTACTGTGCACTATGTTCTACTTTGATAGAAAGTTTAAGTTATTATTCATGATACTTCATAACTAAAAATGTAAAATAAGAAGGTGAAGTCAGTTAATCATTGGTTAATGTGGGTTGTGTGAACCTGTATAAATTGACTGACGGAATTGCTGATCAATATGCTTTATATGTTGTTGTGAACCTTCTAATAAAGAAATATTAAAAAATATATATATAAAAAAACTATATGAAAAATGCTTTAATATTATACAAGAATGGAAGAATAAAAATCTTTCTTTTTCTGGTAGAATAGCAGCTATAAAAATGGCTTATCTGCCAAAATGTAACTATTATATAAGAAATATCCCAGTTTGTCTTCCTTTATATTGCATTAAGAAGTTTCAAACCCTATTAGATAACTATGTTATGAATGGAAGAAAATCAAGAATTAAAAAGGATATTTTAACGAGAACGTTTATTAATGGAGGTATATCATATCCAGACCTTAAGCTTTACCACAATGCGATAATTCTTCCCTAATAGTTAAATGGATAGATCCAATGGAAACATATTCCTGGACACAAATTGAAGAGGCTAGTCTAAAAGACTGTAAACTAAGAGACTTGATTTTTCTTGAAGAATCGGCAAAAAAGAAAAAAATCACGGATTCCTGGATCGTTAAAAAAGCTTTAACATTTTGGTATTAAATGAATAAATAATTTGAGCTAGTTCTGAAACCAAGCTTATTTGTGCCAATGAAAGAATTAGAGAGAATATTACAGATTTCAATCTAAAAAAAAAGGAATAATAAAGGTATTGACACATTACAAAAACTGTATTTAGGGACAGAATTTGCACCATTTGATAATTTTGTTAAATTGTATAATATTGATAAAAAAGATTGGCTGGAATATTTAAGACTACAATTGGCACTGAAAAAATATAATTTGTATTACACAAAACGAGAAGAATTAACTGATTTAGAAAAATTGCTAGTTCAAAAGAATAGAAAGCATTTAATATCTAAATGCTTTGAAATTATTAGAGAACCATCTCAAAAAGGTAAAACAATAAATATGAGAATTTGGGAAAAAGAGTTAAAACTTGATTTTCCTATAGAAATTTGGAAGAAAGCTTTTTCTACAACTGACAAATATGTTAAAAATGCAACTTTAAGAGAAGTCCAGTTTAAAATCCTAAATAGATGGTATCTCGTCCCAGAGAAAATTAGTAAATTCTCAGGAAATCTAGATCAAAATTTATGCTGGAGGGACTGTGGTCTCCCAGGCACTTTCTTGCATATATGGTGGGAATGCCCACGGATTCATACTTTTTAGACGAATTGTTTTCACAATATATTACAAATATTAGGTACAACTATTATTTTATCACCACAAATGGTCATTTTACATATAATGCCGCTTGGACTAAACTATCCAACACAAGCCTTCATTTTGCAAGTTCTTTCAATTGCAAAATGGAAGTTGGCTTGTTATTGGAAACAACAAATTACTCCGTCCTGGAATGTGATTATACAGAGCAGAGCATTAGAAAAAGATTTCAATATGGCAGAGTTAATAAAACATAATATAACCAAATGGAAAATTTGGGACAATTATTGTAGCTCTGAAAATAATTAGATTAAAAGTGACGGTTTGGGAAAAGAAGAAAGAAAGAAGGAAAAAAAAGAGAGATAAAGAGGTTTAGTGTGTAGGGGTTCAGCCTTACTGTAAGTAAAATTAATCTTGATGTTTTATCCCGCTCCAGAGGTGCCATTGCCAAAATTGCCACCCCTACTTTTTTTTTTTCCTTCTGTATTAGATTTGGTTCTTATGTTGGGGTTGGGAAAGGAAAAAAAAGAGAGAAGGGAGGGGAGAGGAAAGGTAAAGGAAAAGAGAGAATTTGTAAATTTATAAATGAATTTTAAAAAGAGTCTGAAAATGTTCTCAATGAACAAACTTTGTATGATACATAATCTTGCCTATTTGTAAGAATCAATTTTTAGTATATATGTTTGTATTTGTTTGTGTATTTTTATGTGTATTTTTCCTTTTGTGCATGTTTAAAGTAAAATAAAATATAAATATGAAAAAAAAAAAAACAGTGTAGCTGCGTACTTCCGCATTCTGTAAGTTAGTGTTGTGAAATGGCGGTGAATGTGTATGTGTTACGCGGGTGTGGATGATTTAGCATCCTTGGTAATAGTGTATGTTGTAGCCCCTATGGCTTTTTGTAAAAGTCGTATGTGCTTGGTGGTGTTTTGCGGCTTTAGGGGTCGTGTAGCCTAGTTTTCGTTTTTTTCAGAGGCCATCTTTTCTCTTGCTTAGGGGATTTTCAAGTGTCTAAACTGTGAAAATTGTAGTTAAACTGACGTGTAAGATGAATTGCAGACATCCTGGGTGTCCCCCCCCCCCCTTGCTGTGTGTGATGTTTTTATTTTATTTTTGTGTGTATTTAGTGTTGTTTTCATGTTTTTTTGGGGTGCGCGGTTCAGCCGTTAAGTTGGTATTTTTTGCGGCTGGTATTTTGTTTTATGCAAGTGGCGGTTTCCTTTTGTAGGTGTTATGGGCCGTATTTTTTTTCCTGAATTTTTTTCAAAGTGCTACGGGTCTTGTACGGGTCGGCAGTGTGAATTGTGTATTTGAGTGTTGTGTTCATGTATAGCCCGCCGCTCCCTGCCTAAGTGCTACGGGGTCATCTCCAGCAGCGCCTTCGGTGATCCCTGGGGATCATAGGGATCATAGGGATGAGCGCCTACGGCCTTTGGCGCTCCTTGCCAGGCCGCAACTGCAGCCCTTGCTTCGTGAGGTCTGCGGTTGCGGCCGCAACTTCAGCCCTTGCTTTGCGAGGTCCGCAGTTGCGGCCACAACCTCCCCGTTGCATTAGCAACGGATTTTGCCAAGCCCGGCTGCTGACAACAATATATGTGATTACAGGTTAAAACAATTAAAGGCATGCTTACATAACTTTCCCTTTCAATTATAGTTGGTGTTCTGTGCCTCTCCCAGTGCTCAGGATGGAATCCATCTTCCAGTTATATCAAGTGGAGTTTCATGGACTCTCAGATTCTAACAGCAACACATTTCACCCCTTCCTTGGGGCTTCTAGAGGCAATGATGTCTGCTAGACAGGGGAGGAGATACCAGTGGTGCAGTGCATCAGGGCCCTCCTCTGGGGTCCTAAAGCTGTGGAATTTTTTTTTTGTATTTCTTTAATTTTCTGTAGGGCATTTCTACTGAAACTGCAAGAGGTGGCAGTGTGGAGCAGTTCAGCATGCTAGGGATGTGTATCAAGGAAGAGGTGAAAGAGATGGCTGGGTGACAGCAAAGTTCAGGGGGTGGGTTTTGTGATGTGTGTGCTGAGAGGGGTTGGGTGCTGTGTGAGGATGGATGCTGAGAGGGTATGGCTGCTGCCATGGAGTGCGGGTGGGTGCTAAAAGGGGTGGGTGCTGTGTGGATGTTGAGAGGGACTTGGTGCTACGTGAAGTTGGCTCCTGAGAGACACTGGCTGCTATATAAAGATGATAGTGTATGTACAGTATATACTGTATGTAGTCCAGAGGTAAGAGAAGGGGAGCAGCTATGAAAATTGGTCTTGGGGGGAGCAGCTATGTGAAAGGTTCTTGGGAAGTGTGCAGTTAAAGGGAGGAGGGATATTATGGGAAGTGGTTTTTGGAGCGGAACTGGGTGAATTGGTACCTGGTGGGGGCAGCACAAAAAAAAATTACAATCTCCAGTTGGGGGGCACAAAATGTTTCTTTGCACCAGGGCCCTCCATTCTCTAGATCCGCAACTGCTGCTAGAATACTGTAGCAAGAAGGAAGGTGGATCCTACCCCAAGAGTGCAGGGAGGGCACCGAACCGTGACCAAAATGGGGAAAAAGGAGGACGCCTTTCCATGACAAGCACAGAAAACATGTATAACCTATAATGTAAGATAACAAGGCTGTTTTTCCTTTTTCTTCCCTTCTCTGTCCCCATTATGGAATTGGATATTTAAGGTGGAAGCTGCTGAAAGAGAACAAGGAGGAGACTAGGAATAATTCCTCAATGGGAGGAGCAAATAACCTGATCACACAGTAAATGTGAGCGCAATAGTATACAAAATTATTTAATATATTTATTACTACCTTAGAGAAGATTCTGTTTAATTGCATTGTAGAATTGCATTGTCAAATGTAAGCACCAGGTAAATTACTCTAGGCTGATACTTAAAACTACTTTTAACTAGCTATATTGTGAAAGCTCTCAATTTATCATCTATCACTCACATTTGTGGGAAGTTTTAGCTGGTTACTTGGTGTGATATAGTGGTATATTAATCACATATATAGTCAGTGTATGTAACGTTTGCAATGTTGGTCACACTTTGCGAGCTTCTCAAAGCGAGGCGAGCCATTGACCACACAAGACGTAAGCTGCAATGAGCGCCAAAGGCGCTAATTGTACTGCGAGCCTTGCTAAGCAAGGTGAGCAGTTAAGGCACGCGGGTCTGAGGCTGCAATGAGCGTCAAAGGCGCTTATTGCACTGCAAGCCTCGCAAAACGAGACAAGCAGTTGAGGCACGCAGGACTTACGACCCGTACATGCACTGTGCGCCTTGCAAAAATTACGACTTTAACGGCCAAATCACAGAATGGGTAACACCACAAAAAAACACAAATATGCCTTAAATTAACTTACACGCTCACACACAGCACAGGGGGAGAGGCAGGGAGCCTGTGAGTGAGTTTGCAATTTTTTTTGAGCCATATATACCAATTTTTCACGATCGAAAATCGCTTAAGCGAGAGAAAAAATGGTTGCCGAAAAACACAACAAACACGAGGCTGAGGGACGTGAAAATAGCCAGAAAGATGTAAAACAAGCCTGTAGGATGTAAAAAAATGAGCCCCAAGCAGTAACACAACCCAAGACAGTAACATTTACCACAAGGCAGTAAAACTTAACAAAAGGCAGTAACACAAGCCGAGACAGTGTCATTAAAGCGCGACGCCTATAAAGTACACAGGATGAGAGGCTTGCAATGGGCGCCGAATGTGATCATTGCAAAGAAGGAAAGTTGCGGCTCGCAATGAGCGCCGAAGGTGCTCAGCATGGGGCTTGCGATGAGCGCCAAAGGTGCTCAGAGGGCCCATAGCCTTGCATTGTGTGGCAAACTGCATTGCCAGCCTTACCATCTTACTCCCGTCATTTTTGATGGGCAATTTCCTAGTTTGTTATAAAAGCCAATCTCATCCTGCTAACAGCCACCTCAAACAATAATATGTTTACTAGCGACTTGCCCGTCAAAAAATGCCGGCAATAAGATTGTAAGGCAGGTAATGTTGTTTGCGTGCAAAATTAATTTTGTTGGAGTTCCAAGATCCTTCAGCGCTCATTGCAAGCCTCGCGCTGAGCGCCTTCAGCGCTCATTGCGAGGCTCTTGGTTGTTTGTGTGCTATGAGCGTTTTTTTTTTTTTTGTATGGCAATGAATATTTAATAAAATAAGAAATGAATATACTTTACCTATTGTGAAGTAAAATTTGCAGGAAGCATTGTGTTGAAGAGCTGGCAATCTGTTTTCATGTTGCTGCAGCATCAGTGCTGTGGAACTGCTGTGTAAGCGTCATGAATGTGTGCAGTGTAATAGTGTGCGTGCGCGAGGCAAATCCGTTAGGTTAGCTGTGTACTTCCAGATTGTATAAGTTAGTGTTCTAAAATGGCGCCTAATGTGTGGTATGCGGCTGTGGCTGATTTAGCGTCCTTGTTTTCGGATGTCGTCCGACTTTTTCAGAAAATCTGTAGGTGTTTGGTGGTGTTTTGCGTGTTTAGGGTCCTTTAGCCTCGTTTTCGTTTTGTTCAGCGGCCCTTTTTTTTCTCGCTTAGGTGATTTTCGGGTGTCTAAACTCTGTAATTTGGACTTAAATCGAGGTGTAACTTCACTTGCAGAGGTCCTGGGTGCCCCCCCCCCCTTGCTGTGGGTAATCTTTGTATGTGTTTGTTGTGTTATTTATTGTGTTTCTAATGTTTTGGGGGTCGCGCGGGTTGCGTCCTTGTTTTCGGATCTCGTATGTCTTTTTCGGAAAATCCGTAGGTGTTTGGTGGTGTTTGGCGTCTTTAGAGTGCTGTAGCCTTGTTTTAGTTTTTTTCGGCGGCCATTTTTTCTCTTGCTTAGGGGATTTTCGAGTGTCTAAACTCTTTTATTTGGAGTTAAATTGAGGTGTAACTTCAGTTTTCGAGATCCTGGGTGCCCCCCCTTTCTGTAGGTAAGCTTTTTATGTATTTGTTGTGTGTATTTATTGTGTTTTTCATGTTTTCATGTACCCGGGTTTCGGGCGGTTCTTGCGATGTCGTAATGGGTCGTAACGCGTCTTGTATTTTTGTTTCGTAACTCCGTAAATTTTGCGAGGTCCGCAGTTGCTGGCAAGGAGCGTCTTTGGCGCTCCTTGCCAGCAACTGCGGCCCTCGCTTCGCTATGCGAGCCCGCAGCGTTAGCAACAGCCCGTATGCTCACAACTATATATGTGATATGAAGCAGAGAGTTCATATATTTCCTGCATTAGTCTTTATTTATAATTAACCCCTTCCATGCCGTAATTGTAAGTAAGCCTTCCAAGAATGTTTACAGGAGCCATGATAATAAAAAATGTAATCAGTGTGGCACCTTTATATTGCCATCCAATAAAATGCTTCTGTGGCTATGATTGGTGAACATGGAACTCTGGCAACTTCCTCTAACACTAAAGAAATCTGGAAACAAGGTGGATTTATAGGCACACAACAATCAATATTAAATAAAAAGGAAGAATTATGGCAGCTTATATAATTATGGCAGCTAATGTAATTGGCAACCACCAGTTTAACAATTATATACCAAAATTATAAAGAAAAAATATGTATATTTTAAAATGTTGCCTCCTTGCACGGTATTATCATCAAGCTCACTGCATTATTCCATTTTCGGGAGTTATCCAATCATATGAGACATCCTGTGATGTGCACACTTGTGCATTCATTTCATATTTTCTTCTTGGGGTTAAAGTTAGAGCTGTTGCAAGCAGTCTAGACTTAGGCCCTCATTCAATTGTGATTTGGCCAATTGAATAAGGCTCTAAATAAGCACACAGCATATTTTTTTTAAAGAAGTTTTTAGTTAGTGAAAACCTTGCTTTTGGATAGATGATTACTAACTAAAAACTTATTTAAAAAATATATGTTATGTGCTTATTTAGACCCCTATTCGATTGGCCAAATTGCAATTGAATGAGGGCCTTAGGATTTATAGTCGACCGAGACGTGAGAATGAAACAAAGACAAGAAATGTGTGCAGAATGTAATTTACAGCTTGGAAGTGCTAGAACACTCTGCCACACATGTTTTTTCTTCTTGACAAGAAATAACAAAAACTCATTATTTTTTTTTAATATTTATTCTGATATTTCAAACAGACAACAATCCATTTGTCTAACAATTGTAGAACCTGGGAATCAAACCTTAAAATACTAATTTACAAAGAACTTTATCTGAAAATATCCACTGATTTCAAATCCTTTACAACTACAGGATAATGACACATCTAGTCCATTCCCTGGCATTCTGATGAATAAATAAATACAAAATATATCATTTTTTTGTTTTCGTGTGAAGTCTATAAGAAATATTGCTTACATACAAAAACACATTACAGTACTTTACATCTAATTCCGAAAAAGGACCAGCAATTTCGGTGACAGGAAAAAAACAAACAATCAAGGACTTTGATGTAGAACACTCGGCTTTTGTACCAGAAAATACCAAATTGTGTTCCTGCATCCTTGAGCACAGCAGTTTGTCTGTATATCCTATAATGGAAGCTTGTTTGGGCAAATTGTGTGTCCACGTCAACCTTTTAAAAGATTAAATATTCCAGAGCATTGCAGGGGAATTTCACGTTGTTGTAAAATTACTAAGGATAACCAGCTTTTAGTGCAAAGCAACAATACATAGGATAAAATATGCCATTAGTCCCTCTTGTCTCAGTGTGTATGGAATGATACATTATGTGTGTAAATCTACCGTACTTTACATTACTGTGCGAAAGGCTGTCATAATGTTGGGCATTTACTTTTACAGATCCTATTACCTGGGACAATCTCTTATATAAGGGTATGAGTAATTAGCTACTAGTTGCAAGTGACTGATAAAAGACTGATAACCGAGGACGGAGTAGTAGAATTACTGGCAATAGATTTACTTTATGCGGATAACAATACATTTCAAACTTGCTTATTTAGGCTTGTAATTTACAGTTCTGGAAAACTTGAAATAATTATATGTATTTTTAATAACTAAACATCACCCCTAATGTTCCCTACCTTCCTACAAATCATTTTTTTATAATGTCAAATTGTTCCCTATTAAAAAATGTCAAAAAGATACAGCACCTGTAAGGGGACACTGACAGGTGAGATTGTGAGACCATTAAATACCTCTTAATTTTTACTCTATAAGTGTTTCTGTGTATTTAAATGGCATTGTTAGAAGGCTCCTTCCACTGTGAATATCACTTCCCATGACAATGCAACAGTTCCTAGCTCTTAACATAGTAGTAGATCTGTTTATAGTGACATCATCCACATAGGCAGTTATACCACACTGGACCCAAACAATATCACTGGCTCACATTAGGTGTTTGGAGAGAGTCAGGGTCTTCTGATTATAGAAAGAAAGCCAATGAGACTCTTCTACTCTTGATAAATCTCTAGCAGAGTATATGCATTAGCTGTGACTGTATCACTCCAAAATGTGTACATTCATATAACTAAATGTACTACATATATGCACAATTCATAGGACTTGCCATCATTTTGCAAATATTGATTTATGTCCATTTGTTGGTAGACTAGATGGGCCTTTTGGTCCTTATCTGATGTGAAATTTGTGTTTCTATTTATTAGGAACATAAACATAATTTGGATTGCCTTTTCTACCTCATTGTATAGCTTTCTACACACACTGAAGCAAGATACTCAGATATGATACAATAACTCAAACAGCTTGGCCTATTTGTTTGATGCAAACAATTATAAGCTTGAATAAGCCTCACACCAAGATACAACAGCTACTGAAGTGATCCACATTATGAGTAATGAGTGGCACATTAACTCTTTTGCTGCCTAAACAGGGTTAAACATATTATCTGAGCAAGACAAGACACCTCACACTTAGAACACTTTTTTTGTGTGTGCCAAAGAGAAGGCCAGTTTTCCATCCACACTGGGCAGCACAAGTTCATTAGAGGCTGGCACACAGAGAAGCCTATGGGCACTGCTCCTGCAATAGTCTGGCACAGTTTATATAGAGCAAGCACAGCCTGTGCAGTGTCCGTAAGAGGAAAAATTGTGCGTTGTGCCTGACTAAGGCAGAGTGTCCTGTCTTCTTTTCTGGCAGTGATAGTACAGGAAAGACACGCTCTCATCTTCATAGTCTCATTTTCCTTTCTACTGGGACAGGGACAGCTTGAAAGATCTTTGCTGCTTCATTGTCTGTAACCAACTTGTACCAAGTGGGCCGAAATTGCCCCTTATAGCCAACAAAAGCCAATTTTTCTGAAAAGAGAAACAATTTAAATAGTTGTAATGAAGGAGATCCACACAAAGAGAGGAATTCAATATTTCTATCTTCACCATTTCTTTTTTCTTTTTCTTTTCTATTTTTCTGTCTTTTGTTTATTATTGTTTTTCTCTCCTACTTCATTTGTATTTTATTTCTTATTTTTTGTATTGTCAAACATTCCTGCGATTGATGCTTGGAAGCAGACTGGTCAATAGTTTAGAAAGCTTACACTACACAAAATCTGCAAGGGGAATAGTGGGCTCCTCTTCTTGTCCTGACCTATTAACCAATTCAAAATGTGATGGAATAATACAGTCTTACTAGTCTGAATAATTACCACTTATTTGAATACAAAACTGGCTAAGCAAGCACAAACCACCCAATAAATATTTTTCCCTACTGTGTTTCATTTAACAGGTCCAATTAGTGGAGGAGCCACTTTTTTTCTTTCATGCATAAAAACCTACTACTATAATGTTACATTAAACAGATAAAGTATCACAGAGTAAGTCTGTTATAGCAAGGTAGATCACAAAAACCATAGGGATGTCTCCTAAATCATCATGTATGGCTTGGTACTCGTATAACTAAAAACTTTAATCAATGACTGGGCCATTGCATCTTGGTTCTGCAGGGTGACTTGCCCAAGGTTGAATATAAACTATTTTGTATTTAGCATTCTAGAGAGGAACAAGAAGCAGGAATGATCCTTAATTATTATATTTTTCATTAGTTTTTATCAATTCAATAATGTTTAACAAACTACTATATAATCTGTTTAGAAGACAGATATCTAGATATATATCTAGAAAAATAAGTATGCACCTTTTATCTTCACATCTGTGTCAGCACCAAGTTTTCCCAGAACTTTAGTCCATGATCCCTTAGAATACAGCCGTCCTTTGGAGATAATGACCACGATGGAACTGGAAGTAAATATACTGTAAGCTCAAGGACCTCTCTCTACAATCAGTACTTTAAAAACATATAGATTTTCAAGATGTGTCAAATATTTTTGTAAATTCGTTTGATGGTTTAATTGTGTTTGTGATAAGGATGTATTGATTTTTATCTATTAGAATGTTACAGTCATCAATATTGATGTAGGTGTGTGGGTTTAATTCTCAATCTTTCTGCTGATGCTTAAGTGTTGTTCAGCTTAGCAAATAAAATTTAGTTTTGAATTTCATGAAAAGAGAGAATATGAGGGAATAAAACCTGGTTACATTTGAGCTATACATGTGCCGGCAGTAAACAATAGTTATCTGACAACTGCACTATACCATTTATGTGCTTTCAAGTCTCAAGTATATAATGTCAAACATTCCCATCTAATAAATCCATGGATCTAGGGTACATATTACATATACAGGAGCCATCGGGTTCCCACTGTCTTGTCCAGTACTCACTTGTCTTTGATATTTGATACATAATTCTCCAGCTGGGCTGGAATTCCTTGCAGAATGGAAGTTTTGAAGATTACACTATCGACTACTTTCCCTTGCATGCCATCTATCACAACAAGTTGAATTCCATCATCCTGGATGAAAAACTTCTTACCGTCCACCTGTTAACACACAATATTGATGTTTTATTAACATAAATAGACTTATAAGTTGAGTGCCCAACACATGGCAAGGAGGGATCCTGTTATATATGATGTGTTTAATTATGAATATCAACAATTTTGTGATTAAAATGATGAACCGACCCAAATACCCAGAGGCTCCATAAAAGAGTGAACATATAAATTGGGTTATGTTGGGGTAACCAAAAGTACAAAAGAGTTCATTATGAAAAATGTTTAATTATGAAAATCAATAGTTCAGCATTTTTTATTAAGCAATAATAATAAATCATGACAAAATGCTCTAGCAGAACTTCCAAAGGCTGCCTTTAAGTAATAACACGAAAACAATTAGCAGACTGCACGAAAAGTAGTGGTAGATAAGACAGTCTGCACAATGGTTCAAGGTAAAATACCTGTGAGGCTTCTGATTGGCTTACAAGGGGGACATGGCTGAACTGACCACTATTGTTTGTAAAAACATTATAAAAATACTCGGGAATGTTCATCAGACAACTGCAGATTTTTCTTTATGATCTCTATATGTTTCTACACAAGCCTGAATAAATCAAAATGACAGAGATGTCTGTTTTTCGTGTCTTTCTGATTCTTTTGAGGGTAAGGGGAAGTGAGTGGTTACCTGACATTTGTCTCAAATTGCTAGTTTCCTCAGTACATATATAGGATGCCAGATAATAATGACAGGCGTTCTCTCATGAACACAATTCTATCTCATGGACAAGTCTCATTATCACAGAACGTAGCTAAGGATATTAGGCAATCACATGTAAGCCAGCCTCAAACAATTCAATCCATTTTTTAATATTGCAATAAAAATGTTACCTCAGTGTATGCAAAGTCATCCTTCAGGTGAAAGTATCTGGTGTTGTATGTTTCTAATTTTAACTCCAGGAAATGGTCATTTGTTTTCTTCTGCAATAAAATAGAAAAAAATATATATAGACACAACACTTGTTATGGGAAACAGTACTGTCTTTGTAGTGTTACTTTGTAGGATATTAAGTACATATAAACATTTATTGGTTTGTCTTATTTTGCTTATTTTGTTCTTTTCTGGGTAATATGAGCTATTGCTAATTTCCCATTTATCAGCAGATAATGTCTTTGTCTAGATTCTATCTTAGACCCATAGCATATACTTAATGCCTGTTTACAAAGTAGTTTTACATGTTCAAGTATGATTTATATTTAGTATTGTATTGTATCAATTGAATGCTGTTAAATGCATTTTTTTGCAGCAAATAAATACATTTGTTTGTCATTCAGCTATTCTCATTCTAGTTTTTACCTTTACTTCTCATCTTTGTGTTAGGGAGTAGACATTGGTAGGAAACAAACCCAGAAGGAAGGATTATAAAGGCTGATTGGCAAACAAGTCAATGCCATTTTACTTGCAAAAAATGCAATTTCTTCATCACACTCTACATTCATTGAACTAATAAAGTACTTATTACTACCTATACCTATATTATCGAAAGTTATACCATATTTGGAACCCTAGCTTTATTCCTTTACGAACCAAGACATACAATATCCAACTGACATAGCACACATTATAAACAGAATTTAGAGTGCTAAAACTGATTTATTGATATTACAATGGTTGCATTTATGCATATGTGAACTATGGCCATGCCTAGGGAGGCAATCTAAAAGGGCAGCAGGCAAATTTCAGCCTATGGTTAACAAAAGAAACAAGAACATAACTACAAGAGAAATAATGAAAGAGGAAAGAAAGAAAGAAACGGAAAGAGTATAAAAGAAGGGAGAGGGAAGGAATAGACAAGGGAATAGTAACTGAAATATGGGTGAATGTCCAAGTTGATCTAGCATGAAACCTAAACACATTTCTGTAGCATTGTACAGAGACATAGATTTTTATGATACATACAAATGATAAAGACCCATCTAGTCTGAACATTCTAGCTACCTAAAGATTAGGCCTTAATTTGCTTCAAAATAGCCTTATACTGACACTAGGCATGTTTAAATTCCTTAACTGTGTCTGACCCTACCTTTTCCACTTCTCTGTTACCGTTTCTGTGAAGTAGTACTTTTGCACATTTCTAAGTCTTCCAATTCTAAATCAGGACCTCTTGTTCTTGCATTCCTCATATTCCGGAAGATAGATCCCTCCTGAATGTTATTAAATTATTTGATATATTTGAACTTTTCTATCCTGTCACGTTATACATGTGAACGTCATGAAGTTTTTTACTTTTAAGTTTTCTTTTTGGACCATGAGCCATTTTAGTTGCCCTCCTCTGAATTGATTCCTATTAGTTAATATCTCCAGAACTGACCACATTATTCTAACTATTGATATACAGAGGGGTATTAGTACCTCTCATTTTCTGCTCTTAATTCCTCTTCCAATACAACCATGCATAGCGTAGTCCTGTGTCTATGTTATGTTATTAGCTCTCTGTTTTGGAAATGTACTTCCCTTATATATTTTTTTTATTCAAGTGTGAATGTTTTAACTCAAGTGTACTCTTT
The DNA here is from genome assembly GCA_027410445.1 of Discoglossus pictus. Lineage (NCBI taxonomy): Eukaryota > Metazoa > Chordata > Amphibia > Anura > Alytidae > Discoglossus > Discoglossus pictus. The sequence goes on along the minus strand of CM050167.1, from coordinate 188,677,303 downwards.
CTCAATCTTCCTATTTGGCAGACATATTAATGTACAAATGCAAATTACCAGATGATAGTTATTCAGCTTCTTTGGCAGTGGTAGATCCACCACAGGGGTCTGGGCATACTTAGGGTACGCTGAGGCTGTGCAGTCACTGATACCAGCACCTTTTGGGATCATAGCTTTAATTTTTACTCGCTCACAGCCCTTCACAGAGCAGAAGGCAAACTTCTCCTTTTCATTTTGACCTGTCAGTGTCAAGAAGAGTAATCTGTGGGGAAAAAAAATAATTTTTTACATGTAAAGAGAAAGCACAGGAGAGGGGAAATCACAGGTTTTTATAGGGAAAATATTAATATTGGTCATAAAATATAATTAGCATGAGCAGCATAGTATCATATGAATAGGTTTTATGTTCAGGAATTAGGATTTATTTTACTCTCCACAGGCTGTGCTCTGGAAATGTGTGAACATATGTATTTATCCAGGAACATTCACATTTATATAGCAAACCTTTGTGTCTGTATAACTGAGAGCAAGAGAAAACTCTATTGAAGCGTTTCTGAAATTATTATATATTAATGTCTCTGCAATATATATTTGCCTGCACATAGTAAATGAACTTGTGATGAGAGTGTATTAAAAGGGAAAAGTTGTGCATATTTAAAAAAAAAATCATCTAAATATGCAGAGTTCATCGACCTGTTTTAGCACAAAACTAGCTTACTAATAAATGCTCTTTTTACAGTTATATTTTATGATTATACTCACTGAAATATTGCTCACTTCTCTTAATTTAGTTGACGTTTTTGGATTAATATCTAGTGCACCAATTTTACATAGCTTTGTGCAATTTTTAGTTGGTACGGAGTGTAGTAAAGCTGCAGTGTAAATGCATACAGGGCTTGCATATAGATCTATCCCATCACCTAGTGCTGAATTTACATCTATAGTGCCCGTCTGCTAGGATGCTTTAGACTCCGCCCCCTCCCACACATACACACTCATTTTATAAATTAGCCAAGAAAATGCTAAATAAGAGTTGTAGGCATGTATATTTAGTGAGATTTGTATCTATAGATGATAGTGCATGTATGTATATGATTATATATTAATTTGCCTGTTGGCACCCAGAATTCCCAGAGTGCAATGGAAACTTTCTATGTGTTGACTCAGATTTTCTGATCTTTTTTATATATGATGATGTACACAGATGTACATGCACGCACTTGTACTATTCACTTCTATTCCCATAGAAAAAAAAGTCACATGGGAGAGTAAACACTAGAAATAAACCTGATTATTCTCAGCTGTGTTTAAAGGGGAGGTTTTACCTGAACACACGTTGCTCTTATATGAAAGAGTTCAATGAGAGAAGTTCAATTATAGGTGTAAACGTATAAACAATTTCCTTTTATTATAAGACCCCTGTATGTTAGGTGATGGGAGCGATTGAAGAACACAGAAACATTAACATAACAGTCAGCGGCACACTGACTGGCACTTGAGCTGGTTCTTGAACTTTTGACCCAATCAACTCAGCATTCTGTGTTAGTAATTAAATTGACCTTAAAATGGCTGCTTCTTCCACAAACTAGGAGGAGTAACTGGCATATTAGATTTTTTTGTAATAAATTGTATATAGATTGTTAATCCTCTGTAGGAATTCTCTTCAGTATAAAAATCTTAATTTTAAGTGGAGCTTCACTTTTAACACTTTTTCAGTGCAAAAATACAGCTCCCCTAGAGGCAGGTGCCCTTACACAGTTTCCTACTCTGCTCTGAATAAGAAATCTGATCCCGCCAACACCACATACCCTGATTCCTCATCCCAGTAATAATAGCCCCTGCCAGGGTAGGTTTGATGCACTTTGTCCATCTGCAAGGTTCGTATGAAGGTCCCTGTCTTGTACGTCCGTTTTGTGAGACGATTATGGATATCTGAGAGGATGGAAAATGTTGTCCCTTTAGGATAACAAAATCCTACTTGAATCCAGTCATTCCTAAAATAGGAGAATCATGTGTTACCACAAGTAATAGGAACTTGACATCAAATTTCCAAAGGACTCAAACAGCCAAGAAAAATATCTCAGTTTAAGATGGTTATTTTTTTCCTGGCTCAAAAGCGCATTGCAAGAAATTCTAGCAAAACATTTCAATTAACCCAAGGAAATCATTTTATAGTGCCGGGAATCCAAATAAAAACACTATAAAGAGCATTTCAGGATAAATGTTTTATCTCCTGAGTTTAATTTCAGGAGTTGTTTCCTAATTGTAAAAATGGCAAGCTCTGAACTAATTCCATGCTAAAATGTTGGATTGCATATTTGTGATATAATAAAAAACAGGAGTCCAACTGTGAAAAGCTACACACTGTACTCATATGAATAATTATAATTATAATTAAAACGTTTGAGTGGAAATGTTAGATAATAGCTCTTGAAATCTGGGTAGAATAGGAGCAAATTACATAAAAAGGTCATCCCTCCTAATTAATTTATGTTACTTGAATAATTATTTATCCCAGTGTCTGAGTTTGAGGGGGATAAACCACATGAGCTTGCCCAGTTGGTATAAATTACTTCATTTTTTATTTAAATTGGATTGGGTTTTTGCTCTGTCATGCAAGGAATCAAAAGGTGCTAAATTTATAGCAAAATTGCACCATTACATAAACATACTAGGATCGAGATTCATAATCGTCTCCAACACACCAACTGGTATATCTTTTAAACGTTAAGGGTTATCTCAAATCCTAATTATCTGAAATAAATATTGACAGCCAATCCTCTGACCTACTATCATATAAGGACAGAGGTGTGAGAGTGATTAAATATATTATTATTATTTATAACATATATATATACTGTATATCAAAATAGATTAAAAGAAAATCTTTAGATGGGTTTATTTCCAGTTAATACATTTCCAGTTAATAACAGCTTTACATTGTTATTTTAGTATTTGAATTGATTGTTTCTATTCATTTTATATATTTTTGCATTGTTATATACTTTCCTCATTGGAATTGGAATTGTATTTGGAATCTTACTCAATAAAGTAATTATCAGTTAACAACATTTTCAGTGTTCAAATTCAGTTATCTAACTCTTTCACTCAAAATGTTTAATTACATATAGTAAGCTGTGTATACATATCACATAAAATGCCACTTTCTTTAATTACATATACATTTAATATGATAGTATAAATAATAAGAAATCATTAAAAGGTTCAAATAAACTAATACATAAAGAAAAACATAGCTTTCATTCATTAATACATGTTATTTTTCAGTCTGGGCACAGCAATGTATTTTTTTGTTAATAATTAGCCATCCATAATTTGATGTTGCATCCTAAAGATACCCCTGAACAAAACCACCTTGTTTCATGATATGAAAGTGTTACTTACCTCTTGAAGTTGATGAGCCAGACTGTCAGCTCCTCCGGGGCAGTCTTGTCCCAGTGCACTGTGTAGCTCTTCTGCAGTGTAACCACAGGCTGGTATTGTTGGTAGTGGTTATGTTTACCCAATGCCCCCTCCAGAGTTAAAGGGTGATCTGGGTACTCATCTTTAATGATCTTCATTTCTGCATCAGCTGGCTTTCGAGCCTGGATGTAGATCTACAACAACATGTTCATAAAGTTAATCAATGACACAAACAGGCAGAAACGTTTGGGTAATGATTTGGGTAATATATAGCACTGTATATATAGCTTTATTTGAAAATAATTCACAAATATAACAATACCAAAATAATACAGTAAGCATGTAATAAAGTAGGATTTATATAGAATAAAAATCTACAGTGTATAATACATTAGAGCTCCTTCCCCAAATAGATATGAAGAAATAAGAGACACCAGGACTCTGTTAGTATAGAAATAAACATATTCTATTAAACTACAAGATAGTTATGATGGGGTTAACCAAAACGTACCAACAATTACATTATGTCAAGCTGTCTCTGCCATGAGTAAGTATAGGGAAAGTGGGGTGAGAGATAACACAATCTCTTCACATACACACATATTGACCAATAACTGACACTTTGTCTATACACATTTATTGTCACACATAACCCCCCTCACTTTGCCCTCTCAATGCCCCAATTTATTACAGATGTGTATGTGACTGGATAATAAATAACACTACTTATGCGCAGCATGGTGTAATAAGTATGGAACTTCATAGGTTTGCGTTGAGCCCAATCTCTACCAATTCTTTAATGCAGACCAGCTAAAAACAAACAAGCTTTTGAAGGTTTAGTCAGTTAAGAGTCATTATAGATTCAATAATATAATAAGGTAAACCCCAAATGTTTTAGTCTTCCTTTAATGTAATGGCTGATGGAGAATTAAAGAAGCAGATGTAAGGAAACCTGACAATTAATGGTAATTGATACTAAAGCAGCTATCCCTTGAAGCACCATGTTGACATTTGTGTAAGTTCTTACCTGTGCATAATTCCCACTGCATATAGCTCCCTTCCAATCTGGCACATCGATGCATTCAGGATGTCTGATCAACCAGTTATCCTCCTTGACCAGAAATGCCCCAGGATATTCTGACACTGACCCATCGACATCATGGAAAACTGTTGTCTTGTCCCCATCCATGTTCAATTGATTAAACCATGGGCCAGGCTCCCCAAAGAAAACCCTTGATGAGAACTACAAGAAATGCAAGGCAATCAGAAAGAGTATTTGGGTCACATCAAGAGGTCTCAGTAAGAAACTATGAAATAATGCTTATTCTAGCTTCTGTGGGCTTAATTATGTTTATACACCAGTTGTGATAACGAATAAGCTAGCTTCTGGATGTAGCACCGGCTTGCTTACTAACAGATCCTACCAACCTTCTCTGTTTTTCTATGCAGAAAATATAAATTATTTTCAAATTGGTGGTGTTTTCAATGTGGGTGAAGACATATGTTTAAGTCACATGATAGGCCAGCTTCAAGATCAGACCATGCTGCTTTGAATTGTTAAGCTCCAATGTTCTAGAGATTAAACATTGAGCAATATAATTACAACTTTAAATTATATAAAACACTAAGTGAAAAACATAAGCTTTGATGGTGTTTGGTAAAATACATAGATTAATATGTATTATGATGTATCTTTATAAAAACACACAAGCAAAGGTTATTATGCCCCTTGAGTAGACATCAATGAAATGTTTTATGACATGTATATATGCCAGGAAACTAGACATCCACACTGGAAAACTAATGCATGTGACCACAATTATTGTGCAATGCTAAGAGCTAAAGTATCATACAGAGGTCAGGGGAAAGCTCAAGTGCTCTCAAAAGGCATCAGGGATACACATGTTCAAAGGATAAACACCCTATAACATTATTATAATGTAGTACAGTATACAAATATCCTGTAAACAAATAATAGGTACAGGATAAGAACTTGAAAACATTAACAAGGGAAAACTTACAGGTACATCCTGGAATATTATGTTGGTCATATTGTTATTTGGACAGCTTTGCCAAGAGTTATTGAGACGGAACCCAATTGCGCTAGTGTGACGACCTTCCAGAGCAACGTATTTACGAAATGTGCAATTCTCGATGTTGATTGGTCCATCATATACTTGTATCCCACGCATTGGGAAGTTTCTAAATACAGATACAATGTGGTCACAAAAATTGGTCAATGGTGTGTAGATAGATAGATAGATAGATAGATAGATAGAGTCGTGAAGAATATACAAACTTACTGGCCTCTTGGGAGTGTCCTCCCACTGTGGTCAAGCCCTCCTGGGCCCCATACTGGATTGTCCACCATTTCTGTCCCAATATTGTTGCTTTCACCAACAAAAATGCTGTTCCTAATTTGTTGCTTGGATCCATCATCATCTGGGAAAGTTCCTCCACTATAATAATGAAGGCGTGATTAAAATAATAAAAATACTAGACATTTGATTCAAAATGTCATAAGTAAATATGTCAAATTACCTTGCAAGAGTCAGGCCAATTCCATTATCAGCAAACCTACAGACAGGTTATAAATACATATTAGCAAGCTGACCATGGGTATCAATACTGAATCATGTATTTGTTTACATTTATATACATAGTTATTATTTAAGACTCATAGTAATAAAGGTAAAAGAATAAAACATTAAGAAATAGAATATAACAGATTGTAAAATTATTAATTATTATTATTATGTAGAATAAAATACAGTGGGTACACATAGCAAATTACAAAGATATAGACAAATTCTAAGGTAAGTAGAAATACAAGTAAAAATACAATACAATGCAGGCACAATATGAATGGATCAGCAGATAGAATTGTGCAACAGAGTTAAGGTCACTACCTACAACAAGGAAGGTAAGGGTGGGAGGTGAGACAGGACGGTGATAGATGCAAAATGGCAGACATAAAGGCAGCCTGCTGATGCAAGTGGGGGTGACTGTGAGTGTTTAGTAAAGTAAGCAGATGGAGAATGTTAAGGCTGAAGCGGATACGTTTTTAATACATTTTTGAAGCTTTGAGTTAGGAAGATAGTTTGAAGGAGCGAGGTGGGAATTAAGTGAAGATAGGAAAGGAATGGGACACACTTACTGGACTAAATTGTATCCTGTTAGATTCAGCTATAGACTACGTAAATATCGGGCTAACAATCAATTTATAATTCAACAATAATGCACCCTTTTATATCATCTCTAAGTACAGCCCCAACCGCCCTCTCCATTCTGCTAACGACCTTCTTCTTTCATCCTCTCTTATCACCTCATCAGGACTTTTCTTGTGCTGCCCCCATTCTTCGGAACTCCTTACCCTGCTCCACTAGACTATCCTCCTGCCTTAAACCCTTCAAACACACTAAAATCTCATCTGTTTAAATAAGCTTATCACCTCCAGCCCTAATATACACATCACATCTATAATCCTTCTATACCTCTCCCATATGCTTTAGATTGTAAGTCTGCAAGTTTTCAATCTTATGTGCTTTAGGGAAAGCACTGTGTACACTTGATTTTAAGCTCAAAGACAGGGCCCTCCATTCTTTTCTTTTTTTGTTTTCTTCATTGTGTCAATATTGTTTTGATTTGAACTTACCCCTGTATAGCACTATGGAATATGTTCGTGCATTACAAATAAAGGAAATAATAATAATTTATAGTGACAAGCTTTACTGTAAATTGAAAGTAGGCAACACTTTATACACTAGAGCGACTCCAATCATATAGGATATGTGAAAAGTGTACACTGACAAATACACTTTTAGCTTTTTTTTAATATGTAAAAATGTCCAGGACAGTAAAAGAAATCTGAAAGAAAATTAATATTTTTCAACTTTTGGCCTACATTTTATCCTCTTGTTTTATTAAAGAAAATTCCATCTGCCGATGGTTATTTAAGCAGCTTATCTGTTATACTTGCACAATAAACAAAATGTTTCACATGACAGGCTGTAAAAATAGCTGAACTTACTGGCAGTTATCCAGCCAAACATCTCCTCCGCGCAGCCAGGCTCCATTGTCCTGATTCTTGTAAGCAATAAAATGCTTAATTATTGCAGGTACCCTTGGCTTGGTAGGATCAGCGTCTTGATGTGGGCTGTACCTATGGAACAAGAGAATGAAGGAAAAACAGGCTTGAGACAAAGGAAAATCTAGCTATTGTAGGCTGAAGTAGAATACTCTTTTCCAGATTATTGTATCATATTATTATTTTAGATTTATTATAGTTCTGCAACGAAACCAACAACTTCATTTTTTCCGTACCTCAAATCTTTGTTTATTTTTGTACTTGTGTTGCCCCGAAATCTCTTTGGTATGTAATGTGTTCTCACTGTTTGTGGTTATGCTGTTTGGTGACTGTTGTGGTATAATCTGACATACTATGATTAATATTTTGGCATCAGATCATACAGATCATACAAGTGTAATGCAGAGAAAAACAAAAATTACAGAACGCATCCATGTAACAACCTAGAAACAGTATTAAAGGGACAAAGCAGAGGAATCCAAATATGGATAACAAACATTTTATCAATTAAATTATTCAGGGTTATGATTGCCAATACTTGCTAGTTACTCCACAGGAGTCTGCCTTTATCTAAAACCCCCTGCTACTGAGAAGAACACATGCAGAAGAATACATGAACACATGCAGGAGAGGGAGGCAGAGAGGGAGAGAGAAGGAGAGAGAGGGAGAGGGAGAGGAAGAGAGAGAGAGAGGGAGAGATTACATAGGTAAAGTAGCTGATGACTCATCAAAGTTCCAGTAGGTACAGGGCACATCTTTAAAACATGTAGAGGTTTAAACTCTGTGTATAGAGATGGTTCAGGCAGGTAACATGTAGAGTTATAAATAGTTGCTACACTTGTACAGGGAGGAGGGGATGCCAACTGTACCATGATTCCTATTGTTTCAGGTATCCCTTTGGTTTCCTATAGTAAGTAAGCTTGGGAGCAGTAGTCTTAGGCTAGCCAGTGCTTTGATGAAACTCTAGAACAGTGGTTGTCAACCTGGTCCCTACCGCCCATTACTGGGCAGTTGAGGCTTTCATGGTGGGGGGCAGGTTAATCGCTAGATGGAGTTGCTGACGAGTGATATCACACGCAGGAGACCCGCAGCACCACGCTTTGCTGGTTGGAGAGCTGGTGAGAGAACCTAGGGACAGCAGTCAGGACCCGATCACTATCTAATACGTACAAGGCGATACATAGCTAGGGTCATATGACTTATTTAACCAGAAATGAGATGGGGCAAATGGAGTTACTGCGGGTGGGCGGTAAGGAAATTTTACCATAAAAAGTGGGTGTTAGGTATAAAAAGGTTGACAACCCCTGCCCTAGATTGTTGCTCACTGCAGGACCCCCACTCCCCTTGTAACTGTACGTTTGTTGTCCGTAACCCTTCAACAATTGAAAGCAATTTAGATAAAAGTGCTACACAAACGTGATATAAATATAAAATGCGGCAATTATTTTTTTCTCCTATACTTGTGCATATAATAATAGATAACACACTTCATCAATATGTTATGCCTCTTGTCAATGTGCCCATCTTTCATCACAAACTTTAAAATCTCATACTGTGAATATTATTTAAGATAACACACAGTAATTTGCCCCATTATCTGTATCTGTTTTTCTTTTTTTGTATACATTGTTAGTGTGCCAAGCAATTGTATACACAATGGTTAGTGTAAGAGAAGTGACTGATAAAAATCTTTATTTGAAATAAAACAGGAACTAACATTTGGCAAAACTGCCCTTTGTAGGAAAAAGTTATATTTACCAACAAAGTAACCTCAGCAGTAATACATAAAAGTCAAGGAACAAAGAGGAACATATAAACACCAACTGAAAAACTAGCTATTGTACACACCTTGGTCAAAAGCAAAATTGCAACTGATATTGTATGAGCAATGAAAGTGCAGTCTTGGATGATGTCATTTTTAATCAAAACATGGACTTTCTTTACAAATGCTACAACACCCCATGCCAATCAATAAAATTCCTGCAAAATGATTTTTGTGGTAAAGTATACTGTAATTAAATTGCATCTGTCAATGAAATATAATAAATTTCTGTGAAATGTTAAAGATTAATAAAAGTAAAGCAAAGTAAATGTTTTTTTTACACATATACATTACAATTAAAATTAGGGACTAGTTTGAAGATCCAGCATTGTTAAAATAGGTTTTTGCTGAATTCCTAATTGCATACATTCCTTGCTTTATTACATGACTGTTTGAAATATATTAATCTCTGCTAAATAATAGGAAGATTAGTATTGAAAGTCCCTTGCCCAGCTATTCAATCACATCTAGTGTTGTTTAAAATGAATGAATAGTAAACATAATACAGAACCAAAGAGTGAACGATAACTTTTCTGAAAATAAACCATATGACCAAGTTTGGGTATGCAAACCCGAGAATAAAAAACAGAAATTATATGATCCAAGAAGAATAAGAATTATGAGTAAGAAAGAAATTAACTCCCCACAGCGATGGGTAAAAAAGAGGAATGTTTCTCATTTGAATGTGGTGCCAGAAGAAATAGAGCCTATGTCAGTGTATTCCTGAAACTCACACAGCAGGGATGGTGATAAAACAAGTCATGTCCTAAATGGTGAAATACATAGTTATAGGTTAAATAATTAAAGGGCTGCAGTAAAGGTTCCATTTTTATCACTTACGGTAATCTGCCTTTCTGATCCACGTCTTGTGTTATTGTTTAATTATTAGTAATCATTCTGATTACTTATAGCAAATGATCAGAGACATGTGAAACATTTCAAATACAATTTTATTCATTTAAGATGAGCATATGTAATCATAAAGAAGTAATAGGCATTGATAACACTCATAACGCACCTTCAGTGCTCATTATGGGCCTCGCAATGAGGGCCTTCGTCACACATGCGCAAGCCCGTAACTTTGCCAGCATTACAGACAAACAATCTTACCCCTCTCCCTCCCCTGTGTCTCTTTGCCCCCTCTTCCTCCCCTGTGTCTCTTTCACCCCACTACCTCCCCAGTGTCTTTTTCCCCCCACTCCCTCCCCAGTGTCTCTTTGCTCCCTCTCCCTGCCCTTGTTTCTTTTCCTTATCTTACTCCCCTGTGTCTGTTTCCCCCCTTTCCCTCCCCTTTGTCTCTTCACCCTCTCTCCCTCCCCTTTGTCTCCCCCCCCTCTCCCTTCCATGTGTCTCCCCCCCCCCTCTCTCTCTCCCATGTGTCTCCCCCCCTCTCTCTCTCCCATGTGTCTTTCTCCCCCCTCTCCCTTCACTGTGCTCCTTTTGCCATTTATGGGTGTGAAAACATTTGCAGGCTTGGGGAAATTGATCAATTTCCCCAAGCCTGCAAAGTGCTTCCGAGTCACGGCCTTGAAAAAATGTAACGTTTTTAGCGGCCACCATTTTATTTCAAGCCGTAACTCGGAATCCTTTGGGATACAGCCAAAACTAGCTAATTGAATAGCAAATTCGGAGCTCATTGCGAGCCTCTCCCCCACTAACTAACCTTGCAATGAGTGCCTTTTGCGCTCATTGAACATGCGCAAGCCTGTAACTTTTAACATAGCGTTGCCAATAAAATCGTAATTACAACAACTAAAGTTGCTCACAAAAGTTGAATGACTTCAATATTACGATCTTTAATGTAGATGTTCTGTAAAATAATGCATTTTAATAATATTCAATATTCAAAGAACATGTTACTATCCATAGTTTTAAATTATACCACATTTATGTGGTATTAAAGAACAGCAAGCAATCATGGAAATGCATTTTCCTTGCACCTTGAGTTGCAATGAGTAGTTTTCTATTATCTGTGAAATATTATCCAAACACCAATTTGTAAAATTCATTGTAAACAGGAAATTACCTTGCTCCAACCAGGGTTAGGATTGGTCTCTTGTCTTTATCGTTGGCCTCAGTAGTTTTCACTCCATTGTCTATTATCATACCAGCCTACATAGACAGAAAGAAAAGGGTGATTGAAATCCAAGCAGGAATGAAGAACAATACTATAGTATATGAAAATAAAGAAATCAGTACTTTTAGCAATTCAATCTCTAAAACTTAGAAATTTTTAAAAATTGTAGTCAAACCATATAAGACCATATGTTCCTCAGTGACAAGGTGCATTTGTTATCATTAGATGCCCTGTTTGGGGTGTTCTCACACTTACTCTGTAGTTTGAATGAGCTCGATTGTTCTCGAATTTCCCAAGGGGCGTGTGCTCAGAATGCCCTGGAGCATACAGTCCTTGAGAAGGCCCAGTGGGTACATGGTGGAAAATAAACCAGAATCCAGCTTCCTGAAAGTACACACAGTTATAAACGATGGCCCTTCTCTAGACAGATAGTTCCTGTACTTCAATTCCACACTCAATTGAAAGGCTGTGAGAGACACATTTTTCTCATGCACCGATCCTTAAACCCTCCAACCTCCCATTAATTCACTCAAATTTACTATACTGGAACCATACGAACAAACTGCATTAAATTCTTCAACTAAGATTATATGGCCGTAAATGGCTAACTCAAAGAATGTCTATGATTATGGGAGGTGGAATTCTGCACAATTTTATGTATTTTAAGACTATACTGGGCTTTCAAATCTCCTTGATGACCATAAAACAGATCTAGCATGGCCAAGACATCAAGGTGAGAATTATAAAGGCTAATGAAAGCCTCTAATTGTTTAACATGCTTCAGTGAGCCATTCTCAGTAGGATCCTGAGCTGGATTCAGAGACCAGAGAAAACTATTCCAGATGGAGGTGTAATTTATGGTGCGCTGGGAGCGGAGTGAAGCTGGAGAATAACTCTCCTGTTTTAGCAAACAGCTCAACTGTACTAACCTCTCTCATCCTGGGGTCCCTTAATGTTTTACTTACTTCTGATCCAGCAGCTGAGCAGTTGATGAGATTGTTGTTTGGGTTGGCCATCCAGAAGGTGGAAACCGCACTGCACATAAATCAAACGTTACAAACGTTAATTATTATGAGTATTAGCTGCTATTATTATTATTACCCCTTTATCAAATTTTGTAGTGATATTATATTTTAGACACTAAAGTATACTCTTATCATGAAGTCAATTCTTGATCAATTTTAAAAATGTAGACACATTTTCCACATGATTTTCCACCCTGATGGCGCAGAGCACATATGGCAACTTTTGTGGTCCTTTAAAATTAAAAGTGAACACTCTACTAAATACAACAGGGGGCACTTATTGGTCCAGTGTGCCCTAATATGTTGCACTAAATGACAAAGCATGATACATAATAAGGTGGCCAGATGTTCTAAGATCTGATATCTTCAGGAGTTTTCCAGCAGCCCACTGTTTAGTACAAATGTCCCAGTGTAGGTGCTGTGATGATTCATATGTATTATGCAAGATCTCACAATTCCAGTCACTTACTTGCAGTCCTGCCTGGGCTTGGCCACATATCCAGGATAGGACCCTTCAGTAATAGTTTTGCACATTTTATTATCTCTGTCAGATGGTAGCAGCGTTCCTGCTTTGATAAGAAGTCCCAGACAATGATCAAAAGTATTACGCTCCTCAGGCCCATCTTCAGTGAAGAAACAATGTCCCAAAGTGTCATAACCGACTACATCCTTCACCTGCACCAAGAGGAGGATTTGTTTATAAAGAGCAGAAGTGCTAACAGCCATATCTCACAGTCTTACATATTATCAGCTTGCTGCTGTTCCTGGAATTATTTCATAACAGAGACTAATTGTTCATACAATGTTTTAATAAGTAAAGTGTCTCACTCACAATCTCAATGTTCCCTACTATCACTTCCTGGAATCCTTCTGTCTCTCTATAGATAGCATAGCTTAACTCATTTGTTGCCACCGTAAACTACAATGAACTCTTATGTTGCCCCTCTGACAGCAAAATAGGCTACAATGCATATGAAAATATACATGTCTAGAATGTCTAGAAAAGGACATATTTTACAAATGACACCCTTTTGTAACTGTTACCACTTGTTTTACAATTTTCATTCACATTAATTTATTTTCCCACATTGAACTCCTGTAAACAACATGTGATATACAGTCAGACAAATGTATTTTCAAAATGGGCTATTGATTTTAAATTTACTGGCATCTTTATATAAATTGTGTGTTTTATAAAATGCAATAATCAGATAATATAATTGGCTATCCAATTGAAGTGCATTACCTCTTGCCACAAAGGTATGTTTGTTATTGCCAAGTAGTCTTTTTGCTATACAATTGGTTTAATAAAACAGAGAAAAGGAAAACTACAAGTTAGAGTTTAAAAGTAGAAACAGGTTATAATAATATGTCAAGAAAATATAAACACTAACAGGTCTAGTTTAAATATTATGACTACTTGAGTAATACGACATACATCATTTGCACCATTTGGATCAATCAGTGCCACATGTTGGACAATCAGTAGCTCAGTTTTTTGTTTCTCTCGTATGATTTCATGCAGGAACAAAAATTAGTCTATTAGTAGTACAAAAAGACTGGACATGAAAAACCTACCAGCAAACCATTGGTGCCATGGACAGTGACACAGCGAGAGAAGGCATGATGAATGGAGACATCTTTCACATAGGTGGGTTTGGAATATCCTCCTTTTTCATCCACATCCCCAACTGTGTGGAAGTGTATTGGGTAATGCCCCATTGTCTGCTGTCCCATGTGTTTTAGCTCAGCACCCTCAATATGAACATCCTTGAAACCACGTCCAACCTGAAATGCAAAGTCACAGATGCCATTCACAGTCCGTCATTACTGTCCTGTCTACTTGCATACTTTGGCAAGTTTGATACATAGAGAAGAGTTTTGTTGAACATTTTAACCATTTTACTTAATAGTTACTGTATTGTGTATTACTAAAACATTGGGGCATCTTTCTTAATTTATAGTGGAAAGCTTTATCCATTCCATAATCATGGGATACATGGCTAAGGCAAGATGTTTAACACTTATAGCCCAAGAAATCGAAAACATCCATACAAGGAACATAAAAGTGAGCAAACTTTGCATTTGGTTTTTGGCCTTTACAATGTGAATGGGTATGTTAATAATAATAATTATTATTATTATCCTTTATTTGTAAAGCACCAACATATTCTGTAGTGCTATACAGGGGTTAAGTACAAGGCAAAAACAATTTTAATACATTGCAAAAGATTGGAGGGCCCTGTCTTTGAGCCTAAAATCAAATGTAGATAGAGCTTTCCCTAAAGCACCTTACAAGATTGTGATAAATTGTATAACTATCCTAATGGATTTGTACTGTCTTTATTTTTTACTTTAGTTCAATGGTTTACTGTGTTTTCTGGTTCTAGATAAAACTGTGTCTAGTAATTTCACTTCATAAGAAGTATATATATTTTTTTTTGTTCTAGAAAACGAATACTATATGTATATTGGAGCAAGAGCCTCTACACATAATGGCCATTTACAGACACCAAATATCCAGATTACACCACAGTTCCCATGTAATATTTGTATTAAATTGTACTTAGTGTGGTCATTGAAATTAATATTTAAAGTGGCTTCAGCTAAAAGCCAAACAACTCTGTATTAGTCTAGAAGCATTTACAGAAGACTATGGGCCTTATTAAATTACATGCCCACAGTTGTCTTCATTTAAGCCATAAATCTGTGGGTTAGAAATTTGCAACAGTTACAGAGCGATTTAATTGAACAAGCCAAAAACTTCATGGCCAAAAGCCTAAACTGTAACCATGCACCCATAAGTAGCATTACAGGGCACGACCATGATCAATTAAGCAAGGCCGTATCTACCGATTTAGAAACAGCCAATAGTACATGAGACCGTCATCATGACATCCATAAAACATGGCATTTAAACTTCAATGAATTCGTGTTTCTACGTCAGATAGGGGATCGGGCTCACAATCCAGCAATTTAAAAATCAATAAAAATGAATGAAGAAACTGTTACAGTCTATGTGGGTAGCCTGATATGTTTTAACTCCTTGATTCCCGAGATTGATATAACACGGAAAATAAACATAAAAAAATATTTATATTTTATTGCAGATTTGCGAGCTTGAGACTCTTGTGCAATTCATTCTAATTAATTGCTACATTTGCCATTTACGGGTTTGAAGGCAATTGCGGGCATGTGGAATTGTTGCAATGAAACTGCGTTTTTTTAGTAATTGTAACATTTGAGGGCTTGAAAGTCCAAAAGGTTTAGATGGGTTGAGTAACAATTTGACAACCGCAGGAATTTTCAGCCTGTAGCTTGCAAATAGATTGCAGGTAGCTAAAGGAGGCCAATTAAGTATCAGCGAGCTACATTACGGGTTTCGGTAATTGCGATTTTGACAATTTAATTGGGCCCTATGTATTTTTTAAAGCATATTTAATCACAATAAATCAATTAAAAAAGATATTTTTTAGGAAAAGTATAGATGCACAAATAAGTTAGTATCCACTGAGAAACTTTTTATTTCAAGAATCTATTTAAGATGTAGGTAACAGGCAGTTGAGTTATCAAGTACATACCTTGACATGGCCTCCAAATGTGTCAAAGTCAAAATATTTACACACAGTGTTGTTGTAACATCTCTCAGCCATCTTTCCATGTATCACAATATTCCTACTGAGGAGCGCAACTTCTGCTCTCATGTCAACTCCATCCATCTTTTCTCCAACGTGAAGATATTTTGCTTTCCCTATAAATAGAATAGAAGTGAAACTGTTAAAATCATATTGTTCTCGGCATTAAATTGACAAAGGACCTGTTATCCATCTAGGAATTCCTCCTAATGAGGCTAGACCTTCTCAAGCAAGGTTCACATGTTCAGACTACTATGATAGTGGTCAACTAGACACACTGATGTTAAAAGTATTAAGATTATGACCTGACTGAGAAATTGCTGTTATGTGTGTGTATATTTTTTGAACTACAGAATGAACAAGCTATGGCGAAATACTGAGGTGGCAAAAAGCACCTAGAGGAAGACAGACTTTTCAAACTTGCATATCTAAAATCTAGAAAATGTTGTGATGTCAACAACTCTGTGTGCAATGCGGAGGATGCTGAATGGTACTCAAGAGAACACCAGTGATGCAAATGATGGTCCTATGATTTCTGTCATTAGGAATTAACCCCATCTTCTTGGTGTGAATGCAAGAAGAGAGCATCAGTAATTAATCACACATGGACCCCAGAGGAAGTAAAAAAATGACATCATATACCCATGTCTGTCTTTACAGTGAAACAAAAGTCACAAGAATGTCCCAGTTCTGCTCACTACTGTGCAACGTTACAAAGCAGAGCTTCATAGTTCTAACAACTTAGCAAAATCTAATTACAGTAAATATGGAAAGTAATAGTAGACGTTTTACTAGACATTTCTGCTCCTCTACCTGCTTTGAAGTTTAAGATTTCATATGTTCCCAGTTTCTGTCAATAAGACTGGAATCTCACCAGAAAATTCCATTGTCCATTACAATTATTGGATTGCTAAAAAGACACAACAATCCCAGACTAGTAGCGTGCAAACCCTGAAATGTCCACAATATGTCTGGGGAGGATGTGCATTCCTAGACATTCTTCTATTTGTAAGGTATTTGATGTATGATAGAGAAGAGAATGATACCGTTCAGTTAGATGTCTTGCTTAACCTACAAAAACATTGACTGTGACCAGGTTGGACATTTAGATCTATTTATTGTGAATTGGGTCTTTATTTATAATCACATTTAGACTCCTGTCTTAAAGGGAATTAATAACACATGATGGCCAACTTTACTTTAGTCTGGATATATCTATCAGTTTACCTAAAAGGAATGTTATGCTTTTATAGACATTCCACTCATGTAAACATTCTTATAAATGTATTCAGTGCCATGTGGTTTGGCCCTGGTTTTACCATACAGCTGATTGTGGTTTATAGAATGACTGTTTAACAGATTCATCAATCCCTCTAAATCAAGACCAAATAGATTTGAGTGAAATTAAATGTAAAAATAACACTCATATCATAACAAAATGTTAATTTTTTAAATAAAATTTCTGTAAAATATAAACATTTTTATTGGACTAAAATCCTATTAAATATACAAATTAAATCTTCTTCACGGATCAATTAAATCAGACATTCTGTTGGAGAGTGGTAAACTCCCACACTTGGTATAATGCCTTTGGGCCCTGAGATGCTCAGTTTAAGCAAGCAAATGATTCTATTGCTCATCACACGTGTGCTGAAATGCCCACTGCAAGGATTTGTGTGTGGCTGAACTGGGTGAGGCTTTGAATCAAATTCAAATTCTAACTTAGACTGCTGCACCACCCTCCATCTCAGCCAAGTCCAAGGACTCAACATGACCTCTTATTGCTTTATTGACCCATGACTTCTTTACTATCTTGCATAACCTTCTCCCACTCACACGCACAAGATTTCTACCGTGCTGCACCCTAATTGGAAAACAAAATAAATCTATGGTTCTTCAAGTAGATATTTCACCACCACAAGTGTGGAAATGTTGTAGGAATCTTCTCATTGGTCTATCGAAGAGAAATAGATCTCCTAATAGCAAAACAGAAAGTAGAGCACAGAGAAGAGACCACTGTGAAATTATATTTAAAAAAAATAACATGCATTAAAATTCATACAGGATTCAAATATAAAAGAATGCTGCAGATGTTGAAAATTAAATATAAACTGATTTTAATAGAATATCTATGTTATATAAGAACAGGAGTTTGCTTTAAGTGATTTTTTTTTTCAACAAACTATAAATTTAACAATAAATAATATTAATAAATTGTCTTGAGAAATGATTTATTCTGGCAACAAACCAATTGCAATATAATTTCTACGGTCATTACCGCCAGCGCTGGTTTATTTTGCTCAGACAAGGTTTATGGTGTTAAGCTTTTTCTTTTATATTTGAATCCTTTAAGTATGTTTCAAGCAGGGGTTTTAGTAAATTGTGTTTTTATGATTTCACAAGGGTCTCTTCCCTGTGCTCTCCTTTATATTTGGCTAGTAAATAAATGTAACCGGTTTCCAGCAGGAGTGCTCAGAAGAAACACACTGGAATTCAAGCATGCGTGGGGATATATAGAGTATTTATTATATTTATTATTATATTTATTTACTTAGGCAGATAGAATGAGCTAGCTAATTGTATCTGCCATCAACATGGTTTATCATGACAGTCATCTCCTCATGCAAAATATATAAGATGCTACACTTCAGAGTGTAACTAGAAAGAGAAGAGTGATTGGATTACAAAGCATTATCACCTGTAACATACACATTAAAAATCACTGAAATGTTATTGGTTTGTATAGCTCTCATTGAAGGACCACCAAAGCTGGTATATGTAATATGCTCTTATGAACGTGAAAAGTGTATTTTAGAAAATAAATACAAAACTTTACATTTAACTATTGTGTTTTTTTTTCTTTACTGGCAGCAGACATTTTGCCTTTGTTCCTAGCAGCATTAGACTCCTGGTAAAAGTTGGAGGCACGTTCAATTCAAATAACATCTCAATTCAGCTCTATTGAAAGACTACCACTTTAATCTGCTACCTGACAATAGACCTGTACCCATCACGCTAACGGACCAAGATGGAAGAAGAGTCTGCTTGATTTACGATTTTCTATAAAAATGCTTCTATCCTCATGACCTAGATATCTCCTAATGTTTGTTACATACTTCACAAACATGTGTAATTTATTAAAAACTACTGAGGTCATTTAATAATTATGGTTCCACCCATTACAATATGGATAAAAATGTCCTTATATCAGTGTATTGTATTAGTGTGTTGTTTAATACAATACATTTTCTGAAAATGCTTTTAGGAAGAGGAAACTACTGTACCTATCCAGACAGACTTTATCATCACATATGGTTCCACTCTTATCATTTTATTTGAAACCTGCCATGTTGTTAATAGCACTGCCTCATATCAACCTCTTCCGAATAATACGATTGGAAACAGTGAATGGAAAATGGCATGCAGCGCTTGTGAAATCTGTACTTCATTAGTTATATATCGACCACAGTGAAAGAACAAGTGACCCACTTGTATGCTTTTAATTTAATCATAATGCAAATCATGCAACGTTGTAATCGCTCTGAAGAATGCCAAACATCCACTGTACACACACTATATATAATCTGTTATTTTGCAGACTTGGCTCATCCCATTATAAACAAGCAATTTTGGAACATTTAATTTTGAAACTTAAAAAAATGCCCTTCTAATGATCTATTAAAAAAAAAGATGGAATGCCTTTAATTTGAAGCCTGAACAAACACGGGCTTACACAAACAATACCAGAAGCACATGCAAGATTGTTTCCATTTCTGAAACTGCCAGATCTGAACTGGGATATAGTAGAGAGGGAAAGTTATGGGCAGAAAACTAGAATATTAAATTGAAACAGGGAGCAGAGGGGAACACAAATAGTGAGGAATGAGGAGAAAGAGGAATGCAGGGCTGGGATATACACCAATGAAAAGGGAGTCTGAAAACAACCAGACGTGGTCAGAAATGAGGGGGAGAGATGGTATCTTTATTATTATTAAGAGCTGATGCTCTGTAATGGTTATAAAGCTGTTAAGAGGTTATTCACAGAAACTAGAGTTTGCCTGGTACAAAAGTGCACAAAACAGATGTTGTAGTAGCCAAGATATGCAGATGTTTTTGTTATGCTACATTTTAGATTTTTATGATTTTAAGAAATATTATTATTGTCCTTGCTGTAAACTGGGCTGTGCCACTGTAGATGTAGATCATATTAGTGCCGTTCAAATTACTTTTACATTTTGCATGTTATTTTAATTTTCCACACCAACGCCTGGTAGTTCTAAGCTAATACTGCAGTTCAAAGCTATTAATATATAACATTTCATTTATCAGGATTTTTTTTACACTTTAATACAGGAATTTATACACTTGAATACAAAAGGAGTGAAATTATTTATTATTACTTTATACATTGCAGATTGCTGCATGGCATTAGGGTGGTGTGTGGGAGGGATATGCTGTTCTCCTGCCATCAGACCATAAGATCTGGAAGACTATAAGGTCCTATACAGCTTGTTGCCAACTACCGTATAGTATACAGTTATTATTATCCTTTATTTGTAACTTATTCCGCAGCGCTATACAGAGCTATATACAGTTACATTTAGCATGCATTGTGTTTGTGACAATTCATTGAGAAAGTTATACAATTTATATATCTGCCCACAAAGATAATATAGTGCACAGCAAAGGTACCAATAAGAATAGAAATCAACCCTTTATGATTAACTGCAATGAGATGTTAATAAAAACTCTAAATGTTGCTATGTTTAGATCCTCCTTCTTGCCACTTGCCTTACATTAGATGATGAGTACCCCCAGTTTGTTAAATCATAAAAATCTCAGAGGATTTTAGTAATGCCTTAGAGATTGTCAGACTTCAACCAACTGGGCATACTCTTCCTACTAGATGTGAATGCTAATTATTGACCTGATATAAGCAAGGAGGGACTATCGTGAAAATTAATTCCTGACTATAATAGCAGCATTCAGTTATCTAATTCTGATTTATTGTTTTTCTTTCAAATAACAACCATAAATACCTATTTAAATATTGTAATTTCTTCCATAATTAGGTTTTATATCATGCCCCTTTAATCTATGTTTCTGCATAGAACATTCATGTAATGTAAGTGTGCAAGCATTAACTTCTGCAGTGCTGGAGAGGGCTGCGATACAAGCATGTTGCATGTGTAGTTACCATTTGAACACTGGCAGCCTTATTAAATTGCAATTCAGTAAATTTAAAAGGGCTCTATTTAAGCACACAGCATATTTTTTTACAGAAGTTTTTAGTTAGTGTAGACCTTGCTTTTGGATAGAAGTTCACTAACTAAAAACTTCTGTAAAAAAAATTTGCTGTGTGCTTAAAAAGAGCCCTTTTAAATTTACCGAATTGCAATTTAATAAGGCTGTGAGTTCCTAAATACTGGAACTCAGCTATGCAGATTGCCTGCTTCAATGGGAAAGGAAGATATTATTTTTACAGAGGGCTGGGATGCCAGATAAGACTGGTCCGATATAAAAAATGCATTATAAAGTTTCATCTTCTACTTCAACAAGTGCCAATTCCACCAAACCCTTCCTTCTCCACCCTAGTGTTTACTTAAGATTAAAGAAGTCAAGAACCTGCTAATCTCCCCTTGAAGAAATTCTAACACCATATTATCTTAAGTAATATAAATAAAGAGATGATGGGAGGGAGGCAAAGTGGGCGATTTGCAGAGAGTCAGCAAGTGCTTAAGGGATGTGTTTATATAAAATCAGATGCGGTCAGCAAATATACAAAAACTGGGACAAAGAAAAGATAGCACATACAGGGATAACTTGCAGAGATATGATGTAAACTCACTGAATCAGAAACACAGCAATGTAGAATTTGATGACAGATAAAACCCACTTGGCACATTATGCGCTCTTAAACCTCAAACCTTATTTGATCCTTGCCCTGTGTTCAGGATAGCCATATACCCATAACAAGTATGTCTGAAGTACTGTATTATACTTTACCACTTATGCTAAGAGGTTATGCTGTGAGCCATAAGCCATTTCTCTCTGTCATATCACTTGTGGAGCGCTATAGACATAGCAATCAATCCTTTTGGGAAGTTGCTTTTACTTATTTGTTTACATAACATTTCTCTCTGTACTTATAATCTTTTCAGCCTCTTGATAGAAGCTGCTGCTCAAGACTCACTTTTACAAATCAGCATACAAATTTGATATAATTGAAAGCTTAAATTTCCTTCATATCAAAAAACACTCAAAGAGAAGATTAAGGTCCTATCCTGTTTTGTGTGTGCCGATGTTCGCCAGAACAGCGCACAACCGCCGAATCTAGGAACCAACGTGCGCTCTTCAAGAGCCATCTAGTCCTATGAATGAGCTACTACACCCGGTAAGTGGTTAGGGGTTAAGGCTTAGGGGTAGGGGGTAAGGGTTAGAGGATTAGGGTTAGAGGGTTAAGGTTAGGAGGATAGGGTTAGGGGGTTAGGGTTAGAGGGATAGGGTTTAGGGTTAGAGGGTAGGAAATTAGGAGGTTGTGGTTAGGGTTAGGAAGTGAGGTTTAGGGGGTTAGGGTTAGAGGGTTGGGGTGTACTACCTACTTTTCACAGCTAGATGTCACAGCTACAACAGGATAGGTCCAATATTAATCATTTGTCTAAAAGTTATGGAATCTGCCTATTTTGCAAATTACTAGCGTATGATTGTGTAGAAGTTACTATTAGAAATTCCTTCTCTGCCACTGACACTTAGAATGCTGGGCTGACTTACTCAAATATTCTAGAGTCAATCAGACGACTTCTAAATCTCAAAACTGTGACAGTTACCTTCATGTTCTGTGTTCTTTAACAGCTCTCATCACCTAACATGCAGAGGTCTTGCAGCAATAAAAGCCAAGTGCCAAACATTACAGATACATTTGAACTTCTGTAAGTGTACTCTTTCATATAAGTGCAACGTGTGCATTGAGGAAACTTCCCTTTAAAACCATGTAAATTTGAAATTGCATTTTTTTTTTAAATAATTTTGTTTGGACCTGGTATTTCTTGCCCATGAATCAGTCTCATAGATGTAGGGAGTTGCAGCACTAGTACATGCTCATATTGATTTCAGCAAACGGCTAAGGCAGAAAGGCTGTTGCTAACAGACAGTATATTTATATCATTCTGAATGTCACAATCTGTATGGAATAATGTCATAAATTGGTAAAAAAAAATGTGTTACTTAATTACCATAGAGTCTAAATCTGTAATTAAAAAAGCCAATTGGATTTGTTCGGGTAATCCAATTCCTGACTCATGGTATGAAGAATTCACAAACCCACGCAGGCTTTTTATAGCATAATTACAAATATTATTCTGTAGACTTTCTTATTGCTAAGTGACAAGTGATAGAATATGATGTTATGGGGTCTGAAGGAGGTTATACTAATTGCCAGACTATCAGATTCATATTTTTTTGTTTCAAGGGTACCTGTAATAAGGCTCTGTGTCAAATCTAGCAACAATTATATTCTTTTGGGATGGTTCTTTAGGAATTCTCAGAAATGAAGATGAAAACACATACTATATGGCAGTCTTGTCTTTACTAAGATGATGAAAGTATTAAATATTGAGCAGAACCTAATTTTAATTAACAGTGACAAATGCTATACACTGCTATACAGTTACAGTTCAGCACTATATTAATGCATTAAGAGCTAAAGTGGATGATATTTTTCTTCTAATCAAAGACTGATAATATGCCTTGAAGTTTAGGAGACTTGAGGAATTAAATGAAAAGTCACTTTTTCTCCATGTTCTTTATTAACCCTTTCACTGGTAAAGAGTCCAGTAAAGCAGTTTAGATCTACCTCCCATGCATAGCCACTCTCATGCTCCCCTCTCTCTTACTGTCTTTATCTAGGCCATTAATCTTCACAGTGGGGGCGGATTGGGAATAATAGCATACAAAGTAGGTATAAAAAGCAATAATGATAGGAATTTAGCAACAAAACAAAACAAAAAAGCACCGGTTCTTTGACCATCATTATTTAGCTAACTGTGTTGTCCCTGATCCCCTGAACATTTACATTCAGTTACAAGCAAGATTTTGCACATGTAATTTGCAGTTACTGACTATTTTTACATGCTCAAATATTTCTACATGATTTAAAAAATAGGCATGCATAATGGACCGGATCAGGCCGCAGTGTGTTTGTTGTGCTAGACAGCCCTTCTTATGTTCAGTAGAGGAAGCAGATCAACCAAGTTTTTTTTCATTCTTGTTGCCCTGCAGCATTTTGAGCACATAGTTTTAAAGTCAGGGTTTATTTTTACAATTGATAGAGATCACTATACAGACCGTCTTCCTGAACTGGTAAAATCTGACTGTGAGTGAAACTGAACCCACTAAGCTGCACTTCAAGGCTTTGAATTTCCACTGTTTTTATACCTCCTGAAAAATATGGAAAGACTGAAAATTGGATTACATGTCTGAGAATTTATAGAATGTCTAATAATATAATAGATACAGATTAAATAATAAATATAACGTTATCTCTGAAGGAATAGTACTTATGTATCAGTATATCTGTTACTTGTTTATTACAAAAATATTGCTTATTTATACAAGTGGGAATCTCTCCTTCCAGACCTCTCCTACACCTATTCTCTGGCTGAACTTCATGTCTCTCTGTTGCGCTTGTTTGTACTCTCTTGTGTTTTTTGGTAATGCTGCACTTTTCTGATCTCCTGTATTTTCTTTGAGAGACATCCAAGATATCACTTGGCCACGGAATTCACGTCATATTGGGCGGATGTAATTATCCTGAGCTAATGTCACGCCAGTACCCCCTACAGCGTTTTCCTACTCAAGATAAGGATTTCTTAGTCAATGTTTAAATGACCAAAAAAAAAGGTTTCCCTTCATATCTCGTCTCCTCATCTTTACTGCTTCATAAAAGAATTGTTTAGAGTAAATGGAATGGAACAGAGGTTTGTGGGTATGGGTATGCAGTATGGTATGAGGCTGCTTTACAGCAACACCCTTGTTAAACCAATGCATTAAATAAATGCATTTAAAGGACAACTTTGGAATAATAGAGTTTTATTTGTTATTTTTATTTAAATTTTCATTATAGCTTTTACACCCAATGTTTGATTTTTAGTGTTTTAAATTGAAATAGATATGCTTCTCTCCACCCCGGTGTCTAGTGAGAGAGGATCTGCCCAGGAGGCTGTCCTGACAATAGTTAAATATGTCTACTTTGCTGCAGTGCCAATTGCAGACAATATTAAAGTGTGGAGCAGGAAGGTAGAAGAGGTTTATTATTCCCCCATTGTATTCAAGTAACACTCACATCTGCTCAAGTCACTGCTGAAATTAGTAAGCTAAGGCTCTATGTGCGCTTGTAACAGCAAATATTACTGATTCTGTACACTCCGCTTAGCAATAAACCAAGCGGATTACCAGACAGCTTGTGAAAATACCCATTTTCTATAGTAGCCTTCCCTTGAAAGTGTTCAGAGCACTAATTTCATCCGTGTTAAATTCATATTACCTTGCATGTTACATATTTTAAAAGTATTAATAATAATAATCATATGTCATTTAAATAATGAAGCAGGCTGGGCTGATGTCACTGGCCCTGCCCCATGGCATCATTAGTTCTACCCCCATTGCCTACACAGAGGCAGTGAGGACAAAGCTCTATTGTAACATGCTTGCAGCTGCCCCATATGCCCCAGCCAATGACAGTGCATGAGCAACCATACCCCCCCCCCCACCTTTACTGAGCATGCTCAGTCTGAAGCAGAACCTACACTGTCAGACTTTATTTTTAGTTGAGCACACAGGATTATCTGACCACTCTCTTGATAGGCACAGGAAGAGAAACGCAGCTCTGCTTGAGAAGGAGACAGTTTATAAGCTAAGAAAAAATGTTTACTTTTATTTACTTTACCTGCACACTGATTTTAATAGCTTATGCCCATCAAATAAGTATATGAGGCCTGCTTGTAAATGCAGTACAGTGGTCCTTTAATACAAAAAACTATCTTCAGCAGCACAAAGTAAAGCTATCTATTAACCTATTGCATTGTGTACAGAAGTCAGTTCACCTAGTTGTAATATTTGTGCCAAGATTCTGCAATACAAAAACTATACGCTCAGAAAATATGGCTTCAATAAATAGCAGATATCAAATGTAATTTGTATTCCTGTGTACATGTTTTAGCATGAATGATATTGCTTTGAGCAAAACGAGACATTCTGCCCCAGACTTACACCTGCAACTCTATGCAGTTAATAATACATGCTATATATACCAGTTCTTGAAAACATAAATCAAGAGTGAAAACACCTACTCTTACTCACACTCCTAATCTTCCAGCCTGTCAAGTAGTGTGGTGTAAATAGTAATTATAAATTAAATAGTCAATTAAAGGCATAGGGTGGCATATGAAACAGTTTAAGATTGAACACTGCATGTATATACCACTGATACACAGTTCATGTATGGGGTCAAGTTGATACATAAATCTTAGGATAAAGCCCAAGTGAAGGGTAGTCAGCTAGTAGTGAGCATTTAGGAACTAGTGTAATGTTCTAACAACATCATGTCATCATAATCAATTAATTAAAAAGCAATATTCAATATTAAAATGCTGCTTGCCCCCCACCAAAAGTGATCAAGCTAGTGGGAGAGCTCTGGAAGTGAGACGGTGCTAAGTAGTTAGGCACAGGATTATGTGTGGACAGTGATCTTCACTTGCTGTTCAACCAATAAGCTGAGCCAAAAAAAAAAAAAACTGTTCTTTGATCATCATTATTTAGATAACAGTGTTGTCACTGATCCCCTGAACATTTACAAGCCATCTAAACAGCACAAACAGACGGAAATGCTCCCAACCTTCACATAGTGTAGTGATGGGGTAGAATGAAGTAGTGTGGGAGCAGATAGGTTAAAGGATGAGCACAGTGAAGAGACAGATAGAGTTAGGGGGCATAAGTGGTCAAGGTAGTGAGAGAAAAATATTAAAGGAAGAGTTAAAGGAAGATGGAGAGAGAAAAGAAAGATCAAAGTGGAGAAAGAGTAGTCAAGGAAAAAGTAAAATGGGGAAAAAAAAATGAAAGCCCATCTATTGTCTGCAAATCTAGACAATCCCTTTAGAGATAGACTTTTTTTCTATACATGATCACAAGACAAAATAATAATGGCAGCCTCTAGCAATGCGGAACCAAAGACTGATTACCTTCTACTTTGACTTGATTGGGGGAGCAGGCCCTGCAGGGCATGATCTTGAACTCCTCGGCCTGGTACATGGAGTAATCAGTACTGGCCACAACTATAACATCTCCAGGTAGCCAGGACCGGGCGTTATCAGCAAGATGTAGGATTGTGCTGTTCACATTGGTGTCAACTTTCATGGTCAGCTTGGGCCTTGCTGTAAAGAAATTAGCACTATATTAGTCTCCTATTACTAAGTCTACAACTTCATACCACACGACAACATTGTCCACATATAACCACTGTTACTTTAAGAGTAGTTCAACATTTGAACACATACATTAAATAAAATATTAATAAATAGATACATTAATAGTATGAAAGCCTACTTGATAATAAATCCTCAATCTACCTCAGATATTAGGAAATGGTTAGAAAAACAAGTAGTCAGAGTTGTTATAGCACTGCTTTAGTCTTATATTTACCATTATGCTCTTTTGAAGAAGTACATTTGATAATAGGCAAAATATTTTTGAAAATAAAAAATAAAGGACTACTGTTGTCAAAAACATTCTATCATTCATTTAAAAGAACATGTTTTACATTACATTAGAAATAGATTACTTTAATAAGAATACAGATGCCTGCTAATTGTGTTTCGTTATTTGATCTGCAATCAAGTGAATGTGAATACAAGCATCATTTATTAGCATTTAGACATCCACAAGGCTCATTGCTCCTGTGTTCCCTGTCAGGACAGTTGAGGCGAAAACTATCCAATTGTTCAATCCATTTTGTACACGAAATACTACTTAAAATAAATAATAGAAATTGTGATATACATTGCAATAAAATGCAATGTGGGAAAACAGAGTATGGTAACACACAGCCTGCATAATAGAGGAAAGAAAATTTGTCCCAAGAGATAACTCCTGTAAAGAAATGGTACAGATACAAGGTCAAACTGTCACCCTTCTGCAACACTTGAAGAAATAAGTCATATTTTCTTTTCAAACAAAAATGGAATAAAGTCACCATCTTAAATAACACAGGATTCCAAGCGCGAAATAATAATACTCGTAACAAACTCAGTTTGGGAAGGAAGAAAATATGATTGGACTTGAAATCTTATGATAGAATGAAGGCGCTGAGAATTGTGTAGTGTGCCAAATGCACTGAGGAATGCTTGCCCAAAATAGATTAAAACAAGTCCAAGTCTCTCTAAAGTCACGCTGGATACATGTAGACAAGATTCCCATGTCAGCTCTGGTTTAATCTTAATGACATAATTACAGACTTGTGTTAATGTACACAAACAGCAATCAAGATGTTCAGCGGTGTACGTTTAATAACCAGAATGTACAAACATTCATTGCAGCTCTCAGTTCCACTCTTGTTTATTGTTAAAAATGTGTGGCCATATTTAAGAAAGTGAAAGCCTAAACGCTCACTACTTACATGTATCACCTTTATTAAACACAACTAAAACAACCTTCAAGCAAGAAGGGGTAAGGGGCAATTTACTAAATGAGTTATTAAGGCAGACAATTAATACACACACACTAAAAGGTAATAAAAGCATGGTCATTCAACCATGAAATGGGGTCATGCTGCTACAAGAAATGTTAAAAAGACATATCGGGTTCCTTTTTTTAATATTAAAATAAACATTTTATTAGCAAGGAGCTTAAAATGTTTTTAGTTAATGAGACTTTCCAAATAGTTCCTACAAAGGTCTGCCCCTGTAACTCAACAACACGTTTCAATAGTACTAGATATATTAGCCAGTCATAGACTGCGTCTCAGCAGCATATTCCTAAATTGTGCTGAGACACAGTCGGTCATTGGCTACAGGAAGCTGATCCTTTGTAGGAAATGTTTGGAAAGTTAATTATGTAAAAACACAATTTTCAAGCACTTTTTAATAAAATTATGTTTAAATATGAAAAAAAATATAGGTAGTTTGACCCTTTAGGACTGCAGACATATTTTGTACAAAGAGATCAATCAAGTAAAATAGAAGAACAAATAAATACTGGCTACATACCAGGTTTTCCACACAGGAAGCGGACTCTGTAGTTTGGGCACTGGGAATGGGTCTGGTCATTCTGCCGACACTCAAACCTATAGTCATAGCCTCCCTTGTAAATGACCTGTGTTGGTATCATCGTCCCATTGCGTGCAGTTACCTGGGAGGAATAGAACACACAATAGCAGGCTATCTTTTTTTACCTATGGATTGTGCAGATATTTATACTGATACAT
This sequence comes from Discoglossus pictus, assembly GCA_027410445.1. Classification (NCBI taxonomy): domain Eukaryota; kingdom Metazoa; phylum Chordata; class Amphibia; order Anura; family Alytidae; genus Discoglossus; species Discoglossus pictus. The sequence goes on along the minus strand of CM050167.1, from coordinate 188,647,769 downwards.
TTTGCAAATATGTACTTAAAGCAAGAAAAAATACCAAACATTTTAGCTACAGATGCTGTATACTATGTTTAGGAAGAATGGATAATTAAACAACTATTCCTATATGTGTTGGTATATAGGTATTATTTGTGTCTGGCAATGTCTTATCACTGCTTTAAGTGAAATATCAATAAATTGTGGGATTTTTTGTGAAATATACAAAATAAAGCTAATCTGGATTCAATTTCCACTTAAAGCTGCAGACAATACCAGGCTGTACTAATTTAGTATAAGTTCCAAAAGTAAGGGTTCTCTGATGGTCCAGTGGTTAGGACTTGGTGCTTTCTCCGCTGGGACCTGGTTTTGATTCTAGTCAGGGAACTAAGAGGTCACACCATCGTGAAACCGAGCAATGTTGGGCCTGGTCAGTACTTGGAAGGGAGGCCACCTAGGAATACCAGGAGCTGTATGCTGTAGCCCACTGGAGAAGGAACTGGCAACCCACTCCAGTATCTCTGCCATGAATACTAAGTGGATCAGCATGGTGTGTTGCGGTCCACGAGGTCACAGAGAGTCGGGCATGACTGAACCATGCGCACACACAGTAAAAGTAAACATTATATCATAATTTTGTAAGCAGCATTCTCATTTGCCTTTATAATATTATATTATTTTCTGTATATTTATTGAAGCACTTTCTCTAGCTCTACATAACATGTTAGTGGGGCAGTGATATTAATGATACAATTGCTGGCCAGGCAAAAACCTCATGAAAGCTCCAGACTGAATATGGTCTGTCCGATGCTTATGCTAAGTGATGAATAGCATGAGTATGAAGGAATCGTAGCTAGTCTGATCTAATCATAGTAGTTGATGTATCGGCTTATCAGGCTCTATAATGGCTTCATTATGTGCAGTGCTTAGACTGACCACTTCCAGCACCCACCACTAGGAGTGCCAGATTCCTGCATTTGTTGACTTGTACCTAATCATCATCGGTCCTGTCTATATTTTACTTGCTCCACTGAGTCACAGCATAATATTTGTGTGAACGATACAGCTAATGTTCTGTGCTTTCATTCAAATACAATGCGGCCTTTGTCTGATAATTTATTATATATAATCTGAGATTTGGGCTTCCCTGTGGTTTAACCAAATAACATCTCAAGTCCTCTCTTCTTGTCTCGGTGTGAGGTCCTTTGATGGAATTTGGCCCAATCTCCTACCTAGTGAGATCTAAAGGTGGGGCTCTCTCAGCATGTCGGTCTGGAGTCTGTACTCTTGATAATGACATTGATAACAAATGTAGCCATTCCTAAACAGCTTAAAATACCTATCATGACCTCAGAAAGAATGTAAAAGGATATGTAGCGGCACAGTGTGTCTGGGTAGAAAACCATTATTGTTTTAGACAGGCAAACAAAACAATAAGATTTGACTTGGACGGACATCCAGTATACAAAAGACTTGGATACTGTGGGACTGTGTAGAAGTAAGACATAAACCAGGGAAAATTCAGGTGAATCGCCAAACTTTTAGCAATTTATCTAGGGCACTAGTTCATCCACCAAGCTCACGGAACATATAAGCCAGTGTAATGAACATAATCATCATACATAAGGATATACATCATACATACGTACCTGGATGTCAATGGGATTTGTGCAGATCTTGCCTGGGTTAGCGGCTCTCAGTTCTGACAGCTTCTCCCAGTCTCTGTACCTTGTGTTTTCATACTTATCAAACCACTCAGTCCATTCCACATCTAGAATAAGAAAAACAGTTTCATCATATCCTCTGCTCATTGTATTGGCAAAATATAATGTTGCTTGAGATTTCTTTGGGGAAATATTTCAAAACAGAATTGTAAAATGGCGTTTGGTATTGTCCTTGGTGAAGGAACAAGAGATAATGCTGGAACTATGGCATTTTGGAGGCTCAGGTGAATTATGATGCAGGAAGGTTTTCGAAAATGTGTGGTTTAGTCAAATTCCAAGCAAAGGTGATACAAGCTAACTCAATAAGGAAATTAAAACAGCTTGTATTAGACATAAGGTTATCTTGAATAAAATGAGAGCACCAACTCATTGTCATCCTTTCAAATAACAGACAATCTGTTTCCTTGCTACCAGATCCATAAACATGGAAAGTGATGGGAGTGTAGAGAGGAGGAATGGGGGGAGAGACATGAGAAAGCCAAAGAGACATAGATGAGAAAGAGAGAAAGACAGACAAGGGAAATGAAAGAGAGAGAGAGAGAGAGAGAGAGAGAGAGAGAGAGAGGGGGGAGAGAGATAGAGACAGAATGAGATGCAGATATAGGAAAGAATATGGGGAGATAAAGATAAGTGAGAATATGACTGAAGAAAAAAAAAAAGGAATAGATAGAGAAGAGCAGAAAAGGAAATACAGGGAATTTAGAAGAGAAGTAGAGAAAGAGATTGGGAGAGGAGAGAAGAGATAAATGGGCAGAAGGAAAGAGTAAGGAAAAAATAGAGATAGAGGAGATGAGAGTGAGATAGGCATGAGAGAGTGATAAAGAGGATAGAGGTATAGGAGGGAGAGACAGGAGAAAGTGACATTTAGTAGAGAGAGATAAGGATAGGAGAGAGATAGAATATGGAGATATGAGAGAGATAATAGAAAGAGATATGTGAGAGACAGAGGGATAGAGAGCGGGTAAGGTCTATGAACACAAATATAACTCTGAGAATATGACCCACTATTTATTCTCATTAATCTTCAGACTGTTATAGAAAGACACTAATTAGTAATTCAGTCTGGTTCCAAGTAAAACAGTTATGAGATCTTTCTCATATCAAAAATAGAAAGTGACATTTTCAGGTTGGGCAATCCATTCCTGCATTAGAGCAGACAGTACACTGCTGTACAAGTCCAACCAAGGCCAAAGCCAGAGCCCGCAGGCAGCCAAAATCAGCAAATAAAGCGTGTGAGTTAAAAGGGACTTCTGTCCGTGGCAACTGGATGCTTAGACATTTTTCATTCCCAGCATTGACATAGTGAGTTGCATGACTGGCTAATCAGGGAAGGACGGATATGCACAGTCCCTAATAAATGAGTGATGTGTTCAGAATAAGACAGCACTAACCTCAAATGTAATAAACTGAGGGGATATGAATAAAACAAATACAGGAAGTTTTTTGTAGAAATTAAGGTTTTGGGATTTTGCAAATATGCTGGAGGAAATCACCTCAGAGCTTCCAGTGGAATATGGCTGCCTGTAGGGAAATAATGTGCTGTTTTTGTGGAGACTACTGAAAATACCTCAGTAACTTACCCTGAATCCACTCGCTCACTGAAGAAACATTAAAATGTTCACCATTTTCAGCTTGAAACAGTTTGTGTACTGTAGCCACTGCAGACCCTCTGCTTCCTGTCAAACATATAAATAGCTCAGGAAACTCACTAAATAAATAGACTGCAGCAGGTAACTACAGAAATAAAACCACGGCAGTCCTACTGGGACACGGCAGGAAAACGCATGCACAGAGATCCACACTAAGTGCAATGTATCGCTGTACTGTGTCATTATATCTATTTATAAAGAGACATCTATATATAAAACACTAGGGCCAACTGAGCACAGGGCCATTACATATAGGAAATGGTTATTGTTACATAGTGATTATGGATGTACATGAAGACACGGGTTGCTGTCCTAAAATGGACATGGAATTTATCAATGGTGCTTTACAGCAAAGAGAGCACTGAAAACCAAGTTAAAATTTATGTATGATTCAATGTTTTTATTTTTACATTTCATATAACCAAGTTAATCCTTCAATTATCCTACTTCACTGATGTCTAGAGTTTCCTTAAAGGCATATGAAGTTTCCCTGTTTTTACTTCTATCTAATCTGACACATGCTGCTTATATCAGAAACACACATTACGTTAAGTTATTCTGTACACATAAATACGTATTTTATTTAAAACTAAAACTTGTTTTCCACACCCCCAGAGCTGTTTACAAAGGTACAGTGAACCTGCCAATAGAAACACTGTATTCAAGTACAGATTTTTACCCTTTACTAACTTTCAAGCCAGCAGCAGCTCAATGCAGAGATCTAGAGATCAGTGTCTGACTCCCTCTGTTTCCTTCTGCAAGGGGGACTACACATCCCACGATTCATTCCTGCACAAACTACCATCACTGATTGTTACATTGTGTTATAATGTATTAGCTGCCAGTGATTGGCCAAAACTAATTATGAATGTTATGCTAATTTTAGCAGGGATTTTCAGGGGTGTTAACTAACAAAAGCAACTCAAGAGATTTAGCAAACATCAGGATGAGTTTGCTAATATTTATTTTGGTATTTTTTCATGCACTACTGATACTCCTATATCAGATTCACTCATAACCCAGGAAGCTTAGCTATGCCTTTACCTCTGCATATTCTGAAATGACTGAAAATCACAAACTGCAATAAACTCTGTCTCATGTAAAAAAAAGAGAGTGTGTAAGCATTTAAAGGGAGCTCATGGTCCATTTAGGAACTAAGAGCTTGTTCTCAGAAGCGCAATATTTTGGCGGGTCCCTGAATGATAGGCATCAGCCAAGGTAACACTGCAGCATATAAAAACAATTACAGGTTTCACTTTGCTAAAAGTTTCAAGTCACAACTATACAGATCTAAAAACTACTGTTTGGATGACAGTTTTATAAAAACACTTATAAACATGCAGAGTGACAGGTAGTTTCTGTATATCTTGTGCCATGGTTGTGACATAAAATTCTCTATGCAAAGTGAAAAGCAAATGCATTTTCCTAGACTAAATTGACAATTTTTACCTGACCCACTCACAAAGGACACTTGCTAAATGCACATCAATAATCATTAATAAGTGATGACTACTAAGGCGCCGGACCTTTTCCTTCAATGTAGACATGCGCAAGAGAAAAGATTAGTCATGCTCAGGCCCCAGGGAATGATTTATCTAATCAGAGGAGTTAGTCTCTGGGGTCTAACTGTTTGTTTTGCATATGAGTTACACTGAATTCCCACAGTCCCAGTATTCAACAATAATTGTTTAAAAAAAAAAAATTACTACAATATATAAAGTAGTTTAGGCATTCTAAAGTATTATAGGAAAAACACCTTATGGTGGGCATATGGCAGAATACTAAAATCGCACAGCTGCTGTTTGTTTACTTCAATGAATTTCATTATTAATAATATCTTGTACATTAACATGCTAATGAAATGGACGCATCCATATTCTGCAAACATTTCAAGGGTGCGTGTTTATTGCAAAACGTATCTGTCACTTAGTTAAAATGTCTCTGTACCTTGATATTCCACGTGATCTTCCACAGAGGATGATGGATCTCCTTTCACAGTGATAAAACTCCAGGGGTGTCTGGAATAAATAGCACAAATCCTCAACTAAAGAAACCTGCCAAGTTCCTTAGCTTACTGCGCAAGGTGTAATAACTGGAAGGCCTGATCTGGTATCCGCAGCACTGTGAGAGACAGAAGGCTGCTTGTGTATGATGTGCAATGATGTAATATGATGCAGAGCACCAAAAGATACACACTGCTCTGGGTCTTAGGCAGCTATAGACCGATATGGAGCAGCTATACTTTGCAGAAAGTGTAATATAATAAATGATTAATGTCACATGGCATATATACATATATGGCTTAAAGGAAGCCATGTTTGATAATGGCTACGGATTGAAGAGCGAGGCATTTGTGGGCACATCTGCATGTCCCAGCTTAGCTTCCCAGAATGCAATGTAATAACTGATTTTCTCGGCATTCTGAGCTGGAAGCAGGTTTTTTTAAATTGTTTTAGACATTCAAATGTGAACACAGATGTACTATTTATTTACTCTCTCTCTCTCTCTCTCTCTCTCTCTCTCTCTCTATATATATATATATATATATATATATATATATATATATATATACGCCCTTAGCTTTGCTTGAAGCTGTGTGATACAGCAGGCATATGCTTAAAGGAAGCCATGTTTAAAATGGTAATTGATTACAAGAGTGAAGACTTTGTGGGGACATGTGCATGTTCCCACCCAGGCACCCAGAATGTGCATGTGTCTGTGTGTGTAAATTAATTTCAAATAACATTCAATTTCAGAAGGTCTTAGTGTTATATGTGGTGCTTACTACTATCAGACTTGGTACCTTTTCTATGTCCCTTTAAACTAATTTAGCATAAGCAAAGGTTGGTTCTAAATCAAAGAGAAGATACACAAATATATTTTAAGATTGTATATCAGGTATTAAAGGGAGGTACTATGTGGACCAACATACAATTATATACAGTTAATTATTTTTCTTTACTGTCCCTTAAGCACATGTTAAATGGCCCTGGGTTTAAGAAAAAAAAAGTAATTAATTGTTCAAATGCACAGTAAAAGTTATTTTATTTTTTTCTTATCAAGCCCTAATTATTATTTAGAGAGCCCTTTTTAAAACCACTAAAGTTGTACTTTAAGAGTAGGAAAGTATGAAGCACTCACCGGAATCCAAGACGCAGAAAGTGTCTGCTCCCCAGCCTGGTCATGGCTTTCTTTGCAGAATCATCCAGGTGTCGAGAGCCCTCATCATTCACAGCCACTGACAGGATGTTCCCTTCAGGCACAGCTCTGAGATAGTGAGCCAGGCGTGTGCTTTCATCTTTTGATTTGTATGTGTCAAACCTAAGAAGGAAAACATGGTCAATCAAGGGTTCCACTTGCAGAGCTCTTCTTCTGCTTTCACAAAACAGTTCTTTTTGGGAGTTAATGTGCATTGGTGGTAATTACTACATTTTGGGAACGTCGACAAAATGTTCAAATAATCACACAAACAATATGTATATTGGAGATGACCAATATCAATAATAGTATTAATTAGAGAAATATGTTAATGCTAATTACATTTTTTGGTTTAAAAAACAAAATCAAAATTTTTATATATAGATTTCTATGGAGTTGTGTAACATGATAAAAGCAATGATCATACTCATCAAAGATAGCAATATTATGTTCAATAAATAAAGGAAGGTTGTAATTGTATCATGTTCAAAACATAAGAGAATACGAAAATGATCAAAGTACTGGTTGTAATTTGAAAAAGTAAAAATAAAGTAATTTATTCTGGTATCGTGCATGGCTTTAGTAAACACAGATATCCATATACATAATGGTACACACTGTTTTTATGATATGAAAATGAATGAATTCAACACACAGGATTGTACATTCCTTAAGTAGTGTATAAGGAAATCCTTTATCTCAAAACAAACAATTATTACTCATAGCTCATATGCTTTGGATATATCCGATCTGGTAATCTAATATGTAAGCTTTAATGTACCAAGACAAGAACGAAAGTAAAAACAGTGACTATATTACAATGACCTCACCTATCTGAGTGAATCACCTCCCCTGTCTTCGGGTCAATAACATGTACAATTATCCCTCTGTGACCCCAGCTCTTCTCAAAGTAATATCCTCCCTCACTCATGCCACCTGGGTGGAGAGTTTTATCCAAGAATGTCCAGGACATCTTCTTCTTTCCATGAATCTCTAGGGTTCCTCCTCTTCCAGCACCAATATACTTATAGCCAAAGTAATCATGGGGTGGCTCAGCATCATCTAATCTACAGAGGACAAGATAAAGTGTAGATTGTTATACAGAAAGTCTGGAAAATCAACCATCTACTTATGGGTATATAGACTTTTGGGTGTGAATAAGAATTATAATTAATGTTAAACTTATTTTTAGTTCAACCTTAATTAGCATACATGTGTAAACAGCAACAAAGCTAATCTTTAGCCAGAAAATATGATTTAAAAATACTGTTTGCCTCATTAATGGCTGTTGCTGTACCCCTCCTACCTCTTTCATTGTCCTGAGCACTACTGAAAGGCACTTCCACTGAGCTATCATTATTCAAGCCTTACCAAAACAGCCTTTTCAGTGTTATCTGAGTGGAAATCTTTAATTTTGTTTTAGTAGTGCTCAGGACAATGCGAAAGGTAGGGATAGGTATAGCAACGGCCATTAATGACATAAAATGTTCTTTCCTGGCTAAATATTTAATTTGCTCCTGCTGCTTGCACATATATTTTTTTATGTTAATTAATGGTAAACTAATAAAATAGTTTAGCCATAAAAAAAAACATTTACTGGCCCTTTAATCCTTTTGGGCGCAAGTGGTCCACACTAGAATGTTTATGATATACAATGTACAAATGTTTTCTTGAATTATATAATTTGTCCCAGATTTAGCTTTTCCTAATTCCTTTGTGATATCCGTTTCATAGTAGGTATGACTAGCGAAATGAGTTGGATGAGAGCCTTGATGAAGAGTCTAATTGAATTCCTTAAAAGGACCAGCCCATTAGACGTTGAGGGCCTTGTGGCACTTAGGTTATATAAGAACCCATTGTCCCACTATATATTTTATAGAAAAGGGGACATGTCATAACATTGATCAATATGTGACACGACAAAGGAAATGCAGGTAAGAACTGTTTACAACATGGTCTATTGAAGTAAATAAGTTTGACCAATGAATTTACCTAGAACTACATATAGATACTAATGGGAATCACACACTACTACGGAATTATACATACAAATGTGTTCCTTGTATATTGCATAAAAATCATAAATTGATTTGCATAGAAACTCTGGGAAAAATCCCTTAGCCCTAAAGGGATAAATAGTTTTGGTGTATTTGGAAAATTGATTAAGTGGGCAGCATCACAATTAGATGGAATCAAGCTTGGCTAATAACATTACCACAGAGCATTTATCTCACTTCATACTCTGCAATCATGTTGTTTACTAGTCTTCTTCTGGTTTTCGTTTTGCTCGTTGGCATCCTCACCTCTGTTATTTTTTACTTTGAAGCCTATTCCTTAGCCACACTTTCCTCTCTTTGCTTCCCTTACCACATGTAGTAGAAGAGGAAATGCTAACCACAAATATTATATTGCCTAATGTTCTAGAACTACAGGAAAATATTACTGCGGTTCTTTACACAAGACATCTGGGTGTTAATTTACCTTCCATACAGGATGATGGTAAGATGGCCTTGGAAAGGACAGTCCTCGCTCCCCATATGCAGTTCCCCTCCATTCTCAATCAATATGTGTCTGGTGCGGATTATGATGGGCTTCTCGCTGGCTTTAATAACAAGTTTTCCTGTAATAAAGATGTTTTTAAATGTAAAGAAGCAATTTAATATGTAAAGCACCAGTGGTGATATAATCAATACAAATGAATTTGATCTGGTCCAGCTTATGGTGGATGAACCCACCATCTGCCAAAGCAGACCATCAGCAGATCAACTATGAGCAGTGTAAATTAACACAGGTTGTGCTGATAAAAGGTATACCTTTTGGAAGACATTTATCTTATCTTAGCAGAAGCAGCTCACATACCTCCTTCGGTGATATGTATGGAGTATACTGTTGTTGATGAAGTGAGAAGCAACTTTCTGTTTCCATTAATTGTCACACGGTTGTCTTCATCATGGCCAGGACTCCAGGGCAGTAGCTGTGGATCCTCGTCAGGACAAACTCCTGTGAGAATATATAGTGTTTATGTTACAAGTCAGGAAACAACATGAAATCTAATCTCTTGTATTACTGAATTTAAGTGGAAAAAGTGAATGCTGACATAATGTGCACCACCACCATGGCTCTGTGTTGGGTCCGTTTTATCGAGTAGGAACATTTATGCTCAAAAAAAGTGACTGCCCTCTAAGATTAACATTATACATTCAATCAGTAGTGGTTATCTGCTGCTTTTGCTTTAAGATCTTTTTCAAGCTATCCATTTGCTCTGTTCTTACAGTTGTAAAACAAATGCAGAATAAGAATAGTTGAGGTGGAAAAGATTGCGGTCTGTTATTTTCCTCTCTTTGGCAAATAACCCTTATTTTGGCTAATTAGGTCATGCACATATAACATGCTTCTCTAAATGAGTCTTTCAGTGTTCTCTTGCAAAAATTGCTGTTAATACCGAAGAAAATGATATCTTTAGATGCAGCTATACATAATAAGATACACTGGGCCATACTCACTAAATTTCTGCAAAATGAGTTATTTGCTGCATCACAGTTCAGTTTAATATGGGTTAAGCTATTGTCCAAAACTAAAGCTATGTATAGAGAAATCCACTGTGTACCCAAAACCCCTGACAAACTGCAATGTGACTGAATAAAATGGAACTTTATATTACCAAGTCCAATAAAAATAAATAGCTAAGATATTTAACCAGATCCAATAAAGGTCTAACACCTAATATGAGTTACTGGTACAAATTCATTTTCCACAGCAGGAACACGAAAGAAGCCAACTCTTTGCAAGTGTCACTTATTTTTAGCCACTTTAAAAATGAGAATTTTTAAAGGGACTTCAGTAGTTTAAAACAAATATAATTACACAGATCTCCCAAATTGCAATTTTCACATTTACTAAAGCATATTTTAAACATGTATCATTTTCAAATATGTAGGTGCTGTGATAGTGTTGACTTGTAATGAATAATATAATCAGAAAGGTGAAGACATTTCTTAGTATAGTAGTATGATTTTTCTCACCAAGAAAAGTAATCTTAATTTTACAAAGATATTCAATTTCCTATATTCCTATATACAGGCTTTAAATGGGTATCAAATATATATATATATATATATATATATATATATATATATATATATATATATATATATATTCATTCATACTTATTTCTTACTTCAAACGCTAATATATAGTTATTTATTTTTCTATATTGAATGTAGACTTATATCATTGTTTGCCTTCAGTAACAAGAACCCTTAGGGTTGTCCCTTCCTGAACACGTGAAATACAGAAGGGGAGTCAGCTGGTGAGTCAAATATTTTTTTTTTAAGCAGGCCAAGCTGATGTATTGATCTACCATAGAAGTCAGAAAGACATGGAAGGAAACTAACTGTTCAAAGGCATATAACACTCAAACTAAAAGTGCCAATGAATTGTGAAATTAACTAAGAGTAATGCTAATATCTACACTATTAGTAACGTGTTTAGAAATAGCAAAGTCCTTTTAAAGTGAAAGAAGTATTGTTGTAGTTACCCAAAGCACTTCTGAGCACTGACAACCAAAATCCTCATAGATGTGCGAGATGTACATTGTTCACATTTGAATTTGGTGATACTCTCTGGGAGCCCAAGAAGTGCAGAACTTTCTTACACATTCACACTATTTGTAAGAAGCCTACACTGCTGAGTTGATCCACTAAAATATATTATTATATACAACCAACCTAAATACCTCCTGTAGCAATATGTCCAGCAGTTACTTGTTTAGTGTATTGATGAATTGCTTTCACAGCAGTTGTGGATTTATGCTTATGAGATGTGATCTAGCACTGTATGTCAGGTTTTGCTTAAATGACCATTGTACAATGAAAAAAAGAACTATTCAATGTTTTACTTCTTGCTTATTTTAAACAGTAAAGAGCCAGGTGAAAAATAACAATAGTTACAACCCAACAATAATCTATGGCGTTTACTGTCAGCATATAGATATGGTTTTGTTTGGCTTGGTAGATTATGGCTACTGAGTACTGTACTGTTGCTTTTTTCTTGGTGTGGAATGAGTAAGATGTTATTCCTGTTTAAAGCAGTTTTTCTCATTTTTTAAACCATGTTTCCACATCTTAACACACAAAATAAAAAATAAAACATAGTTTTAAGTATGTCTCATATTTATACTTGGCTGCTATAGTGGAATTAACTTCATGAAACAGAATAAGAATTCAAATGATCATTTACCTATTTGTTGGATAGCTTGACTACTAAGTACTGCAGGGCTACTAACCTGCAGAGCCAGGTATGACAAACACTGCACACAACAGCAAACACAGTGTTAACTCCATGTTGGCCAGGGTCATGGATTTGGTAAGGAAATCCGTAAACTCCAGAATCCTGCATCAAAAGACACAAAGAGACACTCATGAAACTGTGTGAAACAAATACAATGATACACATTTTCAAATACATCAAAAGGATGACTTTAATCAAGTCACTTGAAAGGCAAATGTTTAAATTCATATATAAGAATAGATACATAAAACGGAGAACCAGCTTAAATTCAGCTTGCTATTACAGGTCCAGATAACCTTAAAAAAGACATCTTCCTTATTGACACATTTAGGAGTGTTAGTAATGCACATTCATTTAATGACTGATCTTGTTATCATTCTGAAATTGCAATGGTACACAGTAAGAACTTAAGCACTGTCAGGAGGAAGCGGCTTGTGCCAGTGATGAGGGAACAAAACCCAATGTTATGTTTTAGAGGTCCCACTAGTTCTGCCTAGGGCAACAAGGCCAGGTGGGAGAGAGACTGCCCCAAGTTACCACTGCAGTGCTTTGATCAGTGTGTGTGCGAATACACAGAAATGTTTATATCCTGTGACATTTCTGTCTTTTTCTGGCATAATGTGTCTATACATAACCACACATACACTAGATGACTGCAAAGCAAGAGAAATGGAGGAGCAATAAGAGTATAAATGGCACACAAAGGGCTGCATAAAACCTTTGGTACCACTGCACAGGTGACTAAGAGGTGTGCAGCAAGTACTGGATGCTGAAAACCCCATCATCTCTCATTGCTCTTGGATGCACAGTCACTATACTACCTTAGTTAGTGGTAAGTAGGGATTTGGACATTTTGCTTTGGCGGGTTACCTGGCAATATCAAATGTACAAATTCCTAATATTCCTTTAAACCTATTTTACAGATAATTATGCTCAGATGCCAACTTTCCTTTGCACACCTCTGTTGGAAGCCTGTTCAATACATTTATCATTTCAGTAAAAAAAATATTAGTTTTCTCACATTCCCTCAGTGCCTGCTCCCTCATAGCGTGACCCCATCAGTTTGCTAAATTTACATTTATAGGAATTTTCTGTGTTCTGGTTTCCAGATATGCGTTTCTCTAGCCACATATTCAATCTGAGAAAAATATTTATGTCGGCTAGTAATATTTTCCTCTAAATATTAAATCCAGCACTCAATCTTGTACCAGTTCAATAAAAATGCAGTCATATCACCAAATACATATCACCAGGTTAGCTTGCAAACAGGAATGCCAGTTCATTCTAGATGTGTCCTGCTAAAGCATTTACTAGCTCCATCTGTGTATTCCCAGGAGCAATAGATGCTTTATACAGTCCGTCTTGGATAGACGCCTGGCAGCAACCTCTGGATATATATTCGGATTTCTGGCAGAACCTGTACTGTCAAATTATTTCCAGCTGTTGATTCCCAAATACTCATCAGAAAGGCAAGATTCATACAGAGAGATCAGAGTCCTATGAGATTCGGAGGGCAGAGATTGAGAGACAGGGTGCATGCGAGAGACAGTCTACTAAGAGTCAGTGTCCCAAACTTGGATATGTGATTTAACCTGTTCCATGCCAGAGGAATATATTTTGCATACACTCTCTTGGCAGTGATGGGATTCAAATGGCCTTGTCCCAAACACCAAGAAGATGGTTTATTAAATGTTAGGGAGTTGCTGAAATGACACAGTTTAAGTAACAGATTTATGTCATATTAACATTTTTTGGTGCTTTGCTTCAAAGTAACAGCAAGACATTTAATAGAAAGAAGATTAAACTGAAAGGCATCAACAACTCTGCATCAGGATAACTCATTGCCAGTAACTTCTTTATAAATACATCCCCAGCTGCTCAGAGGTATTTAGCCATGTGTGTCCAGTGTCATTGTTTCACCTCACACAGTAGTATTTGGCAATAAATGACACTTTTTCCAGTAGGGTCATTGATATGAATAGCATATGGGGTTTGCTGTAAGGCATGCAAAAGTAATCCCTCCATCAGAAGCAATCTATCACAGGTAATTCTATAACAAGCAGTGCATAAATCCTGCATTTTAACAGAAGATCCTAATATATACTAATATAATGTGTTTGGAACTTGAGAATGTGTACTTAACTAATTTACCATACTTATAGCATTACTTTTCCAAATATATGAGTCCAGAATATATCAGTCTGCAGAAATGGTTAAAATGAAGCGACATGATTATATTATACTTTTTGTGCACCATGATGGCTAATCTATCACCTAAATGCCAGGCACAGGTGTGTTCAACTAATATAGTTTTTATCAGAAACAAGAGCTCACCACTGTCAAGAGGCAGGTGAAAAAGTCCCTGTGGAAGTAAAGCAGATTCTAGTAACATATTTTAGCATCATCAAATAACCATTTATCAAATCCTAAATAACAGGAACATCAAACTTTGAAGGGAAACTGTGATCTGGAGAACAGGAGGAATGTAGTAAGATAAACAGTTTGGTGCAAACAGACAAGTGAGAGAAAGTAGTGCAGTGGATCTCATACCTGTGCAGTGTTTGGTAGTACAGCTCTGCCTTACATGGAGTGACTTCCAGACACAGACTGGGATCTAATTGAGATGTTAAACTTCACATGCACCATATAATAGTGCCCCAAGCAAGCTCATGGCATATTAGTGCTCTCACTGCTGTTTAATCCAATCTCTGTCTCTAGTGCTTACCTCGCAATGCCATCAGTCTGCTTAGCCCAGGGTTAATCACAGGACTTTGATAGAAAGCTATACTGTTTTGCAGACAGCTATCTCTCGCTCTGTAATTAGCGTCACAGCCTATCATTTTAAGAAACTCCTTCTGTGTCCTCCCTCACCCAGTGCCTGGCTCCATAGGGGATCTCTTGGTATGTGAGTTGCCACAGATGCCATAGTAGATAGCCCAGAAGCACCACACTTTGTCCATGTCTGTCACGGTGAGTGAATACCTCAAATATGTAGATTAACCACAGGATGAAATATGATATGAAACACATGTAATGCTGACTTGTTATTAAATTTGGCACAATCTGCATGAACATGTACAAAACAGCTCGGAGTGAGCTAATTCCAAACAAGAATGTGCGAGCTTGTACAACTAATACCTGATATGAACATAAAGGAAAATGATACAAACCAGAGCAAGAAAACAAGGTTGGGAAAACTATGTAAAGAATATGACCCAAGAGATGGTGAGAGAGAGTCAGGCAGAGAACATTAAAGGCACAGTCATATTGCTAAGACAGGTTCATTAAAGGCATACCAAAGTCACATTTTTACAGTCATGCATTTGAAACATTACAAATATTTTAATTTGCATGAAAACAATTTATGTTAAGTGAGTGCTAAAAATTAAGGAAACTTACTTTTAAAATGTAACATTGTCTGGGCCTACAAATGAGGGTATGTGAAGCCACCATGCCAGCTGAGTTATGGAGCTCTATGAGAAATGACCTACCTCTGCTGACTGTACTTGGTGCAGTCAAACAAGTGCTAACAATCTTCCACAGGCAGTCTATACACACACACACACACACATTTTATTTGAAGAACTATACTTCTGAAGTGCTATATATATATATATATATATATATATATATATATATATATATATATATATACATATATATATATATATATATATATATATATATATATATATATATATATATATACACACACCACTGCAGCCCTCAGATTTCATGCAAAGAAAATTTCAAATTAAACAACTGTTTCTTTGGATTCATGATAGAAATGATATGTCTTTGGTGCCCCTTTAAACAAGGTTTTGTGTATTGGCATATCTAGGCAATACTAACTTTTTATAATTTGCTGTAAAATGTTGTTTATACTGTACAGTGGCAACCTGAATCGCAAAAAAGCAAAAAACACATCACTCATACTATAATTAAAAAGGTACATGTTCTGCTTATAGACAAATGGTAGCATGTTTATATATAATTATGTTATCTAGTGACTTGAGGGCACATGTGTGATCTTCCAGTCATAAGATACTAAGCGGAGTAATTGCTAAATAACATTGTCTAGAATAAAATCTGTCATTATATTGTTGGTGTTATGAGCATTAGGTTACAAATGAAATAAGTCAATAGATTAACAAAAAAACACTCACTAGCAACTTTAAAAGGTGACCATAACATGCTATAAAAGCTGACACTGTATTGACCATACAGTTGATGTGTCCCTATAGAAGTAAGACAACTCATTAACACATAACATGTCTACAAGATTGTTCTATGAAGCCCAGTAGAAGCCATGTTGTTACCACCTTACCGTGAGAGATGTGTCCTTCTCTGTATCTTAGACACAATCCACAACACATGGATTGCTCACCATACTATAGCAAGACGATAACCTCCATTCAAATGAGTACAAATGAGTGCATATTCATTCCATATGGTTATTGATTCACCTGTATCTTTAACCTCTGAAATACCTTGTGGCAGAAGATCCCAGTTATAAGGTGCAGGTTTTCCAGACTTAGCTCTTACAGACACAATCCACAACATGACGTTCCCTTCAAACACATGGATTGCTTACCATACCATAGTGAGACAAGACCCTCCATTCAAATGAGTGCATAGTCATTCCATATGGTTATTGGTTATTGATTCACCTGTATCTCTAACCTCTGAAATCATTTGTGGCAGAAGATCCCAGTTAAAAGGTGCAGGTTTTTCAGACTTAGCACTCACAGACACAATCCACAACATGACGTTTCCTTCAAACACATGGGTTGCTTACCATACCATAGTGAGACAAGACCCTCCATTCAAATGAATGCATAGTCGTTCCATATGGTTATTGATTCACCTGTATCTCTAACCTCTGAAATAACTTGTGGCAGAAGATCCCAGTTAAAAGGTGCAGGTTTTTCAGACATAGCACTTACAGACACAATCCAAAACATGACGTTTCCTTCAAACACATGGGTTGCTTACCATACCATAGTGAGACAAGACCCTCCATTCAAATGAGTGCATATGAGTGCATATTCATTCCATATGGTTATTGATTCACCTGTATCTCTAACCTCTGAAATAACTTGTGGCAGAAGATCCCAGTTATAAGGTGCAGGCTTTTCAGACTTAGCTCTAAATAGTGCAACAGTTCATCCTCATGTCACAGACATTAGATTTAAAAGAAAAACATTTATTAACTGCAAAACATACAAATGTGAGAGTAAAAAAAGCAAACAACATGTTTATGTTACGTCTATGGAGCATGGACCATAACATAGTTGTTTCCATGGTTTAGTAACTGTAAGTGGCACTGTTAACTCCTAATCTACTGAGGTCTCTGGCAGCTAGTTCTTAGTGGAGGTTGCCCATTGTTCTCTCTATGGGCTAGATCCCATTGCTCTGGATACATTTATAACCAGTTTTATTTAAAATAATGTCCAAAGACCCCGATGATAAGTATATCCAAAGCACTGTGGTCTGGCCCTATGCTGGCCATTTGGTTTGAGCACTGGTTGAATAGTCCTTTAAGTCCTAAAGTTTTGGAGCTGGGCATCTGTATTCAGCCAACATCAGTGGAAGGTAAACTTGAAGGGAGGCAGCTCTTTTATCTGCACTGTTATTAATGATCTTAATCCAAGGAGGAGTGGACAGTCCTTTGTATCCCACCATAGCAAAACTTCCTGCAAATAACAAAGAAGTGGTATAAGATGAGGCAAAAGTGTGTGTAGTATTAACACTGCATTATAAGAAATGTACATTGTACAGAAATACTAAAGAAATACATAAAGTATTTGTTGAGATATTAAAGGGAAACACAATTCTCCAGTAATGTAAAGAGTTCAGTACTAAACATCAATATAAATAAGTTTTGCATTCACTGTGATTGTAAATGTGATCATTGGTGAGAAAACCTGCATAGAAAATCACTTTTTTTTTCTGAACACCTTTTGAATGTACTTACTTCCTTTACAAAGCCTATATCATTGGTGGCAGAGTGTGATACAAGTACTGTTGAGTAATCCAAGATGGCTGTTCTCATTCAGAAGGGTTTTTGAAACAGAGACAGGACCATCACACAGCTGTTGTTAAAATGACCACTGGGCCTTGGACACGTTTATCCCCAGGAAATAATGACATTAATAAAATGGTACAAGCAGCACATTAAAGATTATGGGAAATAGGTGGTCATGTAAGAATAACAATGATGAGAGAACAAGAAAAACCTCAAATACAAAACAAACACAGCACTGAATAATACAAATGTTTTGGTTCTCTTTATCGTACATATTCTAAATGAAACAAAACAGGACAAGCAGGAGAGCACTTAGTGAGAGTTATTTCCCATATCAATATAATGCGGAAAAAGGAATGGCTCTGTGAATGGGAGTCACCTTTCTTAAAGAGTGCAAGAGGTTTGGCTGATCCAATTTTCATGAAAACAGACAATTCAGAACCTGGCGGAGTGTCCACAATATCTCGCGAGCAGATAAGAATCACAGACCTAGAAGATGAAGAAGATGGGTTCTGTGTGTGTAACAAAATGGCTGCCGAAACTTCCCACATTGATTCACGGTGTCAATACTCTGAATAGGATTGATATACCTCAAAAAAAACAAACCCCACAATGATGAATTGCTTTACTTAGCTGCTGTGAAAATAAGGTTTTTTTTAATAAACCTGTTGTCTCATAACTGCAAGAGAATGTCAAGAAATTCATTTTTATTTTGAAGAACTATACCTGATAATGGGGCAAATTTAGCTCTATGGAAAGCAGTTCCACAAAAGAATGCAACTCACAATAGAATATACTGGAACCATTAAAAAGACAATGGATATTTCAGTAAAGTATAATTTGAAATAATAGTTAACATTATTCATTTTTCTTTCTAAAATAATTGTACCCATGACAAAGTATATCTCTTCAGAAATATATACTGTAAATATAGGACTCCAATAATTCTTCACCACCATAACGATGAGGGAAAACTCAAACTGAGCAAGGACTCCACTCATTCTTTAATAGTGCTGCAGTTTTGAAGAAAACTGAAACTAAGCTGTATAATTTAGGATATTGCAGTAAAGTCAATTTTTTTAAATTTAAAATAAGCTCACAACAAATTATTAATTAACTTTGTTACATTCAAGTCCCACAAAATACATAATGAATGCTCTTGTGTGTATTTACTTAATCATTATAATTTTAATGCCCAGCAACTTGACCAGAATTAGCTAATAAAGATAACTTTTGTTGACAGTTGAGCCCATAAGTTGACCTTTACCCACACAGATACCATTTGCCCCCTCATTTATCATGGCTTTGAAGTTCTTCTTTTCATACCTCTGTTTCAGTGATGTTTGTATATAACTGGTTATTGCTTTTGTTATCCTTTTATCATTAATCATTTCAAAGTGCCGCTTCCTTACAATTGCTCCTGAACAGACGTCCATCACCAGGAAAAACAGACCTCTTCTCTTAAACAAGAAAATTTCATCATCGACCTATGAGAGTAAACAGCCATAAACAGAGTTTATTAAGTTATTACTTGTGTATATGTGTGTGTATATTTAATATAGAAGTATAGACATACTGTATTATCAAACTAATTGTTGTTTTATAATATACTACAATAGACAACTTCCAAGCTGTCCTACCCAATATAAGTTATGATTAACAGTCCTTTCATAGCATCCACTGCCAATGTTGTTTTATTTAACTAGGTGGTAAAGAAAAAAATGGAAAAATGGCGGTTACCGCCTAAGATAAAAAAACTAGTAAAAAAGAAAAAAGGGTACTTTCTAATAGCAAAAGTATAGCCAAAAATAATGGTAAGGTATAATAACCAAAATATCCCCATCCAAAGATGGTGGACTGAGATAAAGAAAATATAAGGTAAACACTACAAAAGACTGAGTGAATATCTAGTCTTTTGTTATAGTCCTCATACATCTGTTAGGACAATCATAGGACTATAACTTAATAAATAGTATTGAAAAAAAGGGGAAGAAAAAATGAAAAAATGTAAGCAAAAAAGCAAAAAGCACTCTATACAAAGTATGAAAAAAAAAGTTTTATTTAACTATATGAATAACACAGAGCCAGTACTTAAGAAATGTAAAGTCTGTCATGCTTGCTGGCAGGGCAGTTCAGTTCTACTGTATTTCTCTATGGGGAGTCCTGGCTCTGGCATTTTGAAGGAGGGAGACTTGGATAACTGTTTAAATGCACCATAGAGTCTTTTGGACCCATATTATTTTCATGCATAAGCTTTCATTATATCTAAAAAGAACAAGTGAAAATTAAAAGCAAAAAGTCACATTGAGAAGATAAAGGATGGCAAACTGATAGGGACTATTAGGGACTACTACATAGGAGTAGTGGTGTAGATCCATGAACTATTAGAGGTGGTGAATGCTTAAACAGGGTATGTCTCCTTGTGTATTCATATTCTATATCACCTTGAGATAATTACGCTATTAGGTTTTGTGAGTATGCTGTTACCTTGATGAAAGCAGGTTGCCGTGCACTGAGCTCATCACCCCTGCGGATAGACTGCACCTGTATCTTGGTGTATTTGATTGATGGGTTGCTGGTTATGGCCACCTGCAAATGTCATTTTGCAAATTACAAAACCTACTCATGTGCAAAATAAGCATCATTGTATTCTAAAGGATTAAGTATTCTGAATGAAATGTAATATTAATCTTTAGTCAATACCTGTGACTGAATTACAGTTAATATCCCATCAACAAACATACCTAAAATGGACAAAGTCAATAACAATGTATTACAACCATCTAGTGATTAGTTGATTCTTACATAAGAGGGTAAATAAAGGTTTGTGTTACAGGCCCTCAATAAATAAACATTAAACATTACAAAAGTATTTTTGCATGAAATAATATTACTGAAGCGGTTACAAAGTCATAGGTTTAATACCTTTAGGTACTAGCTTTGGAACATATCATACAATTTAATCTTGACCTAAATAATGACTTCCACATTAACCACATGAATGTTTTATATATATATATATATATATACATATATATATATATATATATATATATATATATATATATATATATATAAATGATATCCTACCAAATACTAATTCACTTGGGTGGTTTTTACCTGTGGTGCCCCACACTGAGTGCATGGCATGGTGATCCGGTGAGAGAAAGAGAGTTGTGGGGATTTAATATTGCTGATTCTTTCTGGGAAGGGGTTAGGGATGCATTCATTGACATCCCCTGGATAGAAATGAGCTGTGATTTTAATACGTTCACAGCCATACTGAGAACAATAGCTGTGTCCACTGCGAGCAGCATGGGCTTGGAGGGGAAGAAAAAGGTATCTGGTAAAAGATAGTAGACAGGAGTGAGTTACCTATGCATTCAAACATATAGCATAAATCTAATGGTCAGAAGCTCTACATAGAAGTACACTGTATGATGTAATACATTTTCACAAGCAAAAATAAAATGGCTTACATTGGCTTTATGATTTAGTTTGTTTCGTTTTTTCAAATTTAGATAAGCATGCGCTCTATCATTCATGGTGCAACTATTCCTTCTTTTATACATGTATTGACCCAACTCCTACCACACGTGAAGAGATCTGATGCTGTAGCATAGCACATCAGTAGCAATAAACAAACAAACAAATAACATAATAAATGTAATTGTTCAAATGTAATTTCTCAACTGGCATTGACTTAAAAAAATGTAACAAGAATATAAAAATATAAGTATAATGAAAAAAAGCAGCATTTAAAAAAAAAACTCCTTCCTTAACACAATCATGGGCTTCCCTAGCAAATAGAAGGGAAGATATAAGCAGTGAATACTATAGGTAGATAAAATGGATAGGGTAGATAGAAATAGTAGGCTATTGTTCCATTTCATAATCAGGATGGACACAGTGATATCCTATTACCAGTGCCACTACTCCTCTTATGTACAAGGCAGACACGGGCTAGGTAAAGGACTATAGCGGACTTTATAACAAATAGCAGCATGTTATCTAGACTTTGTGTTAACATTTTTAGATTAGTCAAATATTTTTCAACACAAGCCAAATGAGAAGTTCCTTTACACAGGTCTGCATTAAAAAAAAGACAATTTCCTAGCCCTTTAATCTCTAGTGGAGAGTAGTGGGGTGATGGAGTGCCATGTTTTCATGTTATGTTAGTTGTCACCACCTACGAATGACATTAGTCATTGTAGAAGTGCGTGGTTGGGACAAGAAATGTTATAACAACATGGAAAAGCACACCAGCACGAAACATCTTTAAGGAAGATTCATTAGTGTAGCAAGAAGATCATTTACCTTCCTACTACTAGTGTAATCCCTGAGCATTGTATGGTATAAGGCCGCCCCTAATGTTGTTACCATATTGCACAATATGTGTAGGCTTTGTAAGTCATTCATGAAAATACAAGTTTCACATCCAAAACTAGTCAGCCCAAAGCCTTACATTTCTAATACAGTATATCAACCTAATATGCATCTGGATTGACAGGTGTTAAACTTTTGTCTGACTCTTTATGTGCAATAAGACCCATCCTACTGACAAAGTGTTGCAGGTGAGACATCTAAGGCTACTGTGACCTTCAAGTATGGGAGTGTCTAGTGATTCTAGATAACATTTGCCCTCCAGGTTGCTAATTCCTGAGGATAACAAGTTCTTGCAAAATATAGCAAGCAGAGAAAGGAATGGAGTCATTACATAAGGGTGTAGGAAGATACTTTCAAGTAAATAAATAGAGGGCTTTTTATGTATTAAATATTGTAGTTTTGCTGTATGTCATAGAATCCAAAATATAACAGAGCTGAAGCATGTAGGACCCCTTTACCCTGATTCCCGGCTGAAGTGAAAAAGTCTGGCTTCCGGCTGGTACAAAATCTGGTAGATGGAGTGTGCTGATGAATAATGGCGTACACTGTGGACTCTTCCGGTGTGACGCTCATAAATATCTGCCATGACTTGGAACATTGCACTACGAGGGTAACACAAAGCAATCTGCAGCCAATCTCCCCTGTCAAGGACAAAAGACAACAGGCCATATTCAGTAATAATGCTGATGCATATAGTTAAAACGAAGAGGTGGTTTACATACGACTTTTTGCTATCCTGATACTAAACTGTAAACACATATTAAAGCCATTAGAAAAGTGCTGAATAAGTAGGGATGGTGCATTGTAGTGTCAACATGCAAGAAAAACACTGGATTAAGCAGTGTAACTCATTCGATTGATGCAATAGTAATAGCCGCAGGTCAATAGTTTTAGCTTTCTATAGTTTTAGAAAGCAGTGCAAGCAATATGACTCATTGCACTTATGAGCATATCGAATATTCATTATTAATTAATTTAACACATGCTGTTTGCAGAGTAATTTAACCAAGGTCATCCTTCCCAACTATTGGAACAACTATGACTTTGATGCTCTCTGCAACATTGAGTTTAGCTTAAAATTACTAAGACTAATACAAATTTTGACTTTATTTTTATCTAGCACTAAAATGAAGGATGCAAAATGGATTGTTATAGTGTTTTTCTACTTCCCCCAGTCATTTCACATAAAATATGTATATTAGGAGGTCTAAAACTTCAATGACAACTGAATTTGCACATATACAGTGCGCCATTTTATATAACCAGAACTGATGCTGTGTAATTAATTTCAAGCAGACATAAGAAGATGTTCCATGAAATCTACTGGAAGTGTCTGCACTCGGTATGACCTGTAATGTCTGTCTCAGATGCTGCATAATTGCATGTAACTGTTAATAAATTAAAGGCTGTAGGATTATGATCTAAAAACATACTGCCCATTATCAAGACTAGTACTTTCAAACAGCATACTGTCAATATGATACTACAGTATTTTTTAATTCACATTTTTCAGTAAGTATAAATAAATGTTATATGCACAACTATTTTATTCAAATACATTTAAATATTTATAATATTAATATATATTTTGGAAAACAATCCAAAAAATATCTTCTACTAAACATTGCACCTCTAAGAGCATTAGACCTAAGCCCAATTCACCTATATGGCCAGGCCATCACTCATCACACTTCCTAATACATCCCCCAAATGGGGTCAGTTTCTTTATGCGGAGTATTCTGGCTGCCAGTTTAATAAGGATTCTTTTGCCTGCATTATGTCAGATACATAAAGAGAGTACTTTCAGTTGATGGCTGATTTGGTTGGAGTACAATTCCCTTGGAGGGCTACTTCTAGCAGCTTATATGCAGTAGTCAGAGCTGGGGAGCACTCCAGGTTAAGAATCAGAGCTTAATACAGCCAAAATGTTCCCAAATCTGGAATACATTCCTGAGCTGAATAGCAGCCAGACCTCAAATGCTCACCACTTTTTGTCAGATCTTAATTATTAATATTTATTTGTGTTAAGCAAGATACATTGTAACACACAATGAAAATTTGTTTGTGCATATCCCAAGGGGTTCTTTTAGCCATGAACTCTTCTAATGGAGGGTGTTTTTGTTGTTCTAACACATGATCTCTTTGCCTCGTGTGCTTTGTCTATTACATGTATTGGCTACCTCCTGGACTGGCCACTAGAGCTTACTCCAGCAAATTCAGAGGTCATTTAGCAAGAACTGCAACAAACCAAGTATGGGGTAAAGCCAAGATTGCATCCTAGAGGGAAATTAAATTCTGCATCATTTTCTAAGGATCAACAATAATCTTTGTACAGTGATTGTTAAATATTAGGGACAGGCTAAGTATGTGAACTTAAACAATTTTCTATGACATTATACAACCTGAATAATGTATTCCTTCTTTTTTATTAGGGTTCTGCAGCTAAATAAGATGTATTAGGCAATGACATCAAAAACAATTTAAGAACATCAGAAAATAAGCAAGCAAAACAAGCCACTTGGCGTAATCCAGTTAATTCTTGAAGAGAGTCTGGAATTTATTAGTCTTGCAAAAGACTGACACTATTTGCCCTTATTTTCCAATAAAAAATGTCTCAAAAAGAAATGCCTGAGTTTGACTAATCTATTGAAATAGAATTATTTGAGGCCTTGTAAGGGCTAGGCTGAGTATAGCATCATGTTTGAGTTTAAACAGATGGTTTCACAATAGCACCAGTAAAATAACGTGTTAATTATGTCATTGCCAAGGTGGTCACAAGCAAATGTATCAGGAAACTACTCTAACTATATGTGTATTTGAAGAATCATTGTTTTAAAATCAACTGATAATAATTTGTATTTGGTTATATTAAAATGACCACTATAGCTTGGAAAAATCTTTAAATGGTTGTTAAGTATATAATAAACGAACACCATGTAAGCATTTTTAGACAAACCCTCAGTATAGGCAAACTCTGCTTGTGTCTAGGGGCTGCCATGTTGTCTCTTTTGCACAACATGCTGATATTGAGCCTTACGGATGTGTTCTGCCAGTTTGTTCTTTTGCTCTTAGCAATAAGGGAACAAAAATGTATGTTCTCATTGGTGATTTAGTAAAGCTTATAATATTTAACCCTGCACATGCTCATAAGAGGGGTATTTCACTGCAAATTTGAAATCCTGCTTCATCTGCCTTCTATCATTCCCCTCGTATATGGAATTAAAATAGAGATAAATATGACAGCAACTAGACTGTAGCAGAGTTTGCTAGAATTAAGAGTTTTTTAAGCTGTTATGATCTTGGCTTTCATGGCTGCTAATGTAATTTGTTACTTGCTAAAAATGTTTTCTTTTTGACTATCTTTTGTACAATTTTGGGCTTTTTGGTAGGAGCGCATAATTTGATATAGCAAATTTTGAGATAGTAAAAGAATAACCATGGCACAATGCTGCAAGATGATATGACTATCTTGCCTCATTAGCACAGTCTGTAAAGTCACTTTTCAGTATTAAAGATATACATGGCTCTTTTGCACCCCGTTCTTATGAGGTCATGTTGAAGAGTGTTTTACTTTCCATACTATGTTGATGTCGTGCTATCACAAAGACTTCAAGTGGATAACATATTAGAGCGTAACCACTGCCTGAAGCAGAGCAATAGTCCTTTTTCAGAGTTATGGGCAGTGAAGAAGTTAATTACTGCAAATGAATCTTGGACCTTGAAGTAGAAAGAAAGAACACAATGTCTTTTATCTCCTAAAGAGAAAAATAACATAAGCCTTCATTTCAGAACTTCATCATAATTTAACCAAATGACTGGAAAGACTTTTCTATTTCAGCAGTAAAATGCAGAAGAAGCTTCAGCCTGCCAAAGATTGAGGTTTCAGAACACAAATAAACAGCTACATTGATACAAAGCACTTGTAGACAGGATGATAATCCTTATGCAAGCTCTGCCAACAGGCTCACATGAGTATCACTGACTGTGCCATGACTACAGAGCCACAATGCACATGCAGCCATGATGCCTCATCTCTCCTCCGCAAGCTGCAATCAGCCTGTTGTATGTGTACTGACATTTCTATCACTAGCTCATCCACGCAGAAGCTCAAATATGCTTCTGTTTGAAAATCAATTTGTTTTCTGAAAAGTGTTGGCAGCAACAACATGCACTTATGAGCAGGGAGTGCTGGCAGATATCAGCAATGACAGAGAACAAAGGCTCCTCGCCTGGAAGTCATTCAGAATCACGGTCTTACTGACAGCTCTGATTGAAACCCCCAGAATGTATCTAATTAGTTGTGAGACCGAGACAGGAACATCTTGCGGATTAATCAGAAATGTGACGTGTCACTAGTGACTGTCACAGACTGTCAGAGTCACACATATGCTGAGAGTTGCTAGTGAGACAGGCATGCACTGTGTATGTGGCACCAATGATAACCACCACTTATAAGGCATATATCAATTGCCAACACTTAGAATTATACTTTTACATACTTTCATGCAGCTATCACAAGAAATCCAATATGTCATCAATGCTTTGGGACCCCTGTAAAGCATCAGAACTATAGGTTATGCTGTGTTGAGATAAACAACCTATTAATGTGTAATATTTCTTAATGGAGACATTCTTGTAAAATTATAGTTCAGAACCTTTGATCTGAGCTCCCACATGCCTTGGTCTTTGCAGCATGAGACACTTAATGTGTGACCATGCCCCTGCGGGTGAGGCTTTAGTTTAGATCCCACAATACAGTCACAGATTAAAAGTTGGCAGGCATACTTAGAGAAGGGGGCAGATCCAGAAGCAGACAGCTATTTTGTTATTTCACATGAATTAATTAAACCTAGTTAGAAAATGTATATGAAATGTAAAAGATGTTCAAAGATTCCTTTTAATTGTCAGATCAGACTGGTGTGGATACAATTATCAGCAAGTGTATTTAAAAGTAATGGCCATTGAAATCTATGTGTATTACTTTTAGGTAAACCTATAAGTGCACTCTAATATGACTTGGCCATAAAACTGAAGTCAAGATCAAACATGTAGGTCGAATCAACAAATTATCCCTAGACTAACTCCACTTATATTTAATAGTATTAACAAAAACAAACAAACACTAACAAAAACTATTTAATTTTATAAGCTTATTATGGTCATAGGCACTTGCCTAATTTGCCTATGTCCTCATATAAACTTTTCCTGGGAAGGAGGGGGGATAAATCTCTGCACTGGCACAAGCGCTGCATATTCTGTGCTCTACACTGGCATTAACTGAGATAAGAGGAAATTAACGACAAAACAAGAAGCTGAATCATATGTTCTTTTATGCTGCAGGGCTCCCAAATATACACTTCCAAGTACAATTTGTGAGGGACACAGTGGCACAATATCAACACATCTGCTGTCCTACTGCTCTATCCACATTTTCTGCATACACTTATGGTGATGCAGCCATGTTATTAGCAGGAATGATAACAATGAGTGCGGAAATATGACCGATTTCATGCCATGAAAATGAGATTACGCTACAACATGTTAATTAAAAAAATGCAAGTGGAAAAAATTAAAAAGAAAGAGAACTTGAAAGATGTTATATCATACATTTTAAATGTGTTTTAAGCAATACAAAGTATTTCAGATCCGGTTTCAAAGACTTTCTCTCACTAAGTGTCATTTAGCAGGTCAGTCCATAAAATTACTTATAATATATGTTAAATGAAAGTGTTTCCCGAACTGTTCAGTGGGACTCTGGTGTTCAATTTGGTGTTACCAGAAACAGTAGTAGTGTCTTTTAATTCATCATAAACATAGGTCCCTGAGTCCTGGTGCCATTTTGATAGTGTTTTGGGGTGGACGGGAGTCATTTTTGAATGCAGGAAAGGGTTATGTGATTCCATAAAGCCATTTTGAAACACTGGTATATTATGAACTTAACAAATATAAACATGTGACATTAACTAAACTTCTCAATAGAAAAGTACCTGTCAAAGTTAATTGGATGCAAGATTACTTCTTTTGGCGACTGACCGTCCCAGCGGATGATGTAGGATTGCTGTAGCATCACCACAGGCTGGTATTGTTGATATGGTGCTCCTCTATTGACACCCACAAGCCTCAAGGGATGAGAGGAATAGGTAGCCCTGGCAATTAACATGGTGAGGTTCTCAGGACGACGGGCCTGGACATAAAGCTGCAAGGAGAGAGTAACAGAGAAGCAAAAATAACAGGCATGACAATGCCAAGCCATCTAGAGCATCTGGCTTTCATAAATATTTCCTTTTAATTCTTTCTCCGAAAGAAAAGTTCAGTGTCCGTGCAAAATCACTGAGGCCGTTCCAACTTAAGTAATGAAAAATAAAAAACAAAAAATCTTTTTATAACCATTATTAACTAGAGGAAAATGTTATACTAAATGTTTCTTTTAAATTAAGGAGTACACTTAGAGAAGGTTAGCTACCCACAAAGAGAGTGGAAGCCACCAATAGACGTTCCATTTTTGTCACTGACAGAACTCTGACTTCATTGAGTAAGTGTAAGAGCAAGTCTAATTGCACCTGTGGATCTAGACTGTAACAGTTACATACATGTTCAATGTTCTTCATCAGCTCACATACACCTAATATACAATAAAAGGCTAAAAGCCCTATTCAATTCCCTCAACGTGTAAAACCGCAGCCCGTAACGTAGCCTGCAAGACTTATGGCTCTTAAATTGGCCCTGTAAAGCAACCCGCTAACGACTTGAGGGTTAAAGGCAAAAAAAAAAACTATGGATGCCGAAATATAAACTCCGCGGTCGCAAATCCTTTGATGTGTCAAGACTCTAACTGTTACATTCAAAAATTAAATTGCTACAAATCCACTGGCGTTCAAACCCGTAACCCGCAAATGGAGATAAAAGGCCAACGAGTACTAGAGAGGTCGCGGAAGGGGGGTTAAAGTCCTATCCGTAGCACTGTAAATGCAAATATTAACACACTACTGTACTTATAATTAAATGGAAAGTGATGTTATGTATTAAAATTAATAGCACAACATTCTCAAGCTCGCAAATCTGCAATATAAAATACTTTATGTTATGTTTAATTTCAGTGTTATATCGATCCCGGCAATCAATGTGTTAATACATATAACCTCCATTTTTCAGTGACGTAATGATGACGATCTCTTTTGCCATTGGTCCCTCTATACCCGTAACTACGAGTTTGACTAATTGATCATGTTCACGGCCGCACATGCAACGTGCGCAAGAATGGTTTACGGGTTTGTGTCTCCGGCACGTAGCTTGCGGCCTTGTTCAATTTAATATCTCTGTAACGCAGCAAAATTTCAAGCCAGCGGGCTTTGTGGGCGTCCCGTTGCCGCTACAGGCTTGTAATTTAACAGGGCTGTCAATGTGCTAAACTTTTACACATGTATTAAAAGTTCTATAAGTGCATTGGTTCACATAAGAGCCACCAAGAAACGTTTTGTGGTTATATTTTAACATATTATTCCAAATGATCTACTTTCAGTTTCTGCTAATGTAGTGTATTTGTTGGATTAAGGTCTAGCGGGCACATGAATGTCGTCTCCTGTCAAATTCATCAAAATACCTGGGATATGTTTGGCACTTTCTCTTTTAGAAGTAAAACACTGGATATTTAGATTTAGTCTATGTTGACAAGGTCCTTGAATTAGATTTGTTCTTAGGGAAATTTACTTGGATAAATGTATTTTAACTAAATAAATGCAAGCTAAAATGAAGCAAGGATTGAGATAACTGTTAAGATGTCTTTTTACAAGAAATATGAAGGCTATGAGATAAATTACGTAGCTCAGAACATATTTTTAGCATGTCTGGAAATGCAAATGAAGGTTATAAACTCACTGGGTGTGCCCCACAAGGTAGAGTATACCCTCAAGTCAAACCACCAAGACAAAGCCACAGAAATTAACATGGAGTACTTCGAAATGGAGAAGAATATGGAGTCCACCCCTTAGAGGAATGTAACCTGTTGTTGTCAGAGCAACCAAATAAACTGATTTACAATGTACAGAACAAACAGATGCAGGTGTGTCTTATCGAGATTGCTGTGTACATTCTGCACTAACACCCGAATTGTGTCACCTGTCCCCAGAATCTGTTTTCTTACAAATTAAATCTTTCTATTCCTTTAGATGTCTCATCTAGATGCAGGGTTCTAGTGGTTGTCTGTCTGCAGTCATGGAGGCTTGCAGTTAATTGCCTCTGACTTGCAGCAAAAGGGTTAAGATTTAACGCTTACAAGCACTACTGAGTATGTCTGCCATTGTTTGCAAGCTATTGCTTTGTATGCTTTTGAACCCCATGGCAAGAATCCGGTTTGTGGCAGTAGTGAGACTAGCGAGCACACAGTCCAATGTTTAGCAAACAAGCAGCAACAAGTCAAGGTGTATGTTGGATTTACACTCTGTTTATCATTAGACTTACAGTCCATGATTTGCTACAGGAGGTGGTCATATCTGATTACTGCCTATATATATTTTAGTGAGAATTTGCTATAAGTATTCATTTACTAAATGGACATGTAACCATCAGATAGAGGATTGAAAGGCACATGGAAAATGCATTTTCCTTTTTGAAATAAATACTGAATGAACGGGAGCAAGGCGCATTTAGTTAAAGGTATATGCAAGTGAGGTGGGTTATGAATGCATCCTGTAGAATGCATGACAATCCACCGAGCATAACATTTTTGCATGATAAAATGAAAACATTTTTTGCAAAAATAAATGTGCTGGTGGTGATGTAGACACCCCCAGCAATCGCACTGCGCATTTCGGGTACTTTATTTAAAAAAATGTACTCGATATAAAAGCTGCTGATTGGCTAAAGGAAAGGAAAGTGTCTCAAATTACGTGACTTCCCACAGTAGGGAAGACTTCAAGTGCTAACTGAGCATGTCTGCACAATCCCCATGCCAACTATACAATGTATTACTTATGCTAATATTCCCTGGGAATTTCAGGGGGTGTCAACATTGAGAGAAAACATTTTGCAAATGCAAGAAATTTAGCAAACTTCAGGCTAATGGTTTAACTGTTTACTTTGGAATTTTTTCATGCAAACATTCTTTTTCAGACACTAAAAATTATCCTTCATTATCCTTCATATCAGATGCATTATTAACCCAGCTTACTTTCATATGCCTTTAAACAAAGGCCGTTTTAGAAATACAGTAATGGAATTCAGGGATCAAATAGGGTTTGTAGGTGAGGTAAGTGAAGCAGTTTTAGCCTGTTACCAAATTCAATGCTTTGAGTTTTTTTAAATATAGTTGAGCAGATAACACCTACAGAAGCTGAGAGGAATGAAACTGTAAACAAAAACGAGTCTTGAAATCTGTAAAGAAACCAAGTCTACTGTTGTATGTCTATATTTTACTTGGATAACCACAGTTGTTTGAGGAAGTACATTTATCTGGAAAGGGTGATATGCAGCACTATTTTCATATGTATTGCAAATCTCCAGCAGTGGAGGTTTTAGACAAAATCCAGATGTCTGTCAAGTATGGGATGGAAAGAAATAGCTATGAACCTGAGAAGAAGAGCCAGCAGTGACACAGAAACCATACTGGCTCTGGTAGAATCTTTTAATTTGAAGGAATTCAGAAAATACTTGGGATATACAGGTGACTAGCTAAGTTATGTGTTGAGGTCACAAGGAAACAGGCCTAGGGAGGCACATTTATAAGGGCAGCAACTGTTGAATCTTTCAGCATATAATTTCAACAACAAACACTTTTGCAGAATAAGAAATATGCTGGTAGTATTTTTAATTAAATACGTATATAGTGTGTAGTAGAATGGGAGGAAGACAGGTAGACGTGGCGTAATTAATTAATGTTTCATAGAACATGTGTCATAGAACTGGGGAAGTAGCAATGGGCTATGCCTGAGAAGTATAGTAAGAGTATACACATATAAAGCCTTATTAAATTGTGATTTGTCCAATTGAATAGGGCTCTATATAAGCACATAGCATACTTTTTTTAACAGAAGTTTTCAGTTAGTGAACTTCTATCCAAAAGCAAGGTCTTCACTAACTAAAAATTTCTGTAAAAAAATATGCTATGTGCTTATCTAGAGCCCTATTCAATTGGCCGAATCGCAATTTAATAAGGTTGCTAATGTCTATTTTTTTAAGATATCTGAAAATACTGTAAACATTCTAATTTATACACTGGGTAATATGAGCTAATATTAAACTATAATGGCCTGTCCTTCAATATCATCAGTATCATAGACAATGCAGTGATTATGATTTTTTTATTAAAAGTTTCACTTGTCAAAGTGTGCTGATTTAGAGAGAAAGTATTTATTTCACAGTTTCTCTTAAAATTTTATTCTGGTAATTGGCCATAAATATTTTTACAAATGTTTGCGAATTAGGAGAATTTAGAATGTTTGATTATTTTAAGTAACTGATATAACTGAATCCAGGAAGTATGCATTTTCTGCATATGTATTAATATGTCTGTGCTGGAACAAGCTGACTCACCTGAGCATACTTTCCTTTGCATATTACACCGTTCCATCGTGGTACTGTAAGGCATCCAGGGTGACGCACAAGATAATTGTCTGCTCGTCCTACAAAGGTGTCTGGGTATCCAGTCACAGAACCGTCCAGATCACGGAAGATTGAGACCTTGTCTCCATCATAGTCATTTGATCCAAACCACTGACCAGGTCGACCAAAGAACACCTTGAGTCCAACCTGCAAATAGAATCAGAGAATTTAACTGCTGCAACAACCATTCCATGACATAGCTTGATCCATAATTCATTGCAGTTTCCTTTGGCATTAAAAAGCAATAAACCTTCTACTGATTGTAGTGTGGTTAATATGTGGCATGGAGAAATATTTATCAGCTGTCAGGATCATAGCAGAGATTTGTTCACATCTGCTGCAAATTATTAGGGAAATTGCTCAAATTAACATCGGTTTTGCAGATGTGGTTACTCAGATCTCCCAAGATCAATGTCATTTGGGATTCAACACTCTGTGAGCCAAAGAATGACTAAAATATAGCCTTGTGGCTACGACAATCTCATTGCAAGGAGACATGTTTAGTATAAAGCCCCCATGTCAACTCCTTATAACTTAATGTGTCTCCCTGCCCCTTGCACAATAAAAAAACCCACAGCAATATATAATTAACAACAAGACATTAATTTTCAGTTATATACACTAGTAAACATTGGCGTAGCCAGTATGAGACAAGAGGGCAATGTGTAACAGCTTTACACACACTATGAAGGCAGGAACATGAAATGTTGGGAGTGCCAAGCTCAGCCTAAGACATGTAAACTAATACCAGAAAAGTGAGAAGAAAATGACAGTGACCGAGAAAAGGAAAGATGTATGAAGGTGATAATCCATAGGGAAATGAGAGAGCCGCTAAGTTATGTTGATGCAATTTAACACTCAGGTCTATAACTGCCAAATTGCCAGTGATCTCTGGGGAATCCTGGAGGTTGTAAGAGTAGCACATAATCCTGATATATTTCAGTAGTGTGCAGAGGGCTGAGTGGTCATATTACACAATCCCTTGCATGATGTTCCAAGTTCCCATTAAATCAGAGTGTTTGTTACATGTCGGATGTTGAAAAAAAATAATTAAGAAATATTAGGAAACACAAGCAAACAGTTTCTATATATAGAAATGTACAAAGTGTTCACTGTGAGGAGTTGTTTAATGTGTACCAAGAACAAACCTCAGATAAATTAATTATGTACAGGTAAACAGGCAATGAGCTGGTACACCATATGCTCTGCTGTAAAAGCCACTTTTGGGACACTAATGTGACTAAGATGCAAAGTGCTTACAGACATTATATACAAGGACATATATATCTATAATTTGCTGTCACTCATTATATTTTATATTGCAAAATACATTGTAGTCTCTGAATTATTTATATTTTTTCTGCCATCTAGTCAGCTAGAAAGTTTTTACTGGACTCCTCACGCTCAGTATTATACAGACAGACTAGTCATTTACTTGCTATTATTATTATTTATTATCTTTAGCGCTGAACAAGGGTTAAGCATAAGGCAAAAGAAAAATTGCAAAGAATGGACAGCCCTGTCTTTGAGTTTAAAATGTAGTGTGTGTGGAGCTTTTGCTGAAGCACCTTACAAGATTGAAAACTCACAAACTTACAATCTAATGAAATCTTACAATGCTATATGTTTTTTAAAGGGCCATTGTAATTGACCAGCTTTCATGACTTTTAAGTAGTAATAGATCAGCACAGATGATTTTTCAATGTATTATGATTAAAAGAAAGATGATCTTTTATGAGAAAATGTACACTGAAAATAGTTCACCTTATTTTAAGCTGTAGCTCCTCTCTCCCTTTGGCAAAATGTGTAGCACATGTCCCCAGACTGCCACTGAAGATTGGAAGTAAGATGGCAGCTGTAGACTCAAATATGGTTGGAAAATAAGAAACTTTCAGTGTGAAAATTCTCAGAAAAGATCAACCTTCTTTTACTTCTTTAGTTTAGAGATAAGCACTGTGAGCGAGATAATCTGTGTCAGTTGGTCCGTTTCACAGAGGTGATATTGCAGAAATAAAAACTACAAATAAAATAAATATAATTGCAACTGGTTCTTAAAAAAATGACTGGAAGTGAATTTTAAACTTGAAAGCATAATTTACCTATAAATGATCACCCTCTCTGTAAGTCTCCTTATCAAGGGCTGTTAACTAACTCTCATAATGGGGGTTGACTAGGATGCTCAGTTGAATATATAGTGGATTTATCACTTCTGTGACTTTGGAATTACATTTTATATTTAAACCTTTGTATACTCTTTTGCAATAATTATGACCATTGCTGTGTCAATTTAATCACCACTACTTGAAATGAAGACTTTATGATCAGTTATGTCCTATAGATTATTCCTGTTTTAACAAGCTCAGTTTATGTTCAGTTAACAAAAAGTTTTTTACGAATATAAATTAGAAAAAAAAAGTATACATTAGATTTATGGTGTTATTACACAAATTATTAATGAGAGAGGTTGGTCACAACATATAAAAATGGTTGTGAAAAAATATAAAGAGAGATTCTGGCCACACATAACTGTGTCCTTTTTTTTTACTGTAACAGGAGGCCATTAACATTTTTGTTGGTGCTGAATTATTTTAGGACAAGTTTTGTCCTGATTATTTGGCACAAGACATTGAAATAATATCTATATGTTCTGAATAATTTTTTCCACATCAAATACAACTCAAGTCCTAGAGGGAGAGATCTGTGTGCAGTCTACGTGGGGAACATAATCTCAGATCAGGAACATGCATTAAGATTTGGGTCATTTGGTAAAGGTGGGTAATGTGGACACAGCTTTCTCCCCACACAGGCTTTCTCTTTGTTTGAACAATGTTCTCAAGATGTATGTTTGCTCAGAGTGATGAACCTTAACCCTGCAAGGGCCAAGAATGAAAATTACATTTTTGGCAGAGGTACTTTAAACAACTTTGCTCCCATAAAAGCTTGTAAAAAGCATTGCACTTGAATATCCACTGGCACCCGAGAGTTAATCCCTTTTCCACTCAATATTGCTCTCTTGCAAGACTCAGCGGGTTTAGGCATTTCAGGGTGTAGCTCAGAGAGACCGGTTCAGACAATGTTTTGTTTTATGATGGATAATTGAAAGAGTATCAGTACAGCTAATTCCCATCTCAGTAAGAAGGACAGGAAGGGACAACACACACCTACCACGGGTTCATCTCCAAGACCTCAGCACTGGATAAGCCAACACAAACACAACGACAGACTATGTGCAATTGCTGGAACACAGCAGTGACCTCTAAAACACACTAAGTCTTCTGCACTTATACTTTTAATGGCATAGGGAAATTCAAAGACAAAAATATGGATGGATTTAAATCTCTGATGACCCTAGAAAGAAGATCCTCAAATGTCCCCTACAGTTCTATTTACTCCTTTTTGTCTGGTAAAATCACTGCTCAGCTTGAAAAACCACACTAACCACATAAGAAGAGGCTATAAAATATTCTTTACATTCTGAATGGCTGGGTGACCAACAGCCACATTAAATTCAAAGCTTGTATGACCCGCAAGGCTGCGAGCTTGAAAAGATGCAGATTGGCGGCGCTATTAAATTAGAACATGCTGCGAGTTATGGGCTTGAGAGGCAAACCCGTAAACCATTTTTCGCTCGTTGGATGTGCGGCCATGAACATGATCAATTAATCTAACTCGTAGTTACGAGTTGGGATGGAGCCAATGGAAACAGAGATCGTCAGAATTACATCACTGAAAAATGGATGTGGGATTTTCAAAGTTTTACGGGGTTAAATTACGAGTTACGATCGGGCCCACATTCCAGATGTAATGCAATATTGATAAATGCATAAATAGGATATTTTATTACATGCGAGTTACAGTATATGTATTAACACATTGATTGCCGGGATAGATACAACACGGAAATTAAACATGAAATAAAGTATTTTTGTGGGCCGATTTGCGAGCTTGAGAATGTTGTGCTATTAATTCTAAGACCTAACATCACTTTCCCTTTTAATGAAAGTACAGTAGTGTGTGTATATGTGCATTTACAGTGCTACAGATTGGACTTTACTCCCCCTTGCAGGTCCTCTCCAGCACTCGTTGGCTTCTTGGCAACATTTACAGGGTTGAACGCCAGTGATTTTGATACAATTTAATAGCGTGATTGGAACGTAGAGGTTTATGGGCTTGACAGATCAAAGGATTTCCAGGCTCGCAAGTCGAATTCTCATGTCTCGTAGGTTTTTTTCTTGCTCCTACCCTGCAGGTCATTGGCGGGCTGATTTAAGAGGCTAATTTAATAGCCGTAAGTCTTGTGATATACGTTACAAGCTATGTTTTTACAAGTTTGGGGAATTTAATGGGGCTGCATGTTTGCAGCATAAAGATTATGAGTCAAAGGGACTGGATTGCCAGGCACCATTGTGTGCTTGCCAGATAAAAACGCATGTGACAGACACCCCTAACACATGGCAGAAAAGACAACTGTTCTCACGGTTTGTTTTACTTACATTCCTATCCATTTTGATCTGAGACACATTGTTCTGAGGAGTAATTTGCCAGGAATTCTTCAAGGAAAAAGCAATAGCGCTGGAAGGTCTGTCCAGAGTGGGAATGAATTTCTTGAAAGTGCATTTCAGAAGCCTGACTGGTCCATCATATATTTGAAACCCACGGATTGGGAATGTTCTAAAAGAGAAAAAA
Organism: Discoglossus pictus; assembly: GCA_027410445.1. Lineage (NCBI taxonomy): Eukaryota > Metazoa > Chordata > Amphibia > Anura > Alytidae > Discoglossus > Discoglossus pictus. Next base: position 188,610,240 of record CM050167.1, on the reverse strand, counting down.
TATAATTATATTTTAAGCTGGATTTAAATCCTCTGCCACCCTAAGTCAAGCTTAGAATAATATTGTTGGGGGACAGCCAGGGCTGGTAGGCAGGTTAAAGAAAATACAATGTAGCTTGCGTTAGAAGGAAAGGGGATGAGAGGCCATATGTTCAGATATGGCTTATAGAAATAGGCATAATGGAATGTCCTCATTTATATTCTGTTATAAAGTAGACTTATTCTTTGAGTACATTCCTGTCTGAACTAAGCTATAACAGTGGTTAACTTTGGTTGTTAGACAATAACAAACCAAAGATTTTTAATTATTTATAAAACTTTAAATGATAAATTATTATACATTATGTGAAAGATTTCTTACTGCAGTAAACTTTTATATTCCTGATGGAGACACGAAGCATGATGGGATAGTGAGAGCTTCTGTACCTCAGCAATACTGATTTTAAAAAGATATAGTTCCCCATCTCAGGAATATATAGGTAGATGTATGAACCATTGGCAAAGCTTTATTGCATGACGTCAACTCAGTCGTCAAATGTCATAATGATTTATTATTAGCTACGTTCTTCAGATTAATTTCCTCTGTGACTCCTCCATTTTCTTTTGTGTTGATATGACAAGTCCTCTAGAAAGGAACGCCCTGGACCGTGGGACAGAGCACTAAGACTCAACTGCTTTGCCCACGGTGGAAGTTGTGAGTAACTCCTTGTTCCTGCTTACGAACATTGAATGCCACCTCAGTACTGAATTGTGTAGTTAAATTGTTTCTATGTTTGCTCTTCCATGAATAGGATTTATATACAAAACATCCAATTCAAAAGACTTACTAGAGTCAAAAGGTGCAAAATATACAGCAAAATGAACACAGTGCAGTAAAAACAAACCTTCAATAGGAATTTAAAATGAAATTGGAAATGATGTCCATTCTCGGACGGTAAATACGCAAGATAAAACTGCTTTGGTTATGTATGACTTGTACTAGATATTTCAGTGTCAAAAAGTGTTAGGTAAATAATCTAAGAAACGTACTTGTTTCTTGGTAGTGATCTCTGCTGTCCTGAGCCTCCACGTCCCCAATAGCTGTTCTGTCCTCTTTGGGAGCCCACATTCTCACTCTCACCTACAAAGATGGAATCTGAAATCTCCAAACTGGAGCCTTCATCGGTTGGAAAAGTCCCATCACTGCAAAAATCATAAATAACATGCATTAAAGGCACACTAAGAAAAGTTGAGTACACTTAATTTATTTTGTGTGTATGTATATATATATATATATATATATATATATATATATATATACATTTAGCACATGGTAGGTACATTTGATTTCCCATTGGAATGTTAAAAAAATATTTCCTGCTCAGGTTTCCCATGCAAAAGAGCCACAATGCATTTTCACTCTTAAATCCAAAAAACATTTTATACATAATAAAATATATATTTATTAGGTGTATTATACATGACATTTCTACAAGTATAATCCTAAGGCCTCTCAGTGTATACATGTGTGTGTCAGGAATATCTTCCCATCTCCCAGGGAGAGTTCACCTGGACCAGTGAAAGTGGCAGTGGGGATCTATCTCATCTGAGAAACTCTGCCTATCTGTAGCTTTCTGTAGAAAGTAAAATGAAAATATATTTTAAATGTTATCTTAATATAATTAATAAAGATTTATTTCAATACAAATATAAACTGTTCAACTTTATTTGGTGTTTTGTAAACCGTCTATATTGTCCCTGTCAAGATGTTTCCTGTTGGCAGATGTTTTTCTTGCTAAATTGTTTAGCTCGGATTCCAGAGGACCGAATAGCATTTATATGACAGAATGAGTGTCTTTGTATATGGGTTATGACAATTATAGAGAATTGACCAGGATACTACAATACTAGAAGAAACACAAGATCCTATTGAAAAATGTTATATAATGGCATGCAAGGCTGGATTATGACTCATTTAGAAACGCATATAATAACTTTAATGACTCTCTTACCACTACTACTTATGCATTGTAGAAGGTGGGTATATATTGAAATTGCTAAATAATTAATTCTTGTTCAGAGATTTTGCAAACAATTCACTAAGACTCACATTGCAGTCTCAGTAGATCACTTTACAGCCAATGCGAATTTTAGCAATTTTTGGATATAGTATTTTATTTTTGTTTTCCAAATAATTTTTTAGCTTAGATAAAATGCTGGGCAAAATGACACATTTGCCCATGTTAATATCAGAAACTGACAATGAGTTTTTACCTGATCTGTAAATAAATAACAAGGTAAATAATGTAATGTTCTTCTTAGTTACTTAGTAATTGTATCAATTTAAACAATTTTATTTTATGAATATACATTTAAAGGAGTAGGTTAGCCTAACCACAAATTACTCTTATATGAAACCGTACACTCTAGGAGTTCAAATATATGTGAAAACATTGTATGACCTGTTTTTTATTGCTGCAAGTACTGTGTATGTTAGGTGTTAGCTGCAGAGGAAAAAAGAACATGAAAGTGATTGTCACAGTTTAGAACTCAGCTGCTGTCTGACCGGCTCTTGAGCTGGCTCTTGATCTTATAATCCAATCAGCTTACAGAGCTCTGTGTCAATGACAAAATCCGCTCTAAAGGGTCAGATTCTTTATCCACAAACAGGAGGAGTAACTGGCAAACTAAGCAAGTTCCACAAGTTTTATATAGATAGTTAATCCTTAATATAAAGAAAACCTAATTTAAGTGGAACTTTCCTTTAAAAGATGAATTCAAGACTACCAAACACTGTTTTCTGGCAGTGCTGCGATAGAAACATTGCATATGTGTATTTGTAGCTGTGCCGCACAGAAGGTACTGTTTGTATCGCATAACAAAAAATAGAAACACTGACCCTGAAATATAGGATGATTATAGGTATTATACTGCTACCAATAAGATCTTAAGCTCAACCACATTGCAAAATGCTATATTTCTAAGAATTTAATTACGAGGTGTGAAAATGACTGGTTCAGTGCCAGATATTACTGAGAAGGAGAAAGTCTGGCCACAGGGAAACAGTATAGAATATGAATACATTTATTCCTGATTCATTGCCTGGAATGAACCACATTCTGCTGTACATACACTCCCTGCTATTTCTGAGAAGGGAGGAGACTTGAGTCTTCCAGATGTGGTGAGGTGACAGAGCAGGAGGGACATGTAAAGAGTAAGTGCCCATTTCCTTAAGAAAATACTGTAAGATACAGAAATTTTCAAATGACATTCAGTACCAAGAAATGAGAAGGAAAGTGATTACTTACCTGGCTAACGTTAAACCAATTCCATTGTCAGAAAACCTGTAAAAGCAGGAACAAAAAAAGGCAATAAACTCTATGAATCAATGATTATAAAATCAGTTTCTTATAAAGAGACTCTCATGATGGTCATTTTTTGACATAGAGCTGTGAATATCATAAACATTTTATTCCATTCATATAGCAAAATATTATATGTGTTATTATTCTGACATACCCGGAGTTACGGAAAAATATGTCTCCTCCTCTGGCCCATGCTCCATGGTCATTGTTTTTGAAAGCGATGAGGCCATCAATGATTGCAGGTACTCGAGGCTTGGCTGGATCAGAGTCTTGGTGAGGCCGGAACCTGGAAAATACAGTACAGTTGGCTATAATTTGCATGAGCGGAAGGGTGGTTATGTTTATAGGATATAATAAGATATGACACTAGGGATATTTGCGCTACGGAATATGTTGGCGCATTACAAATAAAGGATAATAATATTAGTAATAATCAGAACTGATTGAATGGCTCTGTAGTGAACCAAATAAAGTGATTAACAAACGCTTTTAAAAGTATTGTTTATTGTATGAAGATTGTTAAAGACCTTCTTACAACCTTTCAATTTAGAAAATAGAACATTTTGAAATGTGCTCTATCAGTGTTAAACAAATAATATACCCTGCATAACAAACAAAATCCTTCTCAAACATTGTAAAACTTAACAAAAAAAAGCTAATGACTCATATTACTAGGAGTGAAATTGAAGAAATATTGAAAACTTTAGAAGATTTTTCATTAATTTTTATGCCTCAAATAGTTTGCATAGCCCTCTACCTGCAGATTTGCAATTTGCAATTCTCAAATCTAGAGGGCAAAATAGCATCGTTGGAAGACACTGTTTGCTGCCATCTTGAAATCGGACTCACAGGTGACCCCTAATGATGATTTTTTTGCCTCCCCATGTTCAGCTTGCAGCTGTTTTCAGAGATGATGGCTCAAACTGAACCATCAAGTACTACCAGGTTTATTCCTTCTGTGAAAGTCACAGAATAAGCAAAGCCACTGACTAATACAACTTTGGTTGAGTTATGCTTAAATCTTAAAGGGTCACTGAAAGAATATATAGGCGACAAGTAAACAAATTAACTGAAAAAGAGGTTTCAAGAGTGACACCTCTCTTTTTAAAGTATGAATATATATATATATATATATATATATATATATATACACACACACACCATCTCACTCTTAAATCCAAAAGACACTTTATACATGGCTCCTTTTAAGCATATGCTCGCTGTATTACACAGCTTTGAGCAAAGCATAGGATTGGATTAGGTACAAGCCAGGAAACCAACCCAAAGACTGTCACTGTTTTGATGTTAATGCATCTAGTCAGTGTGGTGTTGGTACCTGGTTTGTGCAGTGTGTGTATATATACACAAGGACAAGTGATTATCCTCAGGCCAATATCCAGGTTTAATATAGTAATACAGGTTAACATCCTATTTTCTCACAGCTGAGGGGAAACGTAGATCCTTTGGACATGTACAAATAATATATTCTTATATAACTTATTGAAGGCATAAACAACTTAAAAAAATGCATGTTTTGGTGTTTCTGTATGAAAAATAATTTACTATTACGGTTTATAGTAATGTATCTCCCTCCTTCCACCAGACAACCATTCCCACTAACCATTTTCTTATTCCTTTCAGTGCCACTTGTGTTCCCTAAACCTTCAATCACAGCTGCTTTAGTGGTTTCTTTAAGTGTCCCGCAGACCAGCTCTAAGCAAATATCAAACTATTTAAGCTAGTAAATTGTACTTTCTATGACATGTCTGATATTAAAGTGAGAACTGATGAAAGCAAATGGAAATATCTCCAGGAATCAGACCGAAGTGTGGTAAACTCTGTCACTGGAGAACAGTACAGTGTTTGCCACATTAAATCACTATACATAGTATTGTTCTTGCATCTTTATCCACAATGATGATTACATTATAATTTGTATATCAATTTATTGATAATTATTTTTTTTTATTAAGTCTGGTATCATTGAAAATTATTTTGCTTAGCCAATGATTTAGTTGGCTAAAAACTAGACTAAAGTTGCTCACGTATATATATAGGCATTAACTCTCGACAGCTCATTGCTTTATTATGAATACCTCACTCTTCATATATATATACATTTATTTCATTTATACCAGTCTTTTTCTGTGTCACTTTAAATCTTTAAATATGACATACAATATGACACTTATCTCCTCATTAACTTTAAATATCACAGTTTCCAGTCATCTGTTAGTGTGGTTATTGTAGTGGTCCCTCTTCATCTGGAGTCACACTTGGATTGATGGCTATATTCATAAAAAGTGAGAGGTTCTGCAATGTGTGATATTTCCCATTCCTATGTTACTGTAGGAAACCTAATTTATTGTAGGAAACCTAGTCATTAAAGTGTGAAATTATTTCCCTAACTTGAAAAAGGACAGAATAACATAGGAATTTAGAGAGGCCTTGGCTACCTAGTGAGAAAACCCTTACCTTTAGTGACTATAACCTACAGAGCTGATGTACTGCTTGGGATTAGATTGATGTGGCCAATAATTTATAGTATTCACCTGGCATTATCCACGGTCAGATATTCCCTCGGGTTCTCTGTATTCGCAACCGTAGTTTTAATTCCTTTACCAATGAATAACCCAGCCTAGAAATACAATAAAAATTACATTAGTAGATACAAGTAAGCATTCACCAATGCCAGGTGTATGGAATAGAATTGTAGTAATTACCTTAAAGTTAGAATGCACCCTATTATTGTAAAATGTTCCCAATGGGGTAAACTCTGATTCCCCTTCAGCATATTTTCCCTCAGAAAGACCAGACGGCACTCTGTGGAATATGAACCAGATGCCAACATCCTATAAAAAAGGACAAGCACATATAATGGACTGTCCCTGATATTATACAGCAACAGAAAGATACAATATACAGAATCAATGAGATCCCCACTTTATAACATCTAAGCTATGCTCACTTGCCCTTCATAAGTCTTCTAGTTTTCACAAACTATCTCATTGTGGTTAGTTCTATATCTATGATTTGATCCTCCACTGAAACAAATGCTATTAGTGTCTTTAGAACTATATATATATACTAGCGACTTGCCCGTCAAAAATGACGGCATGATATAGTGTTATACATTGTGTTTTCTGTCTGATTATGTACTATCTGTTGTTTGTCGTGCAGCCCCTAGTCTCTGGAAGTCCTGGCCTCGCTCCATCAGATTATCCTCTTGCCTCAAAACATTTAAAACCTCACTTAAAACGCAACTCTTTAAAGAACCCACCCTAACACACTTATCACCTCTCTCTCCCTCTTTTACCACTCACTATACCGTAGATTGTAAGTCTGCGAGTTTCTATACTAAGTACTTTGGGAATTCACCATGGACATTGGATTCCTAGCTCAAAGACAGGGCCCTCCTTGCTTTGCTATATGGTAATTTGTATTTATCTTTGTCTGAACTTAACTTAGTTACAGCGCTACGGAATATATCGGCACGTTATAAATGAACTATAATAATAATAATAATTTGTCTCTTTCCCCCTCTCCCTCCCCTATGACTCTTTGCCCCCTCTCCCTCCCCTATGACTCTTTGCCCCCTCTCCCTCCCCTATGACTCTTTGCCTCTTCTCCCTCCCCTGTGTCTCTTTGCTCTGCTCTCATTCCCCTGTGTCTCTTTGCCCTGCTCTCCCTCCCCTGTGTCTATTTCCCCCCTCTCCCCCATTTCTCACCCTGAGTCTCTTTCCCCCTCTCCTTCCACTGTGACTCTTTCCCCCCTCTCCATCCCCTGTGCCTCCCCCCACCCTCTTAATTAAAGGTGGAGTTGTTCTTGAAAGAGAGTTCAATTATATAAGTTCAAATATATGTGTACACATTTTAGAACCTGCCTTTTAAGGTGAGAAGAACTTTGTATATTAGTTTATCTAGTGAAAAACACAGAACATGAGTGTAACTGTCACAGCTTAGAACTCAGCTACAGTTTGATTGACTCTTGAGCTGGCTCTACAGCTCAGCATTCTGTGTCAATGACAAAAACTAATTTTAAAATGATAGCCTTGGCTCTCCACAAAGATGGGGGAGCAATCAGCAAACTAGACATATACCATCACACAGATAGTTAAATCCCTATTATAAAAGAAACTTAATTTTAGGTGGAATTTGGCCTTTTAGGATAACTGTAACTGGCCCTACTGGAAGACAATGAATTTATGCTTTGCTTATACATTGTTTGTGTATAAATATGTTGGTTTTATGTACCTCATACAAACATTTCAACATATGGTACAGTCACTAAAGCTGAAAATGTGTTTAAATGAAACACAATTTATAATGTGACTGACTTAAAAAAAATATTCAATAAAATATTCACACTAATGGGCCAAAGAGTTATAAGTTGCTAATTTTTTTTAATAGTTTGCCCATTCTCAGTAAAAATCAAATTGTCTATAGAACTACAGTTTTGTCATAAAGCAGTCATCTAGTCAAATGTGGCTTCTAGGTTCCTGTTACATCAGCTGTGGTATGAAACTATATGATGCTTCAGACCGCCTTACACTTTCAAAAAATGGGCAGTTTCAAGTATTATTGAAAGGTAAACTATATAAATAAATAATAATGTGTTTTATCAGTGACACACTAAATCAGATTCTACCCGTAAGTATACACGTTTCACAGAGAAGAAGTGTCTGTACGAGTTTAAGAGTAAAGGATGAATTAGTAATCATAGTCATATCAGAGGATGTGTTGAAATGGTATATTGGTATGGAGGCTTCCATATAAAACTGGTATGGATGTTTCCATATAAAAAGGTCACCCTATCATTGTACAATCTCAACAGAAGGCATGAAATGATCATAGAGATGTACATACCTGAGCTCCACCTGCAGCATTTCCAATCAAATTGTTATTAGGATTTGCAATCCAGAATGTGCTGACAGCCCTGTCAATGGCAAGACGTTCCAGTCAAATACAAGGTGTAGAGGAAACAAGAGCTTCTGATTCAGGGAGATGGCAACCTAATATAGCTGAACTTCATTTTGAAGACAAAAAGATTTGGGGCTGAAATTGTCGAACTCTAAAGGGGCTCTTATTGGTGGGACAAGTTTCACTATGGTGAAGTTGGATCAGCTTGGGGGGGAGAATTTAGCTTGAACTAAAACTTACAATAGAGGGAGACACATATTCATAATAAAGCCAAATAGCTTTGAGATCTTGGGTCTCATTTTAATGCCACATTACCTTTATGGTAAACTAGATCACATCATCAATTTGCTTATCATAGGTCATTTTTATGATACTTTTTCCCATGGACTTACATGCAGTCAGTGCTGGGCACTGGGATATAGTCTCCATACACATTGTCCCTCATAGCTAAACACATGGCTTCACTGCGATCTGTGGGGAGGATGGTCCCAGGCTTGGTCAGAAGTCCCAGATTGTGATAAAATGTATTTCTTTGTTCTACACCATCTTCAAGAAAGAAACAGTGGCCCAGAGTGTCATAACCAACTGTGTCCTTCACCTGAGAGAGAAAAAAAAAATGTAACCTACATAAGATCATATACCCTTGAGTTGAACAATAATCTACACTGAAGGTTTATCACTAGGATAACCTAGACTATACTATAACTTGTCAGATACTGCATATTCAATGACACATAAGGTCTAGTGAAAGTCATACAAAAGGTAAGCACTTCATACCAGTTCAGCTTTGATTATTCCATACATTAGTAGTACTATAGAGACAATTTTCTTCTTCCAAACATGTAGTACCTAATATTTTCTAGCTCAACAAAAACTGCCCAGTAATATACAGGGCATATATAAAATGATAGGGAAAATATAAACAAAATATAAACAAAAATAGTCAGAGGAGCTCATCTGAGAACAAACAATATCTAGGTAGGTTTGTCCTATAGGTCTGGTTGCCCACTCAGAGAACAGCCTCTTTTAGCTCACTTGTGCCCTTCACAGGGCCTTGTCGTGAGGTGCAGCTGATAAATCCCTAAGGAACAGTGCACAAGGAGTCCAGGGGCTGGATATACTGATATACTACAGGATATTTCTCCCTGTGAAGGGCACAAGCGAGCTAAAAGAGGTTGCTCTCAGCCTGGGATATAATGTCCACAGAAGTAACCTATTAAAGCTAGTTCATCCTCTGATTAGGCACCTCTATTTTTGTTTTTTTAGATTTATAAATGTGGCTCACAATGCAATACCTCAGTTGCAGAATTTGTATTTAATAAAATGCATTTTTTACCCTTTTTACATGATTTTAGTCATTTCCCCTTTGTATTATCACTTTTTGACAACACTTATTGAATCTCATTGATCTCGTACCAGAAGGCCATGTGTCCCATGGATAGCGACACACCTGGAGAAGCAGTGGTGGATGGCCAGATTGTCAATGTATGTTGGGGGATTGTATCCTCCTTCCTCGTCCACGGCTCCTGTCATGTGGAAGTGTACTGGGTAACTACCCAACAGCTGCTGTCCCATATTCTTCACTTCCAATCCCGACAGATGAACAGAAGTAAAATGTCCCTGAATCTGTGAAAGAAAAGAAAAATGAGAACACTTTGCCAAGTATCAGATTGAAAACATATTACTGGATGCTGCAGACATTGTTATATTTGCAAAAATCACAGCTAAGGACTAAACGATTTTTTAGTCTGTGTTTTTCTGTTAATTGCTCTTTGTTATTTTTAGAATCAGTGCTCAGGCATTATGGATAAGTAATCAAAAAAGGTAGAAACAATTATGCGAACAATCCTGGCTAGGAAAAATATCATTACATAAAAGGACAGTTGAGTAGAAAATGCTATTATTTCTCTGCCAGTATAATGTTTAGATGTACATGTACCAGTAAAACTCTGAATTATGCCCAATTTGAGCTGATATTCTTTTTTAATTATAATTGTCAATTTTGCTTTGCTGCATTTCAGTGAAAATGGACTACATTTCCCTCAATGCTGTGTCCATTGTTGCTTATTAAAATACAAGACTTATAAAGTATCAAAGCAGGCACATTGTAGTGAGAACACTTCAGACATATGTGTGTATATATATATATATATATATATATATATATATATATATATATATATATATATATATATATATTATATTTAGCAGCATCTTTCCTTTAAATACTGTTTAAAGCCTCTTTGTACTTACCTTGATTTGACCTCCAAAGGTGTCATAGTTAAAAAACTGGCAGTGGTTTTGTCCATAACACGACTCTTCCATTTCTCCCTTTACTACAATATTTCTTGTAAGGAGTCCAACTTCTGCCCTCATGTCAATGCCATCTATAACCTCTCCAATGTGTGTATAAAGAGGGCTCCCTGCAAAATAGTTTAGTACATTTTAAACTGCAAGACAGAATACACTATTTAATCAATGGTAAGCCAACTAGATACCAGATTTACAATAATATATTTAATATTAAATCCTCATGTGTAACGTTAATTTTAATTAACTAAATAATTATTCTACCACCCATGGGTGTAGGAACTCGGGGGGATGAGGGGGACAATTGCCCCCCAGATTTCTCATTGTGTGTTTGTATGCATATATAAGCTGTTTAGTGTTCTGTGCATCAAGTGTGCTATATCCCCCCAGAATTCTTTTGGTTTCTACACCCATGCTACCACCTATGGCTTGAGTTTCTTTAAGGATGGTAAGAAAATAACTATTACGGTAAGCAAAGAAAAATAGATAATATATGATTTGTTCTACAACATGAAATGGAGGGAAGCAGGATTAAGAAAAAGAAGAATATTAGAATTAAAACTCAAGACTAAAAAGGTACAGTAAAAGAATTCCATCCTGAGGATTAAAGAAAGTATGAGCTTTATAGGTAGAGAGAATGGGTAGTATAGATGGACCTTTTTGTTCTTGTCTGTGTTGAAAATTCTTTCTATTGGGATGATTATATTGTATAACAGCATCGTGGTGTAATGTTATTACATTTTCATAAACTTTAATATGGCATTGCCAACAAAACCCAACTAATATATTCAACTAGCGACTTGCCCGTCAAAAAATGACGGCAAGGAGATGTGTATGTTTGGAAAGTTGTTTAGTTATTAATATACATATGGAATTGTAAGGTAGCTAATGTTGTTTTGTGTGTACTACTGAAATATATAATACAAATAAATAAATGAATATACTTTACCTATTTTGAAGCATTGTGTTGAAGAGCTGTGAACCTTGTTTGATGTTGCAGCAGCATTAGTGGTGTGGAGCTGCTGTGTAAGCGTGATGAATGTGTGCAGTGTAATAGTGTGCGTGCGCGAGCCGAAACCCTTAGCGTAGTTGTGTACTTCCGCATTAGCGTAAAATGGCGGGTAATGTGTGGTATGCGTCTTCGCGTATTATCCGTAGGTCGTTTAATTTGTGGTATGCGTGTTAGCGGATTATCCGTAAGTGTTTTCCGTGGTTATAGTGCTGTAGCCTCGTTTTCGTTTTGTTCGTCCGCCATTTTTTCTCTCGCTTAGAGAATTTTGTAGTGTCTAAACTCTTTGATTTTTAGTTAAGTGAAGGTGTAAGTAGTTTTTTTGAGGTCGTGGGTGCTCCCTCTTGCTGTAGGTAAGCTTTTTATGTATGTGTTGTGTGTATCTATTGTGTTTTTGCTTTTTTACTGTCCGCGGGTTGCGTCCGATTTTTGCGATGTCGTAATGTTTGGTATGCGTCTTAGCAAATTATCCGTAAGTGTTTTTCGTGGTTAGAGTGCTGTAGCCTCCATCCCAGCAACTGAGGCCCTTGCCCGCAGACCTCACTACGCGAGGGCCACGGGCTCGCTATGCGAGCCCGCAAGCGTTAGCAACATCTCGTATGCTCACAACTATATATGTGATTAAACCTTATCATAGTAAATAAGACTATAAACATTTCCTCTCAAGTGACTTTGCTTGCTGCATAAAATGTGTTGAAATGTCTTGTCCTGTCCTAATGTAAACTACTAATAGTACTATATGAATAAAACTATAGAATTAATACCAGCCAAAAATGTGAATGAATACCTGAACTTGATAGTCTGAGGAATGTTGTTATTCCTTATATTATTGTATTTGTACCTATTTCCATTAAATTAATTGATCATTAATATTTTAGGGAAATGACTTTGCAGTTTGTGTTTGTATTTAAATAGTTAAAAGTGAATTAAAGTTATAATAAAGTAAAATAAAAGGCCTAAAATGGGATTATAAGGCATTGTTCTAAGCAGAATGTAGACTGCGTGTCCCCTAATCTGCAGGAGACTGGTAATGAGAGGCTGCCAGTGGTTTCTTACCATCTATTTTAACTTGATTACTTTTACATTCAGGGCACTGAAGCAGATTGAATTCTTCAGCTTGGTGCATGGAGTAATCAGTACTCGCAATGACTACTCTGTTACCAGGCAACCAACTTGTGACGTCATCCACTAATGTCAGGATGATGCCCCTGGACACCTCCACTCTGAAACCATTGCGAGGAACACCTGGCGGGTGACACAACACATGATGTGACACTAATCTCATGCAAGATGATGTCATAAAATAGATAGGATAACCATTTATTCTGTGCAACAAAGAAAACATCATCAATTAATATTATTATTGTTACCATTATTAGCACAATTTATGTACAAGTTGCATTAGCTTTCTTTACATGATCACAGTTAAACATTAGAAAGTCCAATAATATTATCTGCTTTCTTGTATAGGGAGAAGCAAATATATTATTTTTTTGCCAGTTATGATCAGGGCACTCTTCATGTAGAAAGTCACCTCAGCTGTATCAGGCACCTGATAAATATCTACTAGTGAATATAGAAAATGTTATATTAGTTTAAATAGAACCAGACATTTTGTTTGAAAATTGTAATTTTTAGCTGTAATTAAATGCAGTGATTATCATCCTTGATCAGCCCCTTATCAGTTGTGCATCAATAAGAGCTGTGTGGTGGATCATTAAATTAATCATTGTTACTGGATGACTCTGATGTAAGCTGTATAATCCCAGTTTGAGTCATAAAGCAACCATTGCTATACCTATATGTAAGTTCCCTTTTCTGTTGTAACTGTCTTGTTTTAGGTGGTTACCCCCTAGTAGCCATTCAATGAACTGCAACATTTCCTTTTTTTTTTTTAAAGCCAGGAACCATTTTTTTTTTAAAGAAGTGGCACCCCTCACAGGGTAGCGCCCCTGGGTGGTAGCCTAGTTGGCCTTATGGGTAATCCAGCCATGCCCACAACAGGGTAGGGACCCTCTATTAATTTATTAGGTGAGAGGTGCAAACAAGAAAGAAGATCTGACCAATTACATATATGTTTGGATTGTGTATTGACTCCTACAGACACCTACCTTGTATAGAGGGGGACTGGGGCCCTCCATTCATTAGCTCTGCCACTGGTCCCAACAGCTCTAATTGGCACATGACTGACAAGAGGCTTACTGAAGAAGGTGAATGCCCAATTCTGATTACAGTTAAAAAATGTGCTAATCACAATAAATTACAAACTTGTTTATTTAGATGTGTAGCTTACAGTACTACAAATGTTGGGCCCTTTTCTATGTCCCTTTAAGAACCAAGATGAGAACGAAATCAACTCCATGCAAGATTTAAGTTATGTAGAATTCACTGTAAAGTTAAGTCTAACAGGCCAGCTAAGCAGCCCTGTCTGGTAGCGAGAGAGCCAAATCTTCTACAATTGGGAACTCTGCTCGTGTAAACATCTGGCCAATTCATTTTACTATACAGTTAGACGCTTGCTCTGTCTATGAGCAGCATTACATAATAGTCTTCATAAAACAGACATTTTAACTTACTTTTCATTCACTGGCAGTTGTTCAGTGAATAATATTAATTCTCTTTTTTACAGTAAAATAATAAAATGTACCTTTAATCCAACCACTGTAAGCAGTAACAGTGAAATACAGTCCTGTATATGTCTGGAATTCTCTGGTTGCTGTAGCTAGTCCAGTGGTCCCATTGCTTTCATACTGCTTTTTATCCTCTGTTACTTTAAAAGGACCTTCACCAAGAATTCCAACCAAGGCCCAAGGCTGTCTGGAAGAAAGCAAAGATTGCAAGCCATGATAAATAAAATGGAGTAATGGGAGAAGATTCAACAAACTGCATATAAAACATTATCACAAATATCAACACTCACCAAATAAAACATTCCATCACTACTGTATAGGAGTTATTTTTTAAACCTTAATTTGCACATGGGTAATAAAAACACAAAAGCTAGGTAAGCCAAGCATGTCAAATCTAAAAAATTATCATAAGCAAAACCAACAGATAAAGGAATTCTCAGCATTTTTTCCATTCATTGAACCTGGTAATGTAAAATAAATATTTGCATTAAAATACATTGGAGTGTAATTGGGTGATAAGGGAATGTAAATTGCATGTGATGGCTGTTTTGCAAACATTAGCTATACTGACTAGTATCTACCTCTGGTTTTACCATGTTAAGTACTTGACTGCTCTGTCACATTCCTGGCATTGCTCTCATACTTCAGTCTGTAATATGACGTCCAGGTAACAGTACATTCTTCTGCTCCTATCTGGCCCTTATATCTTATCAGGAGCTGAGGAGCTGTCCATGGTGGCCATAGATGCATGCTCCTACTCCTGCTCCCACTTGCTCTGTCTGTGCTTTGATACAGCTCAATGACCAAGCTGCTTGGTGATTGAATTAGAAGCATGGAGGACAATGAAAGACTGCTAGGTGTTCCCCTTAATTTGAATTCCACAATTTTCATCAACAGCATCAATTTACAAATTAGTATAATCTAACATAATAAAGTCTCATTGCATGCAATCCTCACCAAAACGCAGAAATGGTTATTCACTACTAATTTGCATTTAGATGCCTAAAACACTTTGTAGATATTATTTTTAAATCATATATTTGATGGCAGATACAAATAAAAAGGCCCATCTAGCCTGACAATTCTACCTAACAGTTTGGCTGAAAAACCTTAGGATATACTTATGCTTTTCCCATTCTTCCTTATGCTTATATCCTTTAACCATATTTAAAACTACCTTTTCCACTGGACAGCTGTTCCACTTATCTACTACCATTTCTGTAGTACATACTATATTTACTATTTGAATACAGGATAATACCCAACTGCTGATACATTACTAATACAACATTTTCTGCTAATGTAAGGATTGCAATATATATATATATTAATAAGCTATGTTCAATTGTACATTAAATTTACCAATGTACGCAATGTAAAAAAAAAGTATAAATTCCAAATGACATTTGATTGTTACCTGTAGCCTAAATGAAAGATGTATTTGCTGTCTAGTGCATCTCTCAGGTATCTCCTCACATCTGGAGTTAAGCTCTTGGCTGCAGAATCTCCCACAGCAGCAGCGATCACCTTTCCAGGACTTTGTCTAGACAGAAATTCCTCCAGACGTTTCCCTTCATCCAGGAACATATGGGTATCAAATCGATCAATAGCCACCACCTGGCCAGTCTCTGGATCAATAATCCTAATGTTGATACCCCTGCTGCCCCAGTGTTTTTCCCACTTATAGGATCCATAGGGGAGCCCCCCTGGATATAGGGTTGCATCTAACAAGGTCCAGGATAAGGGTCTCTTTCCATGTAACTCCAAGATCCCTCCTCTGTCTACTCCTAAGAACTTCTTCCCAAAGTCCTCTATGTCATCCCCATCTGTGGATTTCCCATAGAGTGAGATGGTGGCACTGGAGTTATAGGGGCAATGCTCTGAGCCAATGTGCAGGGACCCCCCATTTCTAATAAGAATATATTGAGACCTCAGTGTTATTGGCACTTGCTCATCTGCAAAAACTAAGGAGCCTGAAAGAGAAGAAAGCAGACACTTGGTAAACTAAATAATAGCTCACCTCTAATGTGGGACTCATTATTCACACACATCTGAATATCACCCCTCTGTTTATACAATTTGATTTCTCTATAGCCCTTTGTAATGACCTACATGATTAGCATTATTAGATATGAATATTCAATGCATGTTATATTCGCTACATACAGCACCTTAGTTAATATATTCTAGAATTCTAACCCCAAAGACACAAAATCATACTTTATTACATTAAATGCAATATTATTGTTATCATGGTAAAAATAGTCCTAGTTTTCCACAGAGATATATTTGCAACTCAGATATTACATTAAATGAATTTACTATCGAATGTGCATTAGATAATGTGTTTACACCTTACATTTGAAGGATAGCTAAGACAGCTTTCTTGTCCTAAACATACAAGAGATTTAAGGATAATGAAGACTCACATTTTGCAATAAATTGATCTCTTTATTCATAAATAGACATCTTTGAAAACCAATATTGCGCTCAGGTTAGCAGTGATCATTTTCAAGGTACAGTACTATGTTTTACCTCCATCCTGAATGAGCAAGGAGTGGAAAGTGGCTGAGGACTCAAGTCTCAGGGCAACACCATGCCCTATAACAGCTGACCTCCTCCCATCATGTCCTGGGTGCCAGGAGATCAGGCGAGGATTCTTATCTGGACATCTATCTGCAATATATACATTTCATTTTTCAGATATATTTATTTATATATAATAATATAAAGAACACAATAGTGGAAATTAAGAGAGATTTTCATATATATATATATATATATATATATATATATATATATATATATATATATACTCCTTAGACATATATTTTTGCGCAGAGTAGCACAGAAAGGAGAATGGAAAGGCATGCCAAGTTCAGACAGGGTTTCCATAAAGTATTTCCATGAAACAAACACACACAGGCAGCTGTGCCCAGGAGATGGAGAGGGATTGAAGCTGCAGCAACATACACAAAGCAGGTTCAGCAGCACATAAGAGATCAGCTTTGGCAAGTGAGCCCTGGAAGCAGTATTGGGATGGATAACCCACCTGTTGCCTTCTGTTTTACGCGCTGTATTTGCGGCTATTCCCCTGGGTAGCTCCATACTGACCCAAAAAGATACAAATCCCAACGAGACAACTGAATAAAGCGAAGAGGTGAGTGACATATACACACTAAACACATGAAATAACCAGATGAGGCTGAGATGGAGCAGCCACACCAAATCCCAGAGCCATGTAATAGTCTGTAAAACCTGCACCTGCCTGGGTTTCATCTGCCACTTGTGAATTATTGGTGCACAAACACTTGCATATAGAGATACACTTGGATTGACACTTGGTTGATGAGAATCAAATACATATGCAAACACTTATAAACCATTTATAAACCAACAAAATAAACCAGCACCTCTTGGAAATAACCCATTTGGTTTGACACTTGGTTGGTGAGCATCACATACATTTTTAAACACTTATTTAAAACCATTTATAAACCAGCACCTTTTTAGAAATAAACCAATAAAATAAATCAGCACGTTTAGAAATGAACCAATGGAATAACCTGATTTCACCCAAGAATATGCAAGAAACAATGTTGCTTCTTGCTGTGACACCTGTAACATAGTAACAATGGTTAGAACCAATGGGAGCAGCGCAGCTGCCCATAGACCCAGACATGCAGAGATGGGCAGTGTGTGCATCATGTCGGTGTATATGAGGGTCTCACCTGGGTACCTGCAGACTCCGGAGCCTCTTATTAGAGGTCCCAGCACTATCTCTTATCACTGGTCCCCTTGATGCCTCTTATCACTGGTCTCCTTGATGCCTCTTATCACAGGTCCCCAGTGCTATCACTGGTCCCCTTGATGCCTCTTATCACTGGTCCCCAGCGCTGTCTTCTCTGCTTTTGAGCTGCTTCTCCAACTCTTTCTTATATATAGTCTCTTTCCCTGCTCTCCTCCCTCTGTCTCTGATGCTCCCTCCTTTTCTCTATCTCCCTCCCTCCTCTTATTTTTTAATCTTCCCCTCCTTCTCATTTTTCTCTCCCCCTCCCTGTCCTTTCTTCTCTCCCTTTCTGTGCTGCCCCCCTCCCTCCCTCTCACTCCACTTACTCCTTTCCTCTCTCCAGCCGGTAACCTCAGGCTCTATGTACAGCAGCCAAGTCTGTGGCCCCGCCCCTCCCGTGACGTCAGCACATGCTGCACATACCAGAATTAAAGGAATCCCTAAAACTCCAGTACAGAATGAGACTGTCCTGATGTATGTTATAAGGTAGGAGGCTACAGGTGTCATTGTACCCTGGAGATTTACAATCAGAACAAAAACATGTTTTCTGACTGCTCTCATTTTCTCAATAACATTTATATAAAAAAATCAAATTATCACTAACTTGCAACAATACCATGTGACGTCACATAACCCAGTTCCCATGCACATCCTTCTTATTGCACCCTATATTGTGTCATCGGATTTGTAATAAGTACCCACGTGCCAGGCTTAATAGGCATAAATGTAAGATTGTGAAAACATTACAAAACATCCCAAGGATACATTCTTTCATTTTTTCCCCCCAGATCCTTGTGGTTTGTGGTTAATAAAATGCAGATATGTTGTTACAACACTAAGTACATGAAGTCATTTTTAGATCACTTAAAGATACATTCTCCCAAATTAGCTACATTGTCTGAATTCCAAGACACTGCAATGTAATTCCTTGCTTATTGTTTGTGACATGTTTCTGGAGGCAGAATTCTGTTTGTTTAGTATATAGTATATATGTCTGTGTAATGGAAATAGCAAATCCCTGTGTGTATGTATATGGTAATATATAAGCCTTACTGTGTATGTGGGAGCATGTGCTGGGCTCTAATTGCAATAAACACATTCCAACTGTGTACATTCTTATACACTGGCATCTTAGTATATTAGGTGATCATGGTTTATGTCAAGAGTAAAAAAAAACAGCAAGAAGACACTGGGCTGGGCTTATGTTATCAGGGGAAACTTCAAAAACATTTCACTTTGTTTTGAAGCCAAACTGTTATGTGTCTCACAATACCTCCACACTCTAAAAATCCATCTCCCATGCTTACTATCAGAAATTAAATGTGGTTAATTGAATATTGGTATTATTATGTGTTAGCAAGCAATGCATCAAACCTTTCTGGATCACTACCTTGTGTACTTCAATGAAGCTGTGAGCTATACCATGTAGAATCACCCAAGATGGGCAGGTCATAGCTGAGAGGTCAGACAAATCACAGTCCAGCTGGACAAGGAACTGGTCACCCACTCCATTATCTTTACCAAGATAACCTTATAGATAAGCACAACCAGACACAAGATGTGCCTGGAGTGCTGCAGTTCATAGGGTCACATAGAGTCAGCCACGACTGAACGACTGAACAGCAACAACAGCAGTAATGCATCAAGGCAAGTCGATCCACAGAAATATGGTTAGTATTTCATTCAGCTAAAACAACCAATAGCCAATCGAAATAAAGCTTAAAACAGTCTCATTTATTCACTGTATTTCGTATCTTATATTATTCTGCACCAAATTCTTGATTTGTAAAGCGCCAAATAGTCATGTCTGCCAATATTTACATAAATGATAAAAATGAACCTATATTTAGTCATTAATGTCCCATTAAAACATGTCACCTGTACTCAAATAAGGAAAATGCACTGTACTCAAAGGAACATGGAAATCTTTTTTTTATTTTTGTGAACAGGAAAGAAGGTATTTGATCATGTATCACAGTGTGTTTTCTTATTTCAAATACAGGTCTCAGATGCTTAACTGCTGTTGGGGGCTTCCAGTGAAATCTACAGGCTAAAGTCTGCTATTTGCATTTCTGTTAGTCCCAATGAAGTGTAAACAGGTTTTACTTAATGCTTTTTATGCAAAAAAATAATTTTCTGAAGGAGACAGTAGGAAGAAAAAATACTTTAAACTGAGTTGATGTAAAATATTTTTTGAATTGTGAATTTATTTTCTTATATAAATATTGTTTTGGAAAATGAACTGGATAAACAATGAATGAGAAAAAAATTAACCTTTGTAAAGTTTAAAACATGTTCTTTTAAATACTTGGAAAGAAACCAGTTGTGTTCCATGTGCCTTTAATGGAATCATCTCTTGTTTCCATATAAGAATATCCCTAGTTGGACATACATACTACTAATGTATTCTCCCATATAGTACAATTAGTCATCTTTATTGGAAAATGTTCTCTCCCAGTTGACACCTTGCTGCCAGGCACTGATCATCTACTAATTACAGGTTATCCAGTCACACTAAATAAGTCCACTGCTTCCTGGCTGCTGAAGAGTTAATAGGTTACAGGAGGAGAGAGTGAACCTAAGGATCTGGTTATTGCAGCATCACACAGAGACTATTAAACTTCCTACTTATACACACTCAATAAACTTTACAGGCTACATAGAGTTTATAAAGTGTATGAACTCTGGAGAGATATATACAGATTTATGATAGTTTAATATATATATTCAAGACGCCAGTCGTGCATTTGGTTTATTTATAGCAATATATCTAAAGCTAATATATAGAACTACATTTCGGAAGCTTCTTGTTGCTCGAGAAGGTGCTGCACTGCCTGCTGCCCCTTCAAAATGTGCAGCCCTAGGCTTGGGCCCTCTGGGCCTAGGCAGAAACACGCCCCTGACCCTTATATCTATAGCTTTTATATGCGATTATTATTTACTAAGAAGTTCCTTTTTTTATGAGATGCTCATCTACTACTTTTTTTATGAGGGTGTGTCCCTATAAACCAATACGTTTTCCTATTGAAAGCACTGACAGTTCTAGCTGCCATATTTCCCCTGTGTAGTTAGAAATTTCCTGTGCATTCAAACACCTTTCCCTTCTCAAGAAGCATATTAGCAGAAACCACTATGGTAGATTCGACTACAGCATAGATTCACATAACAGGTTAAAAAAAAACTGCAGCTGTCTTATTTTGTTCCATTGTAAATAATGTCGCCTGTTTTTAAGTGTAGTTCTTCAA
Organism: Discoglossus pictus; assembly: GCA_027410445.1. Classification (NCBI taxonomy): domain Eukaryota; kingdom Metazoa; phylum Chordata; class Amphibia; order Anura; family Alytidae; genus Discoglossus; species Discoglossus pictus. Next base: position 188,588,993 of record CM050167.1, on the reverse strand, counting down.
AATATTATATTTTAAATGTAGGATTATAGTGACACAAAGTATTTGCTTTCTCATAACTGACACTATCCCGCTATGCAACTTCATCCTCATTATAATGGAGAAGTGGCTATCCCTATAATTATAATTGATTGTATATTCACCATGGATACTAATACAAGTCAAACTCAGGTACATTTTACATATTTTTGTCTGCTTTCACCCTTTGTTTGTATGATAATAAACATATGTTTAGCACTGCAGTTTTTATTATACTACAATAGTAGAAGGGGAATAAAATTAGGCAAAATGTATGTATAGATGATTTGAATAATATGTGGTATATACCAGTCACGGTGCTAGAGAATGGAGGGCCCCAGTGCATTACACCGCCTGCACCACTGGTAGCTCCAACCCTGGTATATACTGTAAACAATAAAAAATATTGATAGCATTGCATGAGCTGCAAACTGGTGGTGTAATTAGGCAGTTTTAGTCAGAGGTGGCGCTAGTGATTAGAGTGTAAAAAAAATTATGTGATCAGATCAACTTGAGAAGGAACTGGAAACCCACTCCAATATCTTTGCCAAGAAAACCATATGGATAGGCACAACCACACACACACACACAGATGTGGCTAGCATGCTGCATCCATATGGTCACTGAGAGTTGGACACGACTGAAGAACTGAACAACAAAGTCACTGCAGCTGGCATTCACTCAAATATTTCCCTGTACACTTAATATTCTCATATATGTAACCAGTATGTGCAATTTTTCTAACTACTATTATTATATTGACTATGTTTTCTCCACATGTATTCACTATTAAATGAACAATAGCATTTTAATACTCCTTTTCTACTTCTTTCAACAAACCCTAAATATTTTAAAGAGACATAGGAAATGTCCAAGTTGTTGCAGTACTGTATGATACAAGTGTAAATATGCAAGTTAATTTGAAAATCTGATTTTTAAACTGAATTAGACCCAGGGATCACCCCTAATAAGTCAATCTCTTATCACTGTAGGGTGCTGGGTATAGCAATTGTTGCTGAATTAGTCTAAACTAAGCATAACTGTATTGTAGAGGCATTCAGCAAAACTGTTCAATGTACAATTACATTTTCTTTTTGCTAAAAACAAAAAAATATAAACTTGATTATGTAAAGTTTTAATTTGCAGTGCTACAATAATTGGAACCTTTTCTGTATCTCTTCTTATGTTTGTTTTATTCCTAACTATATGAAAATATTAATTTTACTTTATTTTTAACTTTACTTATGTAATGTGTTAATCATTTAGGGCCTCATTCTATTAGCGGCCGCAGCCGTTGCGGGGCCGCAAGGACCGGCCGCAAGCTATTCGGCTATTCTATTCCCTTACGGCCGGGGACTCCGGCAGGCTTGCGGCCGGTGCCTTGCTATCTCTTGCGGCCGCTCGCGCCAGAGGAAATCCTTTGATCTAAAACGTCCGCAAGAGTTTCGGCCGTAAGAAATTCCTATTTGCAATTCAATTGCTCCGGGAAACCTCTCTGCAAGGCTAAAAGCGAGCCGCAGCTTACTTGCAGGAAAGAGGTCCCGCTAGCACCAATTAAGCACATAAAATAGCTCAAATAAAGCCATCCTGCACTTTGAGAAGACTATAAAGGGATTTTAGGTGTTAGAAAAAATAGCACATAATTATCCTATACTCAAATCCGTAAAATATTTTATTTTTAATATCCGTAAAATCTCCATGTAAAAAGTCCAGAGTGCTTGGAGCACCTCAGACCCGCCCACGCCGCAGCCGGAAAATAAACAGTTAATTTGAACTCGGGTTTGGGCTGATGTGCAAGCTTGAGAGTGGGTTACTTTTAATCCTCATGTCCCCCAATATGATCCCTAGCATTTACAGAGCTGTACAGTGCAGGCTTGAATTTATTTTTGACTTTGTAGATTTCAGAGCTTACGGCCGGTTCCAAGATATGCGGCCGGCCGTAAAAGGAGATCCTTGCGGGGCCGTATAATAGAATCGCGAGTTAACTGAACCCTCGCAAGGAATCGCAGCCTTACGGCCGATTTACGGCCGCTAATAGAATGAGGCCCTTAGTGAATTAAAGAATAATGCCTATTGGCTTCATAGTGTTTCTTGGATCCATCAAAATACCTTATATTTGCTAAACATAACATACATCAAATATACTCTCATACTCAGGTGAGTGAGTACTTCAAGAGGAATGTGCATGCCATGCTCACAGTACATATGGCTATGTTTTATTTATATTCTGTGGTCAATATTAACGCTCATCAGAATGACATGCTGTTAGTTTCTTCAGAAAGTACTTTTAAACCATTAATTCTAGACATATAAGCAGATTTCCGGCAAGGGAATGTATACGTTATGTGCATTAGGATGGTATAGACTTGAAAATAGAGGCATGTGGCCCCTTGGCGGTCTGTTGCCCACCAATGCTGTAGAGTTTTGGCGCATTATAATGGACCTATAAGCACGTCCAGATCTGCAAGACATCCTGGGGTAGGTTCACCAGGGGCTGCAAAGTGATTTGTTGAGTCTTCACTGTCAATTTCCCAATAGGAAATATTTACCACAGCCATCAGGGATCTGCTCTGCAGCCCATCAAACAGTCCTACAAATTTTGTTTAAGTGGTCTGTGTCAGTGGTGGAGCTAGAAAATAGAGGGCCCTGGTGTAAACAAATATTTTGGGTCTCTCTCCCCCGCGGCGGGGTTGTAAAACATTATTTGCACTGGCCCCCCTGGTATCATCTCACTTAGTGCCCCTACCCAAGATCCCTTCTTATAACAGCACCCCTCCCCAAGACCATTTCCCATAGCTGTTCCCCAAGACCTCTTCCTATAGCTGCTCCCCTTCGACCTGCAATAAGCTTCCCTGCCTGCACCACAGCTCTCAGAAGTCATCTTCACATAGTGCCCAGTCCTTGTCAGCAGCCACCTCCTCTCAGCATTAATCCCCACATAGCACCCATCCCTATCTTATTTGCTCCACCTCACAGAACCCATGCCTGTGTACTTTACTGTGATCAATCCCTTGGTCTCTCACCTCTTCCCTGATACACATCCCAGTGGGGCTTCAGTAGAAATGCTATTTTTAAACCAGTAAGGCCCAAATTCCATTCAGGGGGTTGGCAACCACGTAGGTCCATGGGGGCCTGGGGGGCTGTGGGAGGTTGGGCCAGGGTGGGGCTGCCTCAAAGGGCCCCCTACCAGGGGGAGATTTAAGAATTTTGATGCCCTGGGCTATATTTATTTGCTGCCCTGTGGAAATCAAAGGGTTAATTATAATGCAATTATTACATTTTTTACATTAAATCAGCTTCCACCGTAAATTAAATGAATATCACACATATATACATATATTTACAAAAATTGGTGCAACCTAATTTTTTTTTTTTTTTTGAAACTCAGCTATTTTCCTTTTTTTTTTTTATGGGAAGCCTTCTCCCACCCCATGTCCCCAAGCAACCCAGCCGGCGCATCTATCTGCAGAGGCAGGGAGTCAGGTGATGTCATTCAAGACTCCCTGCCTCTGCAGATAGACGCACCGGCAGGGCAGACGTAGAAGACACACAGAGATTTACTGCCACCGATCAGGGTAAGTGAGGGGGTCCTGGTGAGGGTGAGGCGCTCCATTTTTTTTTACCCCCCAGGCCAATCTCCGGTGCCATATATGTACTCACACACATATATAAATAAATATATATAAATATATATACACAAATATTATATATATATATATATATATATATATATATATATATATATATATATATATAAATATAAATTTTTCTTGTAAAACACCCCCTCCAACCCCCTCAGCAGTCATATTCACCCCGAGGGCCCTCTTAGCAGCAATATTTACTGCCCAAATCCCCAGGGCTCATCAGGAGCATTATTCACCCCCCCCCCCCCACTCGAAACCCTCATTGCCCCCTCAGCTGCATCCTTTACCCCCCAAAACCAGGGCCCATTGTTGCACCATTCATACACCCCAAGCCACTCAGCAGCCATATTCAACCCAACCCCCTCAGGTTCCAAATTCACCCCACAGGCTCCCCAGGGCCCCCTCAGCAGCAATATTCACTTTCCAATCCCCCAGGAGCACCATTCATCCCCCCTCCAAAAAAATCAAGCCCCCCTCAGCATCATTATTCACTCCCCCCCTCCAAAAAAAACAGGACCCCGTTGTCACACCATTCATCCCCCAAGCCCCTCAGCAGCCATTTTGACCCCACAGGGCCATTGTTGCACCATTCCCACACCCCAAGCCCCTCAGCAGCCATATTCAACCCAACCCTCCCAGGTGCCAAATTCACCCCACAACCTCCCCAGGGCCCCCTCAGCAGCAATATTCACTCTCCAACCCCCCAGGAGCACCATTCACAACTGCCCTGGAAAAAAAAAAACAAGGCATCCTCTGCATCATTATTCACTCCCCCCTCCAAAAAAACAGGACCCCGTTGTCAACGTCATTCAACCCCTCAAAAGTCCCAGGGACCTTTTGACCCCCCTCCCCCTTGTGCTTTGCAGTACCTGTCCTGGATCCCATTTCTCAGAGGTCGGGTATCCTTCCCCTGCCGGAGCTTCATACTGCAGGGGAGGGAAATTCCTAATGATGTCACGTGTCCTTGCAGTATGAATCTACAGCAGGGGATGGATACCCAACCTCTGAGGATCTACCACTGAGCTATGCAATCTGGGACAGGGACTGCAAAGCACAAGTAAGGGGGGGGGGGGGATGAAGTGCAGGGGGCTTGAGGAGGGTGAATAGTGTGACAAAGGGCCCTGGGTGGTTTGAGGGTGGGGAATGATGCTGCTGATGGCTGCAGCCCATTTAGCCCATATGTAAATACGGCCCTGGTCCCACACTGTGGGAGTCAAATAAAGACTCAAGGCAGTCTCTTGGAAAGATCCATATTGATCCCCTGTACACGTACGCAACAGGGACTTCAAACCAGCAGATATGTCTGAATTTGCAATTCTAATGTTCAATATATATATTTTAAAACCAAACTAGTTTTTGTCTTCAAATACTTATTACTAACTAGTTATTATATAAACAAATAAAACTCGTTGTACAACCATTGCAGCAGGGTTTTTGGTAAGTTTGCTTAGCCAGTGGAGTATTAATAAACATGAATTTATAGTAGTTTACCAAGTCTTTTTTCAGTTTCTTCAAGACAGGGATAGAGGAAGAGCAAACAGCTATTTAATACATGGTCTAAACCAGGGGTGGGTAAGTTTGGTCCTGGAGAGACCCACACAGGCCTGCATTTGAGGATATCCCTGCTGCTGCGTATAGATGAGTCAATCTCTTCTTTGGTCATCCTGAATGACTTACCTGTGCACAGAAAGAATATCCTCAAATCCCGGCCTGTGTGGGGTCTCCAGGATCGAACTTGCCCACCCCTAGTCTAAATGAAAGATCACTAATTTTCATGCAAAATGTTTCTAGCATTCTCTTTTAAATGTAATACAGACCCTCTGGAATTTATGTATACATTTAATTAAAAAGGAAAGATACATTATACTGTAAGGAGGAGGAAAACTGAATTAATTATGGGCCAAAGTGACATATTGTATAATATAGTTTAAATAATTAGTTGGCAAGTCTTATTGAATAGTAACATTTTCTTTATATTTTGAAACATTTTGGGACTTTCTTTTTCTGCATCGCTTTAAAGGTATATCTAACTTTCCCTGTTTTTACCTTTACCTAATCTAATACACACTGGTTATATCAGACATACACATTACATTCTATACACACAGTTATTTTATTTAAAAATATAACTTGTTTTCCACACCCCCAGTGATGCCTAAATAGGCACAGTGTACCTACCGATAGAAACACTGCATTTGGGTACAGAGTTTAACACCTTACTAACCTTCAAGCCAACAGCAGCACAATGCAGAGATCTACACAGCATTCTCTGGCTCCTCCTGCTTTGTTGCACAGGGGACTACACATCCCATGATTCCTTGCTACACAAACTGCCGTCATAGATTAAAACCAGTGTTTTTAATCTGCCAGTGTTTATCCAAAACAAATTATGAATTTTATGCTAATTTTAGCAGGGTTTTGCATTAGTGTTAACTCAAAGTCAACTGCTTGCAAACTTTAAGTTTAATAATGTTTATTTTTAGTATTTTTTCAAGCAAAAAAAAAAAAATTGCGTACACTACTGATTCTCCTCTATCAGATGGATTCATAATCCAGGAAACTTAAATAGGCCTTTAACATTATTTTGCAAATGGTTCAGACTAAGGCTTTTCCAGTGGCTATATCAGACTTGCCCATACTTTAGTGACATGAGATCTGCTATTACAGTCATTGGTCCTCACATCATCCTCCAATGAGCTCAAATTCACCAAACTTTGCAGGGGCTGTAAATTTATTAATTTAAGCTGCAATGTCAATTTTCCTCCACAAAACAAGCAACGACTTCATAACATCTGTGAATCTTAGTGTATGTTTATCACTCTGAGATCTATTTGTTAATGACATTAGTTAGTACTATTTAGCGAGTAGGTTCTATGGAATAATATATTAACTAAAATATAGAAATCAGAGAGCATAGCAAAGCTTAGTGAATGTAGCCTACCTAGTGTATTGTAGACTTAATATATTTGAAATATTGACAATTTAAGGCCCTGGTTACATATTGTCACTAGCTGTTCCTGCCCGGTCATCTTGTCCTTCCCAGGGGTACAGATATATAAAGCAGACCCCAAGAACAAATAATGCATTGGAAAGCTAGAAGCCAGTAAGACATGGAAACGCCATGCTTATGTGCCAAGGATATTATATTCAGTCACAATCACACACAGTCATAATAAACACAATCAAGCTATCCAAAGCTTACTAACCCACAAAAAATGTAAAGTACAGGGTTAACAAATTAGGCTAGAGAGACCCCCCAACCTTTTGGGTTTGTTCCTGACCCATTCAGAAAGGCCATCATCCTTACAAACCGGGGTGTGTTTATAGCTTAGATTTTTGTGGGCTGCAATTAAGAGGTGAATTGTGTTTACTGTACAAACTGATGATATTACTGTCTCCCTGGCTGAGAAGAGTACACTTCCCTACACACTGGGTACAGCTCTTGTAATTTACTGGAAAACACACAGTCCCCGACACTAGTTAGTGATTATTTGTTTTCTTCTACATAAAAGAAATCAACAACAAAACAACAAAAATAGAGAATAAACTACCAGAACAGTAATTTCCAAACCTCCAGCACCAGGTAAACTGCAGACATTACGGTGTAATAAAGGTTAATAATAAAGAAGGTGTGTAATGTATGTGCTTAGGGAATAGGGGAATAATCTTTACACCATCAGTATACTGACTAACTAATGGGTATAATGGATGTATTTCCTTCCAGATGGCTAGCTAATCTTTAATTGTAAGTTCAAATATCTATCTATCTATCTATCTATCTATCTATCTATCTATCTATCTATCTATCTATCTATCTATCTATCTTCTGTGCAAAGTCCAATCCTTTGCTTTAAAGCTGTGGTACAGCGGGCATATGCATTTGAAGGAGCTATGCAAAAAATAGCATTTTGGATTTAAGGGCAAGAATGCATTGTCTACTCATTTGCATGTCCCCGCCCTGTGGCTCAGAATGTAGTACAATAACTGTATCTCTGGGAATCCTGAGTGGGTAATACTTTGTTAAACTTAGTTTTAGACTTGCTTATGGGCTCACAGATGTATTATTTGTTATATATAAACAACACAGGCTGAGATCCTGCTCCATGCTGATGATAGCCAGTAAGCTTGAAACAGCTGTACATGGATTGGATACTCAGCCTGTGTTTATTCCAACCTTGGCTTTGCAATAAAGCTGTGTAATACAGCAGGCATAAGCTTAAAGGAAGCCATGTTTGAAATTGTTATGGATTGAAGAGCGAGGCATTTGTGGGCACATTTGCATGTCCCCAGCTCAGCTTCCCAGAATGCAGTGTAATAACTGTTTTTCTCGGAATTCAGAGCTGGAAGCAGGTTTTTTTAACATGTTTTAGACATTCAGATGTGAACACAGATGTACTATTTATTTACTGTACGGTGGAGGGCTTCTATTGCCCACCATAAATGATTGTTGTGGTGAACTATATATATATACATATACACACACACACACTTGTTTTTAATAGTTTTGCATCTAGAGCTATGCAGCCCCTTCTAAACTGATACATAGTGGGCCTCTCTTTGCTAGTGCTGGTTGTGAAAGTGATATCCCAGCCATGCTGAGAGGTGGTGCCTTGTCCCAGACACAGACTTGGCACAGGGCATTAGGCAGTGTCCCTGGTGGATACTGACATTTCCTCCCCGTACCCTCCCTTTGTCCCAGTGTCAGTCCAGGCTGGGCAGTTATCAGCAATGCCTGAGCTCTTCCCAATCAGTAGGGTGGATATGAGAAGCTTCCCTCTAGGTACAATAAAATCTCCCAGCCACAGATTACTTTCTACTTGACATTGCCACAATTCACTAATGGAAACCAGATCGTGGTTAACCTCTTCATTGCTGCAGGACTTTCATTAGCACACATTCCAACTCTATCTCCAGCTTCCTGTGTTTCTTTGGCTTGGTGATAAGTGTACAGCCAGGATAACACAATCTCTAATACTAATATGGTTATTACAATGTCTGCATACTATGTGAGACATGTGATGATGTCTAAATATACAGGGCTGTATAATACATGTATTATATATAGTGATCACTTTACCCTGCACTGCTAGAGGGGGCAGTAACACACCCAGGCTACAGAGGCTAGGGAGACCACAATTTCAGCCTTGCTAGTCACAATTGTTTTTTGTGTTCTTCAGTTGTTTCTGACTTTCTGTGACCTCATGGACCGTAACACACCTGACACATCATTATATCCATGGTCATGCTGATCCACTTGGTTTTCATGGCAGAGCTACTGGAGGGGGTTGACAGTTCCTTCTTCAGTGGGCCACAGCACACAGCTAGGTGGTCTCCCATCCAAGTACTGACCAACCCTGTCCAGCTTCAGGGTGGTGTGACCTCTTGGTTCCCTGCCTGGAATCAAACCCAGGTCATAGTGGTGAAAGCTCTGAATCCTTACCACTGGACCACCAGGGAGCCCTTTATTCCCTCCTAATTCCTTATAGGCAAATACCACTTTCTGCATCAATAGCAATATTGGGCTTTTACAATCAATTAGCATACCAATTCCTTTCTGGATCGCTACCTTGTCATGGTGAAGGGGCAGTGAAGCTGTGAGCTATACCATGTAAGTCACCCAAGACGGGCAGGTCATAGCAAAGAGGTCAGACAAATTGCGGTCCACTGGAGAAGGAACTGGCAACCCACTCCAGTATCTTTGCCATGAAAACCTTATGGACTAGCAAGATGTGCTTGGCGTGCTGCGGTCCAAAGGGTAATGGAGTCTCAGACTTGAGTGAACAACTGCACAACAAGTATACCACTAATAGCCTTTTTAATGAAGGATGTGCCAGTTAAGGAATCACTATTCATGGCTTTTCTTTTAAAACTAAAATTTCATAACAAAGGTGCCAGTTATTGCAGAAATAAAATGTACACATAAATAAATCAAAATTAAATGTTTTTCCCCAGATGAAGTGTTAGATAATTGGATTGAATGTTGTGTAATTCAGGCATAATCATCTATGCCTGTAATTATTTTTATCTAGAACTATTAATTAACCATGACAGCAGAGTTGTATAAAAAATTATAATAATATAGAGCATGCCCTGCTGGATAAATAATAGACAGACTTTAAATTGTTAAAGTATTATGATATAAACCAACTTTTTGGTCAGCCACACTGTGACAGTTAATGGTCCAAAGTAATGATAATTAATTAGAGAGTGGGAAGTGATTTGTAGATTACTTATGATTAAAATCCTTAATCAGCTATCTTAATTATTAACACTCCCACAGAAAAGGTTTCAAAACAAGCGATTGCAATTATAGTCATTATATGTGTACTTTTCAAAGTATATTTGGTGCATAACAAATAAAATATGATAAAAGAATATTTTCAAATTTATTAAAACTAGTTGTATGACTATCTTACTATACAGTAATTTTCTTGTCTGAATTCCCACATTTTAAGAGTTTTGGAGATCACAAACAGATGTTGTGGAAAGGTATCGGAACAATAATTTCCACTCTAACACATTCAAATCACACAACTCCATCTTAAACAATCTAACTGAAACTATATACTATTATTTATTATAAATAATACTGCATCCTGTTTTCTAAAGCCAACAAACACAGGATGAAAAAATAGTGGTGAGAAGGGAAAGGGTTTAAATACATTGCAAGGAACCATGTCCTTATGTTTATGTATCATTTGTACATTTTACAATGGAAAGACTTCAAGCTGCCAAACCAATATTTTATGGAAAAGAAAAATGAAGACCTACATCAGTCAGAACCACTTGATGATAACTAGGGATCTGAAGAAAGGGACCACCCATTTAATGATTCACCTGGCTTTCTACATCAGTTACTCAGCTGGATCAGTACTTCTGGTCAAGTTGGCTTACAATACAATATAGATAGAAGCACAAACCAGAGCTGACACATACTACAACCCCTGGCATGTGGAGTTATCAGACAGAAATGACTGACATAATATATAATGAGCTATGAATACCAACAGTCTACACCCAACACTGATGGCACCAGGGCTGCCAACATTGCGCATTATATGTTTGGCTGCACCCTAAATATGAAAACATTTTGGGAGGGCTGTGGATTCCACATGGATGCACATCTAGGTACAAAGCATCCTAGGTGTAAGAGCATGCTTTTTGACTATATTCACTTAAGTTATTCAAGGACAGTGTTTCCCAAACTATTCCATCCATGGAATACTACTTGAGGTCTAAAGATATTGATAGAATGCCACCATTCCAAAATGGCTCCAATGGAACCACACAAATCCCAACACTGCACAACAGAATGGCTCTCCAAAACTAGAAAAGGAGACTTCAAAACTCCTACCCAGAAGTTATTTTCAGGGCCCTTCCAAGATCACTACATAGTTTTTCACCATCTTGTTGAACGTCTTGTCATACAAAATGGAACCCTGAGTTCTACCAAACTTTACTTTTACTAGGTGATTAGAGTATTTATTCAAATTAGCCTGTTTTATTCAGATTATAGAAATCTATTTATACTTCACTGAATAGGTTCCATAGAATAACATGAATATTGGACAGATTACTTGCCTTAGTTCTTTGTTTCACAAATTGTGTTCTGTGGAACCTTGTTCTCATGAGATAAATGACCCCTAATGTTTCTATTTATTTTCTGGTGTCCTTTAAAGGGTCTTGGAAAAGGGATATGAAGTCCAGTTGAGTCATTGACGAGGTATTGGGTCCCTTTTATTGGTCTTTTGCATAGTTTAAGACTATGAATAACAATTGTTGCATGTGGGAAGGGAATTTCAGATTGTTTTCCAGGGATTATTAAATTCTGTAAATACCCTTTAGGGAGAAGAAAAGGTTACATTGGCTGAATTAGTTTGGAAAACACTATATTAGATAATAAAGCTCTATTATAGCTTCCACTACATAACATAGAGCTGCCTGATTATCACATTTACTAGATGACATTGATCTTTTCAATGCTCATTTTAAAAAGCATATTTAAAAAATTAGATTTTCCATTTAGAAAAGGTATATGAAAGCGACTACCGTATTTGCTTCTCCCCTATCTGCCCTATTAAAAGAAACACAGCGTAACAACGTTGTATTAAGTGATGGTAAAATCAGTCAAGGCACTTTGTTTATTAAACTGGTCAGGATAATTATAAGGGAGCACACCGCTTCCTCTATTGTCTATGGTCGATAAGTTTGGTTTTCTAAAGTTCAGATCACTCATACATAGAGAAAAGAAGTTGGTGATGGTCAAAAGCATTATAGATAATTTGGAACTTCACTGTCCTTTTAAGTTCTTGTAAACACTAATATAAGTAAACATCAGCAGGATAATTGCTCACTTATATTGTGCAAGGTCTTATCCCATTTTGTATGCTTTATAATCACAACCTTCACATGTGGTTTGCACCTATGTGAAAGCCATGTGACTGCTTTATTATAGTTTCTTAAAAAAACTCTGCTTTATAATAGTTTAGTATAAATAGGCTGTTTAAGTACAATTTTAAAAGCATGCTTTTAAAGAACTAGAATTGCTAATGGGCCAGATGTTTTTAGTTGAAAATGCAATTCTGGACAGATCCCTGTCTATCTCAATAATCATCTCCTTAAAAGCAGTTGAGTTACAGTTGTTATCTGTGCATCTCTTGCAAAGCCAGGAGGAGTCTTGGAGTTTGAAACAATCGGAGGTGACTTTAAACAGAGTTACCCAATAATGCATATACTAGTTTATAAATTGAATGTTGTTTTTATTATTTAACATTATACATTCCAGTTCCTTAAAAGATCATATTGTATCTATGGGACTGAAGTGGTCTATAAGTTATATATTCTTAAATTACAGAACTACCAAAGGAAGGTTGAACTCAAGTCGCCATTATAAAGCATTTTTTTTCAATTACTTGTATTAGTTGTATTAGTTGTATTTATGTATGTTGTATTTCTTATTTCAAACTGTGAGGGCTGATACACATTCCCCTTACCTGTAAGGTTTAGAAATACATATCTTCAAGTTAGGATACCTGCCAGCAAATGAGGACCATCCACTAAAGTTGGGTTAACCTTAAAAAACATGTTATTTCTCTCTGTGCCCATCTTCAAGGACACAGATAACAAAAAGATCTATTATCTAAGTGTTCACACTTTGGCTATAACCAAACAAAGGTTTAACTCTAAGAGAATTGTAACTTTAAAATCTGGAATAAAATGAGCAGCATGCAGCCAAGCCATGCCAATACAAGGACAGAAAGTATATATGAGAGGAGCATGCTGCCTCCATCCTCATGACCTACCCATAGATTTCACATCAGGTGTCCTCATTGGATGTCCTGCTTTGAGCATTCGCTTCTTCAACACAGAGAAAGCCTTGGTTTGTTGATTTTCAACAAGAAAGCCCAGATCACTGAGGAATTTCAGGACCCTGTGAAGTAACAGTGGCTTCACGTTTGCTTCCAAGAGTTTGAGAGGGTTAATAAGGGTGTCTCTTGGCTTTAAGTCCTGGTCACAATTATGGAAAGGGAAGATGTTCTGAGCCAAGTTGGGCCCCAAGGCAGATATTAATACATGTCTGGAGAGTTTGAGCATAATATCACAGGACCAGAGCTTGCTCTTCATTTGCTTGGTTACATTGTGATTTGGGAAGATTCCTGAGTCTCCTTCATAAAATGCATTACTCCCAAATATAAGTGGGAGTGGTGGTGTGTCTCTTCTAGACCTTTTCATCACATTGAACGCCACAACATCCAGGGGTCTCAGAGTGGTATTGGCATCAATGCTGCCATCTGCAAAGACTAAAATATGGGGAACAAAAATGTGATTTTATGTGGAGTAGTGCTAATCTAACAGAGTGTTCTGGGGAAACTGACTGAGACATGTGCACACATACAGGATAAGGGACAGCAATATTGTTAATTAAATGACCCATCTTGCACAACTATTACTGCTTTCCAAATAATTAGTAAGTCAAGATAATTCAACCTTCATAAACTGCAACTCTTGGGCCCTTTTGTATTAGCTGCCAGTTTAGATCTGCTCCTAAGTCAACATCTTTTCTATTTTCTTTTTAACTTTATGAATACTTTCTAAATACTTCCCTATGTTGTGACATACACAAAAGTACGAAAAAAAGCACATGTCTAAATACAACATGTTAAGTGCTGTAGATAGAAAATCAAGTTGTTTCAAGTTGGAGATACAGTGCACTACAATGGATAAGTATAATCGCTTATGAAGGGTGAAGTTGTGTTCCTCATCTATGTAGTAAAACATATTACTGACTATACAATTTTATACATGAATATTGGATATGCCACATTGTAACTGTTAGTACACTAACCCTTAGTTCAGCAAATTGTTCAGCTGTATGAAGTTTACAACTTAGCAATCCTGCAGTATAAGATGCTAATAAAGCACTTAACAGATCGGTCCATAACATGGTATTAATAGCCAGGGAAATATTGCTGGTCTAGCATCATAAATCTAAATCTACTACATTATTAAATAACAAGATAATCTGATAATAGAATCCATTGATTAAAATATGGCATTTCCAGTATAGGAAACTGTTGGAGTCAATACATTGTGAATCATTTTATGCAGTATTTTAATATTTCATTGTGTCTTACTGAAGTATCTGGAAATGATGTCATCTGGTGTACTGTTTAAATCGGTGGTGTCTTACTATTGTAGTATATATTGTGTTATCAAATACAGTGACCTCTTTGGTGTACAAATACAGTGTAATGTTCTCTGATATTCTAATTAACCCACAAACATATTTTTTACTCATTCATCATGAAGCCTTTAAGATCACAAATACACTGTTCTTGTGTGAGTTTGGGAGTGTAAATGTATTAGCTGTACAGATCAGTGAATAATCATGAAGATCTCAGTTAATTAAATCAAAGTCTATAACATTGTGAGCAAGAATAAATGTGTCTTCCAGTGAGTGAGCCCTGGCATGTCTGGAATTAGAAGGAATGGCATAAATATCCATCTCTAAATAAAGAGCACAGCTGTCAAGGCATTTAAATGGTTACTGAAATACTTGGTTTGCTTGACCAAATACAGTGGAATAAAGGTTTTGCATATACATAGTTTGTAACTATCCTCTAGTGAATGTAAATAATACATAAATACAGCGTGGCACTTCCACACAGCAGAATGTATGTTGCAAGCTGGATACCATTAGTATATGTCACTATGACATATCCCTGGCTCCATACATTTATTCCTCCTTCTGGCTGACTCAGAGCTTTTTTTTCTATTATGATTTCTACTGTAGGTCATGGAAATGCCCCTGGGGGGATTCACATTACACACACCAGGGTTTTGCTATCTGATCCTCTGACTACTATTCCTTAAAGTTAAAACAAAACCAGCCTCTCAGCTTCTCATCTGTCCCAGGTTTACCCAAAATCATCTTGTGCTTACTAACAGTTTAGATTTCCTGCTTCACATCTCTGCCAGCATAAGAGCATCAAAAGGAGTATAAGGACATGGAAACAGCTGGATGGTGAATGCAGAAACACAGTAAGTCTTCCTCCCAGCCAGCAGTGAAAGGTGCCCACATCCTGCTGACTGGTCCACTTTTGTCCAGGATATGAGGATGATCTCACATACAAGTCCCCAGCATCCTCATGCCACACTCTGCTGGGCTGGAGCTGCAGGCAGTCCTCAGCTGTAGTAGGGGGTGGACATTGTTCTTCTGCACATGTCATTGTGAGTTTGCCCAGCATGTCTGAACCTGCAACAGATGAATGTGGTGAGGGTGAGACACATCTACTGTCCACATTGTGTCATTTTAGGTAACACATCAGGGATTCAAGCCATCAGTATGTATCTACATAGCAGAAACAACTTAAATAAAGATAAGAATAGGTGTATAAATGACGTCTGTAACTTTAAGTAATCAGTTTGTTTGTTGGCAGTACTTGTATACAAATAAAGTGTATATGTTGTATCATATAATCAGTTGCCATTGCATTAATATATACATATAAGGTCCTCCCACATGTCAAGAGGATGTACAGTGATATACAGAGGAAAAGGTGGAAGGAAGGAGGTGGAAGTGCTGTGGATAGGAAAGATGACAGACACTGACTGGGCAAGGAGGAGGGGAGGCTGGAGGGGGCGGGATAGCATCCTGGTGCAGATCCTCAACCCTCTGTCCCTGTGCACCCCCCGGACCTCAGCCCATAGCCAGCTGGATTTCTGTCTCTGGACAGTCTCTCACCTTTCTATCCGGTCAGTCTTCAGCTGCCCCCGGGGGGACTCAGGAGCTCTGGGTCTGACCGTACTTGCCGGGCATCACAAACCGATTGAGAGCTGGCTTTGCTGAGGACTGTTAGTGGTGAGGCTCCGCTGCCGGCAGCCCCCTCCCCTTCCCCTTGTGTCTCCAGGGTCTCTCTGTTCTGACCCTGCTCTACTCATACATTGCACACACAGATGAGGCAGACAGCCTACCCAGGACTGACAGCTCCTTGTGTCCTGAGTCTCCAGGATGATACCTTCTCACACAGGACTGACACTCAGGGAAGGAGTGGCTTACATTATACTAGCATCCCAACACTAGCAACTTGTGCATTTTATGACTAGCCCTCCCCCATGTCTTCACTCCAAACTGCAAGCTCTTAGGAAAATAACATACAGTTGGGTGATTGTTGGTAGGGGGCATTTATAGGTATCTACATGCACATCCCCTGCAATGCCAGTGTGCAACATATGGGATTTTAATGTGCAATTCTGTTAAAAAGACCACCATGTAGATGTCATCAGTACAAAGCTGTATTTCATTACAAAAGACCTTCCAAATGTTATATACCCAATCCAGAGACAAAATCATTGCAACAGGGACTTGCTAAAAACCGATTGTATATGCACTTATCTACAGATCCCAGTATATAATATATTTTCATTATTGATATGTCCCAGGTCATTGCATTTCCATACAAGCTTAAAGGCAGACTGGGGCACATTTTATAGGAAGGGGTCCAAGCTTTATAAATAGACTGAACTTGTCCCATGCAGTGGAGACATATGTTACAGATAGCAAAGTATAGCTAAATGTGCTTATGCCCACTGAACAAGTAGCTAGTAATGCTTATTCTTAGATACTTTGTAATATTATATTTGAGAATGATATAAAGTAATAACTCACCCACTTTGTCTTCCAGTTTTGCTGCTGTATCTCTTGAATGGAAGATCCTGAGATGGTTGGTGTTCACTTGGGAAACAATCCATTGTAACTTGTACATCTTATAGCTCTGAGTACCAAACACTACACATAAAAAGAAACAGCTGTTATAAATAGGACAAAGATGTGATCTCCCCTAGACCATTTCTATTGGTAACCCAATTTATATTCCAACCTCTAAGAAAGACAGAAGTTTCACATACATGGAACTAAAACCCTGTGGGGTTATCTGATCCACAGAAGTTATATCATAACATGTTGTTAGTACTTACATCACAGCAGGAGGCCCAGGACCCTTCAAGCCAACCTAACACATTAAATGAGTAATTATACACTGTCATTTCTTAACACACTCTGGTTTGTGATTGAATGTATTCATTTCAAATGTGTTTATTGTTTATGGAGAATAATTCTAGCTGTGCCACATCTGGCTATAACAAATTACACAAATTCTAAATACATCTTAGTAATGTTCAATAAACCTTCTTTACAATCAAACCTATTTCATGGTTGAGTGTCTTCAGCTCCATCACAGTATCCATCATTGGAGCAGCTTTCCTGGATACCCTCTTGTGCCTGGTAGAGATCTGTTGTTACAGAGTGTAAGTAACAGACACAATCACTAAACTATTTAGGACTGTCTACAGCTAGATTTATTCAACCCAAAGGAAAACATCTGACATTGTTATGTGCAAGAAAGCTCCTTAAAGGATAATCTAAAAGGTTAGCAACAGGAGAACAAAGACTATTAACAAAGACAAGGCCTTTTAGGTTACTCAGACTTTCAGAAAGCCTAAATTATGTTAAACTGACTCCAGATGTAATATGGTATCATGAGCACTGCAACTATCCACCTTCACATTCTGCCCATGTTCAAGACATTTGATTCAGTTGGGATTTAATCTACTTTGTGTTATATGGATCCCATTTTTTGTAGGTTCATCTAAATTCAGTATCAGAACATCAGGAAGGTTAACCAACTTCCATATGCAAGAATACATTTTTGTATGATTATTACTTAATATAAAATTATTGGATTGGCAAAGAGGTGTGAAGCAAAATTAGTAGTTTGCATTAGGCAGTTCTTTAGTTGAGCAAGAAGGAAAACCCAACATTTCAAAATACATGTTTTTTTTTCTTGACAGAATCGTTGATGTTTCAATAACGGTCACAATACAATGCAATTATTTTCACTGTTAAAAGAAATGTCTGTGCTGTGTGGAACCTGTAAAACCCGACCTTTATCTGCTTACCAGGTCTAAAGCAGACAAGTTAGAGTGGAGTATTACCCCAACAAGTTTCTTGAACAAATTCTTATCCCATTTAAAATAAATTGTGTATAGGGAAGGAATGGTCATTTATTCTGTTCATGAAACATTAGCAATATGAGGTCTTGCTGGCCTGCTTATTCACTAAGGTAGGTTGTATGTCATCAATAACGACACCCTCTCCAGATCCTATGTTACAGAGCCCCTTTCTCAAGTTAAGTGAATAGGCTCCAGAATATGAGAAAGAAATTGGAAAGTTCACCCCTTATAAACTCTGCACCCCAATTAATCCAATATGGTTTCCTTTCTTTTAATGTAGTCATTCTAGGCTCTAATTATAGTGCTATTTAACTAGTATTCATAGAAGAAGATGATAATGCACACCATAATCCAATTCAACATCTCGTTTAAGATTATATGTTAATGCTTTATAAAATATTAATCATATAATAAAGGCGACTCGTTTGTGTATATTCAGCTTATGCAAATTACTGGGTAATAAGTATTTTATATATCACCCACAGAGATGACATGATCCATTCACTTTAAAACCTTAGGGAAATGTTCAAACTCCGAGGACCCAGCAAAAAAAAAAAAGGATTTATGAGAGATGTATGCTTTCTATACATAATGTATTAAAGGGACATTGAAAGCATTGTTTTCTTTGTTGCATCTCAAAGAGGATATTTTATAATGAACAACTTTTTTCCCAAATGATGCTCTCAAGGCAAGAGGAAAAAAAAAAAACTTTGACAAATGATTAATTGCTCTTGGGGCTTGCCCCTGTCAGCCAGTGATAAAGCTGTATGAGTCATCTACAGATGTATATTTGCTCTATGTACTTCTTGTTACTTTCAATGAAGGTTTTACTTAAGATTTTCCATGCAAAACTTAACTTTAGCATTTAAAAACGCATTAAAAAGGATAGTGTCCCATGTTCCTTTAAAGACATTCATAGTTTAATGCATTTCATATTACTGTGAAATTCAGCTGTATTCACTAGATTTTTATACATGTATTATAGCAATAGGCCAAGAAAATAATGAAAATATTGCCTAGTTAAATAAAAGTGACATTCTTTTTAAATTATTTTTCCCCAAAGCAGCATAATGGTCCTATAAAATATAAAAGGCACCTGGATCCTGATAGATCTACCTTTATTGTACTGGTAAAACTAAAAATCAAAAAGTTGACCTCTGGGTCAAATAGTAACTTATGTTAAGATATTGCAAGATTAAACAGGCCTGCAGAGTTTGGAAACGCCACCAAGTCAAAATTACTTCAGTTAGGTAAATAATTTAGGCAATAATGAAATTCCATGCATTGCTAAACACATGAGAATAAAGAACAAACAAATAGAAATGTTACTGGATCACAAAAAAAAAGGCAAACAAAAACCTTGTGAGAAATAAACCCTCCTAAACCTGACAAGGATATGTCTAGATATCATGATCATAACCCATATAAAGTTATTTAAGGAAATATCTACCATAAACCTCTCTTCATAATAAAATTACAAAACTTTTAAAATATTTAGAATGCAAACACCAATGTATTTTCCCCTCGATATATTTAAAGAATGGACATCTAATGCTTCGCCACATTAGATTTCTTAAACTGATATATCACCTAGGTAGTTGTAAAGTGTCCTAATGAATAGTTGTGTGGTACAGCAAAAAATGTCAGTGTGGTTTCCTCATACAGTTTAATCAGAGTAAACATGTGAAATGTATTATTGCAGTGAAGAGCTGAGAAAACGTACCTATAAACTCATTAAATCCTGAAGCACAAGAAGACTCCTCTGGACTAAATGCAAATAAAACAGTTTAAGTGCTGTAAAAGCCATTATTGCTGCATTTTAAAAACACTTCGTAATTAAAAGAGCTTCAAATGAACGTTTTTTATACATTTCCCACTTGATTTTGATTGTTAATGAAGGTCAGTGGTCTTATACGCATCACACTGGATAGATGGATGAATTTTTGAATTAAATGACAATGCACAGAGGTTAGAGGTATATCTTCCTCTAGACAAGAAAAAAAGACACTGTGGCTCGGTTTCCTTTCCATGCATTCTTTATTCCAACACAACCATAGAACTGTCCTCAAGCAACAAGAAAAAAAATTCAGAGTATATTGCGTTCATTTTACAAAAGAGACTCACAGTATAATTTAGGTCTAACACCCTTCACTACTAAAGGATTTTTAGACCCTCCTGATAGCAAAGAGGTTATGTACCTATTCTGCCATAGGGTTAACGCACCGCATTTTCACCCCCTCTGGTAGGACCAGGTCAGCAGACCCAGCTGAGTAGTGTTATCATTAAGTTTTAAGTTTGTGCCATTCCAGTGTCAAGAAAAAAAAAAAAAAATTATGTCAAGCAAAAATGATTCATTTAGAATTCTCTACATAAATGTTTAAATTATCATTGTTTTTTTCCCCCTCTTGGAAACATTATAAAAACTGTTTAATAGCAAAAACAATGCAGGGATAAAAACATAACAAAATGCTCTCAGTTGTTTTAAAAAACAGACAAGTCATTTATCATTGTACTTGGACAAAAATAAACAGAAAATCTGCAAGATACTAGTGTTGAAAAGGACTTATAAAAAATCTTCATGGAATGCGTCTTGGAATATTTGGGGGCGGGGCGGGGGGACGACGACACTGAATTACATAATTTTATAGTTATACATTTTCACATTTTTTTTTTTAAGTATACATTATTGTTGCATTTAGATTACTTGTAGATAGATCATTAAGTCATTGATCTTTAAACTGTGTATTTAAGCCATTTTGTCTTCAAGTCTGCCATTGATGTTCTTAAAATAAGTTATGTTGATAAATATATTTATCATGATATCCCTAAGGAAAAATATGAATCTTAAGACTGTGTTTCATCACAATACCACATCTATACATTTTACTGAAGGAGCGTTACTCCTTGTTTCATAGAAAAAAACAAAACAATACAACCCCATTTGCTTAAGGTGACCCTAATTATCACTTTAGAATGTACGCAAGATCCAAGAGCATTTGTAAAGCCAGCTGATCCAGAGCTGTAGTGTTATAACTGACAGGCAGTAGAAGACTGAATTCCTTCAAAATTATGTTGTGTAAACAAGTTCCAGAATAAAAACAGAGCTCTAGAAAAGATTTCAGGATCTTTTGGTCTCTTTAAAAGGCTGAGATTAAGTTACAGCAGCTGATCGTACATTAACAATAAAAAAAAGAAAAAGGAAAGACAGGTGCCACCGGATGCTTATTTGTAAGACACCCCAGGAAGGGTATTTTTGGGCAGTGTTATGAGATGCCCAGCACCGCTGTGGACATATCTTCTGAGACTGGTCGCTTCTGCCATTCAAAGTGACTGAGGTAAGACAGGAGAGTCCTCAGGAGTTCGGAAGCTCATGAGATATGAACTGCTTTAGTCTCTCGAGGTACTGCGCATACAGCTCTATGTCATTGTGCCCTGCACCTTCCACCCAAAGAGGTTCCACAGCTCGGGGGCAGCGCTCATACATAGCCAGGCCATGGGAGAAATCAATGACTTCATCTTCTGTCCCATGGATTATCAGCACAGGGGATGTAACCTTTGATATTTTGTCGATGCTGTAAAGAACAATATAACAGGGAATTAGACTAGAGAAAGCAAAAATGGCAAAGTATCATATCAAATAGACATAGACAGAACAAACCAAAGTATCCAGTCTCACCACTGTATAAACCCTTAAAAAAATATGCTATTAGAGCGTTTTAAGGCAGATATAGCCTAACTAGGACTTGAAGGGACATTAACATTTTGTTTTATTTTTTTAAAATAACTACACAATAATGAAAGTATGAGAAAATTATGAAAGATGTTCAAATAGATGTAGGCTCCAGCTGTAAACATGTTAGGAGCTATATAGATAATTTTCTCTATCCCTTTCTTATAAAGGGTCCGGTTAGTACAAATTACCTGCAGTCTCAGTTATTTAATGCTAACATTTCTTCCACTGGTTATGAATTCCACTCAAGTAAATAATATTTGCCTTCAGTGAAGCCTGAAAACATTCCCTTCGCCAACTGGATTCCCACTTATGGCAGAGCCAATATTTGAACAGAAAAGAATGCCAATAGCATCATGCCACAATTCAGGGAAAAGCTCCACTCACAATATACCCAAACAGGCATGCACTACCAGATCTCACATAAAAAATAAATAAATAAATAAATTATATATATATATATATATATATATATATATATATATATAATAGTTTTCTAACACGCTAAAAATTAAATCAGGTTCTGTTTTAGACACTGTTTCATACATGTGTGTGTTATCTATGGATAAACTGAACAACAGTACAGAAAAACAGGAAAGGTACAACAGTGGTACCCTAAAACTCAAAGGAACAAACACTTTATGAATAAAGGGGAAGCAATTGGCATTGAATAGGTCTAACTGCCCCACCTACAGTGTTATACCTAAATTATCTCCTGACTAGGAAACCCTGGAATTTATTAGAACAGATTTACAGGAGAGAAAGATCAGAGTTTCATTCCACATAAAATAATGATGGAGGAATCCCAACCATCACCATTTTTACTTTGTAGATAAAATAATGTGCTCGTTGGCACAAATGTAACCTTTAGGACACATTATACAATGCAGTAAACTGATGATTACAAATTAGGAGTTTTTGTATTCACTACTTGCTACTTAAGAACTAAAGAAACAAAATGAATGTTACGTTAATAACTCTTACAAAACAAGAAGTTACCTAGGAAATGCATCAAAACAGTAAGTCTTCCTTGTGTCTGGGAAAGCAACCCGTAAGCCAGACATAAGAGGCGAGTGAAGAATAACGGCTGCACATTCATAGCGGGAAGCGAGGTCTACTGTTGGAACGGTGCCGATGCTCTGCCCATACAGGATGATATTCTCAGGGCTCACACCATACCTGCAAAAACAAACAAACAATAAGTATGGTAAAATCCCCCCCAAAAGTCCAGCAACATGAGTTTGTTATATGAAATTGCTTACTTGCTGGGATAGAGGTTCAATTGTCTGCTCTACATCAATTAATGTCTCACAGTTTTTAAACAGATGGAGTCATTTTCAGGAAGTTTAAATGTAGTAAGTGAATATGATTAAATAAAATATTGAATCACTTATTGTACTTAAAAAGACAATTTGCAGATGCATAGGCTCTTTACAACCTAAGGTAAAATTCTACTTTTCTCCCGAAAGACAACTGCAAACAGAATTGGAAAGATGCAATAGTTAATATTTGGAGAAAAGGAATTTCAGGCAGTACACAGAAGATAAAACCTTTGACCCTTCACAGCAGTAAATAAAGCTAATTAGAACAACTCTCTGACCAGTTAAGGCACAATGAGCAAGGATATCCAGGTGTTTAAAAAAATAATGATGAGGCACATGACAGCATGAGAAAAAGATCCTGAAAGATGTCAGTACCTTTTTGTTATGCCAACTCTGAGACCTTGTTTGATCCACTCTGCCTTCCTAATTGAATTAACTCAAGACATATGTGCATCATTCTCAGTGTGTTCTGAAAACCATACATAACACCCTGTAAAGTACGCATTTCATGATGACTTTCAAATATAGGAAGAAGAGGTCCATGAACATAATTTACAAATTGTGATACTAAAATCAAATATGAAAAACAGATAAAAAGCTTTAAAAAATGTAAACTACTTGGGGCAACTTACAGATATTTAAAAAGGATCATGCATAAAATGCAGTTTTAATTTTAACTTTAAAAAATAAAATTGCTTATCACATATTATAATTGTCGAACTACAACAAAAACATCACACACAGCACGGGGGAACAGCCAGGATGTCCGAGTGAGCTGGAATGCGAATTTAAGTTGAATTTGCAGAGTTTCACCACTCTGACGCAAGAAAAAAAAAAATGAATGAGGCTACATGACCCTGGACCGCGCAAAACCGCGCCAACCGCGTACCACTTTCACCTAGGAACGTAGGAGGTACAAAATACACGATTACAAAGGACGGAAAATGCTTGCGAACCATGTAGCACAGAGACAGACAGTGCTATTTTACAATCCTAACGTGCCACTAACAGCATTACGCATCTAAAGTAGCGCTTTACACAAACCAATGGTTTGCCCTCGTGCACGCAGCCTATTTCTAATGCGCAGTTGGGACATTCATAACACTATCTCCTCCAGCAACAGTCCAACTGTACATTATATGCTGCAGGACAATAAAAATAGATGGTTACCTCTTCAGGCTACTGATTGTTACATATATTAATTAGAAAAAGGTAAACTATATTAATTTATTATTCAATTAATTCATTAATTAGTATTTAAAAAAATAAAATACAAATAATGAGGAGCCAAAGGACACGCAAAGAGAGGCTCGCAATGAGCACCAAAGGTCCTTAGAGTATAAAAAGCTTAACATTGTGCGCCAAGCAGCATTACCATGGCTTCAAATTTTATTGACCGTCATTTTTTGACGGGCAAGTCGCTAGTTTATTATATTTTGTGTAAAGAACATTCTCAAATTGGTACATCGCCACAATACAATACTTGATTTCACGTTTAAGTTAAGTCCAACAGCCATGAATATCGAATTACAGTATTGTATTGTGGCGATGTGCCAGCTTGAGAATGTTGTCCCTTTAATCCTCATGTCACCCATTGTGTACCCCACCATTTACAGTACTGTCTTGAATTTATATTTGCATTTACCGTGCTCTGAGTTTGCGGGCCCGTAGGTCTTACTGTCAAAACGTAGCACTTCATAAGCAAACAACAAAAGGCATCCTGTACTTTTATTAAAAGGGAAAGTGATGTTTGCAAATAGTCATAAATAACTACTTTATTGCATGTTAAATTTCCGTCACAAAATCCTACAGATTTCGACCTCCAAGCCCGAAGATTAGACTCAAACACCCTAGGGGCTTGGAGGTTGAAGTCCGTAGGATTTCGTGATGGAAATTAAACATGAAATAAACTTTTTTTGTTTTTACTTGCCAGTTTGCGAGTAGGGAAATGTTGTGCTATGAATTGTAAAATCTCATTCTCTTCTAATAAAAGTACAGGATGGCTTTTATATTTTGCAGAATTGGTGCTACATTAAGAGCGTTGCGGGACGTCTTTGGTGCAAGAAGCTGTGGCTTGGTTTTAGAGATTTACGCGCTTGGCAGAAGGGTGAGCTTAGCATTTTAATAGCGAATTGGAGGCTGCTCATAGAATAGCTAAGTAGCTTGCGGCCTTCCCCTTGTGGCTACTTGGAGGACTAGAATGAGGCCCTAGGGCTGCCAATAGATGTGTACACTGAGCATGCTCCCTAAACCAGAGGCATACAAACAGGTATTGGTCAGCCATGTTACACAGTAGCTGCAGCAGGACCAAGACTGGACTTTGAATCAAAATGCTAGCATAGCTACAAGTCAGGTCCATAAATATTGGGAAATAGACACAATTCTAAACTTTTTGGCTCTATACACCACCACAATGGATTTGAAATGAAACAAGATGTGCTTTAACTGCAGACTTTCAGCTTTAATTTGAGGGTATTTACATCCAAATCAGGTGAACGGTGTAGGAATTACAACAGTTTGTATATGTGCCTCCCTCTTTTTAAGGGACCAAAAGTAATGGGACAATTGGCTGATCAGCTGTTCTATGGCCAGGTGTGTGTTATTCCCTCATTATCCCATTTACAAAGAGCAGATACACGCTCCAGTGTTCGTTTCAAGTGTGCTATTTGCATTTGTTGCTAACTCTCAATATGAGATCCAAAGAGCTGTCACCATCAGTGAAGCAAGCCATCATTAGGCTGAAAAAACAAAACAAACTCATCAGAGAGATAGCAAAAACATTAGGTGTGGCCAAATCAACTGTTTGGAAGATACTTAAAAAGAAAGAACGCACCGGTGAGCTCAGCAACACCAAAAGACCCGGAAGACCACTGAAAACAACTGTGGTGGAATGACCGAATTTCCCTGGTGAAGAAAACACCCTTCACAACAGTTGGCCAGATCAAGAACACTCTCCAGGAGGTAGGTTTATGTGTGTCAAAGTCAACAATCAAGAGAAGACTTCACCAGAGGGTTCACCACAAGATGTAAACCATTGGTGAGCCTCAAAAACAGGAAGGCCAGATTAAAATTTTCCAAACACCTAAGAAAGCCTTCACAGTTCTGGAACAACATCCTATGGACAGATGAGACTAAGATCAACTTATACCAGAGTGATGGAAAGAGAAGAGTATGGAGACGAAAAGGAACTGCTCATGATCCAAAGCATACCACCTCATCAGTGAAGCATGGTGGTGGTAGTGTCATGGCGTGGGCATGTATGGCTGCCAATGGAACTGGTTCTCTTGTATTTATTGATGATGTGA